>OU896722.1:16006741-16606741 GCA_918026855.4 Phaedon cochleariae | reverse complement strand
ATAACATCTGACATGCATACACTTGAAGCAGATACGAAGGCAGTGACCGTATAATACGACTTTGAAGGGTATATAACGGGTTCAATAGGCACATGGGGATACATCGACTCCATCGTAGAACACACTATATATCTCTATCTCATCACCTCACATGAACACTATTGAAGCAGACAAGTTCGCATTGACCATATGAGACGACTCCCCAGCGAGTATAACGCACACAGCTTGCAGAACAAAAAACTCCGACTTTGACTATGTTTACACTGTAACTCCGCAGTCCAGCATCTAACATGCATACAGTTGGAGCAGATTCAATGGCAGTGTTTGTATGAGACGACTCTGAAGGATATATAACGTGATCAATCGGCAACTGAATTAACATCGACTCCATCGGTGTGCACACTCTATCTCTCTATCCTATCATCTCCAAGAATTTTATTGAACCGAAAGCGTTCGCAATGCCCATATAAGACGACTTCCAAGCGGGTATAACGCAAACAACTTGCAGAACGAGAACTACGACTTCGACTATGTTTTTCACAGTAATTCTGCAGTTTAGCATCTGACATGCATACAGTTGATGCAGGAACGATTGCAGTGATCGTATAAGACGACTTCGAAGGGATTGTAACAGTTACAATAGGCAAATGAAAATACATCGACCTCATCGTTGTGCACACAATATCTCTCTATCCTATCATCTCACATGGACACTATTGGAGCGGACAAGTTTGCAATGACCATATTAGACGACTCTCAAGCGGGTATATCGCACACATTCTTGCAGAACGAGAAACTTTGACTTTGACTATATTTACACTGTAACTCTGCAGTCCATCATCTGACATGCATACAGTTGAAGCACATACGATGGTAATAACAGTATAAAACAATGAATCTCCACTTTGACTATGTTAACACTGGACCTCTGCAGTCTAGCATCTGACATGCATAAATTTGAAGCAGATACGATGGCAGTGACCGTATGAGACGACTTTGCGAGGTATATAATGAGTACAACTGGCAAATGGGGATACATCAACTTAATCGTCGTACACACTTCATCTCTATATGCTATCATCTTATATGGACACTATTGAAGCAGGCAAGTTTGCATTGACCATATGAGACGACTTCTGAGCGGGTAAAACGCACACAGTTTGCCGAACAAGACACTTCGACTCTGATTTTGTTCACACTGTAACTCTGCAGTCTAGCATCTGACATGTACACAGTTGAAGAAGATACGATGGCAGTGACCGTATGAGACGACTTAGTAGGAAATATAACGAGTGCAATGGGCGAATGAAGATACAACAACTTCATCGTTGTGCACACTATATCTCTCTATCTTATCATCTCACATGGACACTATCGAAGCAGACAAGTTTGCATTGACCATATGAGACGACTCCTAAGCGGGTAGAACGCACACAGTTTGCAGAACAAGAAACTTCGACTTTGACTTCGTTTACATTGTAACTCTGCAGTCTAGCATCTAACATGCATATAGTTGGAGCAGATACGATGGCAGTGACCGTATAAGACGACTCTGAAGGAGATATTACGAGATCAATGGGCAAATGAAGTAACATCGACTTCATCGTTGTGCACACTATATATCGCTATGCTATCATCTCACATAGACACTATTGAAGCAGACAAGTTTGCATTGACCATATGAGACGACTTCTGAGCGAGTATACGCACACAGATTGCAGAACAAGTAACGTATACTATGTTAATACTGTTACTCTGCAGTCTAGCATCTGACATGCATACAGTTGAAGCAGATACGTTTGCAGTGACCGTATAAGACGACTTTGAAGGGTATATAACGAGTACGATAGGCAAATGGAGATACATCGACTTCATCGTCGTGTACACTATATTTCTATATCCTATGATCTTACATTGACACTATTGAAGCAGACAAGTTTGCATTGACCATATAAGACGACTCTCAAGCGATTATATCGCACATATCTTGCAGGACGAAAAACTTCGACTTTGACTATGTTAACACTGTAACTCTGCGACTGCAGAGTAAAGTGCTAGACTTAGCATCTGACATGCATACAGTTGAATCAGATACGATTGTGGTGACCGTATGAGACGACTTTGAATGGTATATAACGAGTACAATAGGCAAATGGAGATACATCGACTACATCGTCGTTTACACTATATATCTCTATCCTATCAAGTAGATATATATTAGGAATACTGTTACAGCTTCAATTGATATTAATTAATGTTGATTGATGACCAGGCAAAGTTCATCAGACTTATTTATATCAATCAACGTAATGATCTATCAGATGAATTAATCAATGGATTCATCAGACTAATTATCTTCAATTGTGTGTGATAATTCTCCAATTGAACACTTCCTTCTACTTTGGCTATAAGAATCCTGGTGTAGTCTTGATTTAATTAGTGAACATGCGAGATAGGGACTTATTGAATATATTCATACAAAGCAGTGACTGTCGTGTGGTCGAAACAAAACAGTGTTGTGTTTGTGAAAAAATAGTCGATAAAGCATATCTACCAAGTAATTGTTGGTTGAGTAGACCAATATTGACAATTGAATTGTGTTAACGTCTTTGCAATCAAACGAGGCCAATCAAAGTCATCAGATCTTACGCAAAGGATTCTCTAGGAGTACTGCGGTCTCCCAACCATGAATATTTCTCAGCTAATTGAAGAGAACCAGGATAATGATGATTATCCCACTTATGTACTATGTGTAGAAGACAAGGACATCATCAGATCTCCACCAATTGGAAAATGCAAGAGGAAAAGAAGGAGATTCCAAATGGGAGACAGAATTCGACATAGTCGAATTGAAAATCTACTAACCTATAGGGAACAGAATACTTGGGCTGATAATGTTTTTAATAATGAGAATAGATTTTGTGATAAAAAATTTAACCGATAAATAAGTCGAATACTTTGTCTCTGACATAATTTCAATAAATACATATCAAAGTACATGATATTTCCAGTTTATCAGAAGTTGTGACCATGATCACACCACAATGTTCAGTTTCACAAGTGATTCTTCAAGGCTTTCTCTTTATCGCACAACCTTATAATATAAAAGAAGTATTCATATGTTTCGATAGTAATGGTACACGAAATGAAAGTTGGCCTTCTGAATGGACAAGAATGGAGACAACTACAATAAATAATGTTCCAACTCTCAAATCACTCATTCCCACCAATAGCACTATGTACAAGTTGCGATTGCGAAAGAGCAGTGGCTCCACCATTGATTCTGACTGGTGTGAACTAAACTCCTATCCCCTACTACACCATGATACAAATATAATGAAGGATGATGCGGAATTCAGAATAGTCGATTGGGTTACGTACTACACAGCAGTGTGTGCATCATTGTTGCTGTTCAACCTCATTGTTACAACATGTCTAAAGATTGCCCTGACTGTTTATTTACCGAACTCGTGAATGAACACCGAAATCGAAATAAAAAATTGTACGATTTTACCGAAGAAGAGCTCCAGAATCTTTCACTACATTATCTTATTAAAAATGTAGGTATGATGGAAATTCTGTATGCATGGGACAAACTGCCATCAAAATATACAGAGAATTTCGAACTTCGTATCCAGCTACCATGTTTCGTTCACTTCAATCGCCCTGAATGGAGAGACGGCCTTCCTCAAGCACAATCAAGCTGTCATGTTCGTAGATGGGGCCCCGAGCGATGTGGATAATATTAATTCTTTGTATTGAATAAATGTAACAAAACAAATTCACTCGATATTGATTTTTATTTCATATATCACAAATATAACATATAATAATCCATAATTACAATATACAAATGTAAATCACATCAAAACTATTGGTCAGAAACTTACTCGTCGATCAAATCTTGAGCTATTTCCAAAAACTCATCTCAAGTTCCAATGATAGCTCCTGGTGTTATAAGCAAATGACCCCAAGCCGAAGTTTTCAGATCTGAAGGAATTTTATAGCGCTTATCATCAGCAGATGACAAAGCGACTTCATTTCTTAATTCCGTATGAATGGTGTGGAGAGAAGAAGTGAACATATTCACCTTACGTGATATTGTTTCACCATTTTCTACAATATTCACATAGTCTGAAAACTGAATTTGGTTTTTGACCACGTTTTTCGAGACACCTTTGGCTTTTTCCATCACATCACCTGCTTCTACACAGTATGCTTTCGCACCAGTACCATAGAAAGATTCAATAGGTCCTACGGCATATCCATCTTTCATGCGGCCTATAACAGATTTCGATTTGGGGATTTGGTGTATATTGTCTATGGGATAATGTGACGTATCGAAAATTGGATATTTTCTTTCATATCATTATAGGAATTTTCTGTGGATATTTCCAGAATCAATTAATCTGTATCGGTGTAGCATAATGTTGCTTCATCACCATATTTTGTTCTGATGTATCCATAGAAAAAATCGTAAATGATAGTTTTCGAAATATCCTATACCGAAAATCCAACATACATCGGTTCATCATAACATACACTAGTCTTCTCCAACTGAATTGCAACCAAGTTCTCACTGAATTCTGTACTGCATTTGAAATGTGGTTTGGCTATCAGAGCCCTTGCCCTCGAAGAATTAGTCCTATTTTACCAGCGTGAGCAAAGTTTCAAGTCAATTCTTTTGTCGACATTTTTCATGGTTTTTCCAAATATTGAATTTATCAATAATTTGAAGAGTTTCCGTTCGAATTTGTTTACTGCGGAATTCCGAATGTGCGTGTTCAGGTCGATATATGGCCTCAACCACTTCGATTGGGAGAATTCCGAGATTCTATGGATTTTCTTCAGTTTCAAACCATATTCCTAACACTGTTTCGAATTTTGGTAATGATTAATGTATTCGCATTCGTTTCGTGAATTGTGGATCAGTTTGGCACTCTTACCCTTTGGCGGGATCATTTGTTCTGGGCAAAATGGTAAATCGTTGTGATCATGGTGTAGGTTGGCTGGATATTCCAAGTCCCTTTCTAAAATGTATCCTTTTGATGAGTCGTCCTCGATCGCATGACAGTCGACGTTTTCGATATCCTCAGACTCGACCCACTTGAAATCACCTGTTGGAGGATGACTTGCCATACTTGCTCCATATAAATTTGTTGCATCCGAATACATGATGTATGATGTTGGTTTCTGAGAATCAAAGTTTGGTAGGAATTTCTAATTTGCCACAGCTCTTCTTTTGCTACATTGTGCCACCCCTCCTCGAATACCCTTCTTGAAAAAATGTATCATATCTATATCAGTCAAGAGCTGGAGTTCAATTTGTGTATAACGTAACATAGCATCCCAGCTCAGTGCAGATGCTGTCAGAAAGTGGGCAGGTTCTAGCTTGTATTGTTGCATGCAGACTTTTCTGAAATTCTCAAAGACGTCTGCTAGCAGCAGACGATCGGATTCCAAATAAACATCGGCGTAATCTCCCAATGTTTTACATTCGAAGGTATTCCACACATCTATAGCTCTATTTCAATCCATGTCTGCAAGTGATTCGCCGGTTAATTCATTATAGAACTTTTCTTTCGGCGGAAGTCGGGTTTCTTTCAATTTTCCCAAGCAGTCCACATATTTGTAAGGAAAAACCCCTTTTTGGCTTATTAGATCGAATTGTTTGTTATCTTGGAAGTATTTTCGAACCTCGTTACACTGCTGAACCTCCAAGTTTTTGTTGAGTTCGTCGAGAAATTTCGGTAAGAATCGAAAGAAGTCTTCAAATCTCAACTGGATATATTCATCAGATACTCTTGACAATTTAGATTTATTAACCAATACTGACTTGGAGAATGAAATATACTTTTCTTCAGGTTGGGCTATTACTGATATTCTTCCTCCCTTCTTAGCTGATTTCTTGATGAAAAGATGAGAATCATAATTTGTGAGGTTGTGGAAGAATACTGGAATAGTCTTTGAGGTCTTGTAGTTCAAATTACAAATAGAATGGGCGACTGCTCGGAACTTCCCTGTAAAGTGGCACTGATCACGATCTCTGATAACTGTTGGCTTGAATGGCTTTTCACAAATATGACACGTGGTGCTATTTTGAGAAGTTTGGTTCTCTATCTCAGTAAGTGGTCGCATGCCACGGACATCATTCATGTGATTCGTGTATAAATCTTGAACGGTTTCATCCAACTTCTTCACAAAAACGTCAGCAGCATCTGCACCGCGATAAAGTACCGACCTTGATTAACGGTCATCAAAATCACATTTTACATGAAGTGCGATTAATATTTATTGATTTTCAAATTGGTGGTGGGTATTTTTGTGATCGTATGATTACAGTCATTTTCCTCATAAATGCTCAACCGCCACAGTGTTGCGAACGATTGTAAGCATCCATCGCAAATATTCATTTCACCATTGTATTTCGATTTTAGTTTCCTAACTAATTTGCCTAAGTCTTTCATTAGGCAATAATGTGTGTTGCCAACCTTATCGGCCACAAGTAGCAAATTCACATGTGTTGCTTGACGACACGATGTAAAATGTAGAGGTCCAATTAATTCACTTATCATCTTTCCATCCTCAAAAGACGATTCAAGACCGAACACATTACCTGAGATATTGTTGAGTCGTTCGAACTTTGGGATAGCCTTCAATTCCATGGGAGAGTCAAGCCCTTGAAAATTCAACAGGTTATTGTAATGCGGATATAATGACGTTCTTATTGGATTACCGTCTGCAGGAAAGATCGCAGCATTGATGAACCATGCGAAGCAGGCTCTATCTTTGTTTTGTATATTCAAATCCGCATGTTTGTATTCTATACCTCTGGGCAGCTTGATGTACGAAGAGGACGAAATTGATGAGAATTTATTAATGTTCACATTCAAAAACATTGCATGTTCCAATATCCACCCAGAATCACGTTCTTGAAATTCTGACGCCTTCACAAGCATTTCTTTCTTGGAGTCATCATAATCGCATTCAATGTTTGATGATATTGTAAATGTTTCATTTCTGGTATTGAAGGACTTGATATCAGATAGTTTCTACTCTGGTATGACATACAATCCAAAAAGTTTCAAATTTATCTTCAAGCTGTGATGCGTGTCCAAATATTTGGACAAGACTGCCAGAACTTCTGGTTTCACTTCTTGCAAAAATTCGAGAAGGTCGGTGTGGCTCTTTTCACTAGAAAATCGATAGGTGGCTATCCTTTTCTTGAGAGCACAACGGAGTTTCACAATTCCATTCCTTAAATTATTTTCAACAGGTTGATCTACTCGTTTTCGTTTTTCAACATCCTGAGTATTATGCTGAGGAAAATAGTTGAACAATGTGTTGGTCGGAGTAGATGCCTGCTGATCCTCTGCATTATTGTACTTCATCTCTTTGGCTGGCGGTCCCTTCACATCTCCATTATTTTTGCAATTTTTGCGTTAATGCTGGGATGGAGAACTCGTTGAAGAAAATACGTTGCCACAATATCCGCACTTCATTATCACTGAACTCAAACTATCTGAAGAAACTTGGGGACTGAGGCTCAAGACTGAACTAGATGAACGGATGAGTCATCTATTAACCAGTGAATACGTCATACCCGCGTTTATCGAAACTATATGTCTAGACGAGTCTGAAATGAGAATAAAACATCTGGTGCATATCTTTGTGAACACGTCATATCCGCATTCAGAGAGAACATCTGCCACCTGCATTCAGAGATGAATCATTCATCGAAAACATCTGCTACCCACATGTTTGCGAAAACAAACATCTGGTATTTGCATGTGCAAATGCGTCACGACTGCATTGAAGACCAGATGTTCAGACAATTTATCAAACAATGAATGGAACGGAACAAATTCATTTTTCATACAAATAAAAACCTTTTTAGATGAACACATTCAATTTGAATTCATATGATGAAAACATTTCGGTTCAGACTGTTGTGAAATAGATTGCTCATCGAATTCAACTACTGGAACAGAAGTGAACCGTCGAATATATCCAGCTTTCTCCTTTTCTTTGATATGTATTAGATCGACTCCATCACTCAGATTTTTCATGATATTTCCGGACTGATGTAATGGGGTAAATCCATTCTTCTATACCAGGCAGTGAAAATTACGAACCAGCCAAATAGCCTGCTTTTGTAGATTCGGAGGTAGAAAATTCAGTGGAAATGGTGGTTTGAAAATATAATGGCAAATTTCCACCCTATCGAAGACTGCAAACTCCTTGACAATAAATTTGTTGTTTTCCATCTTGAATCCTTGCACATCCATGATTATACTCATATTGTGATATTTGAGAAATTTTTAAAAACTGATTGCTTGGTAGAGTACACTTCTATCACCCTTTTTAGGATCTTAATGTTTTCTTGATGTTCTCTCTGGCGTAATTTAAAGCTGGATAACATTATATCTACTGGATAAAAAATAATGGGTTCCCCAATATATGACAAATTCTGATCATGCGCATCTAAGCTGCTTTACGATTTTCGTTAGAGGGTTATAGGAATATTCTTTTTCATGTAGAATGAGACAAAAAGTAGTGGTTTCTGTTGAAGTTTCAAAACCAGTCTCGAATTCATTCCGCATAACTATTGATCCTGTTTGGATGACTTCTTTCTGTCGTGAACAATCAATGTGAACAATTGGTGCTTTATTTTTGAACTCCTTCGGGGTCGATATTGGCTCGTTATTTCTCAGATGATAGTAGTTTTCTTGTTGTTTTTGAAATCTATATGTAAATCATTGTATGGATATCTTTCAGAATCAAGGAACACTCTGATATTGGTGAGGTCGATATGATCAAATTCACTCATATCACTCGTCATTTTTCCTTTTTCACCAGTCTGAAATGCTATAATTACATGTCTAGGAGTTTTGACCTTGGTAGTGGCCTTGACTGGCCACCTATGTCTATTTGATTCACTCAAAGATGGATATTCAATCAACTCCCAGTACCTGAACCTAATTGGAAGTTCTATACTTTCATTAGTAATTTTCGTGATTCGAAGTTGTTCTTGAATACTTGGCGTTATGTGAGGAACTCTCCAAAATACTTTTGTAAGCTCCACTTTGGGTTGTTCTGAATCATCTATGCTAGTTACTGCATCCAAATCATTACTAGATCTTATTAAGACTAACTCTTGCCTCATTTTAACTATTATTCTCCCAAAGTCTTCAAAAAATCCAGCAAACATTTTCAAAGGAATACACACGTTGAATTGACCGTTAGTACCAATTAGATTTCATTCTTGGTTCGATATTTTTGGGAACCACCCAGCATTTTGCATAGAGACGCTTTCGTTTTCATTTAGTGATGAATAATTTTTCAATGTAGATGTCAATCCCAAATTTCCCACTGAATCAATCACAATACCGTTCAATTCATATTGAAGTTCTCGGAGAAGCAATGCTATTGCATTATTGATGAATTACAGTTCCGTTGTATCGGCATTTTTATCATCTAGGAGAGTACCTTATATGTATGAATAACTGTTACAAGGCAAAGTAAATGCTTCAAGGTCAGCAATTGGCACTCTTATCTCGTCGTTATAATTGAGGTTTCCAGCGATGTGAATCTGATATGTATGGAATTGATTGTCTTCAATTGTGGTGTCGCTGAAAGGTTGACCAGTGATATTCAATAATTCCATTATTTCAAAACTACAAATCCAAGAGATATCAAAAACTGACGATTTTCTGATGTTAAAATTCCGGAGGTCTTCTTCATACAAGTACGTTTCTTTTCATCGTCATGTCTTCTATAGTATTGTTCAGGGGAGTAAATTGGTGTTGGATGGATGAATTTCCACACCATGATCATAGATCCTTCTTTCGAAGGTGAAGTCTAACGGTGATTTCTCCTTCACGGAAATCTATGATATTTCCTGATTGATCAATAATTTTTACAGTTATATTGTTGATAGTCTTCACGGAAACTGGATAATACAGGATCGTAACAGGTGATTCGATGATCTTGTATCCGGTGGGGACTTTGGCATTGAACTGATGGATTAAATGAACTGGTTCACCATTTAAATAGCTTCTGATGGCCAAGTTACATTTTACACAGATAGTATTGACGTTGAGAATTTTGACCTTGTGGTCCGAAATACTTTTTTCATCCGCATTCAACATTTGTTTTCTGAATCCAAGTAGTGATCCAATTGTGTTGTCCACTCCAAAATTGATTCGACGATTAGTTTTTATAGTCACCTTGGAAGTACTGCTTGGTTGTCTTCATCATTCATAGGATTTTCAATAACGTTTGCTAGATCATCAATTTCATATGATCCAGTAGGAATTTCAAATTTATATCTCTCGTTCTCACCCCAAACGATGATATTATTCGTATTATCAATATTTGGTATTGAGTTGAAACTGTCAAAATTAGCTAACCCAATTTCATATTCGTTTTCATCATTCAAATATATTGAAGGAGTAAAATCCTAAGTGAGAATCTATGAACAGCCACTCAAAGTAGAAGTCAAAGACATATTGTTTCACTGAAAGTTCAATTCCAAATGACGCTCCATTTCACAAATTCTGGTTATATAAAAAAAGTAAACAATGTTGCCCACATCGATATGAATTGAATGATTGTACTGAATCCTTATTATACATAATATCATTGTTGCCACCGTCGCTTGAGAAATATTGAAACAGTTCTGAAGGTGGAGATGAATCTCCATAACTATTGAAATGAACTATTTCATTATCGCGCTCAATATAAGCAGTCCAATGTGTTCTTTCACCTACATTCGAATATAGATGCAAGATTGCAGACTCGTTCTTTCTTATTTTTTCAGGAAGGGTATCTCTCATGAAAATTTCCCTAAAGTATGGTATTTTGAGAATGTTCACATATTCGCGCAAGTCAATATTAGTCAGTGGTCGGTGAGGTAGTTTTATCGGGAGTTTTTTTGCGTTTGGCTTCGAATACATGCCATAGCCCTTATATGGTCTCAAATATAGCCCTTTTCCAGAAGCTGCCTTCTCCATTTCTCGATTATGTCGCTGTTCTACAGCTAGTCGTTCCTGATCAGCTTACGCATCATTAACCGCTTCGGCGATACCCGCGGCACCTTTACCTACTGCTCCAAGTGCTTCTAGAAGTGGGAGTGAAAATGGTAGAAATCCTCCAATTTCAGGCGCTGGAATGATTCTTTGTTTTTTTAGTTTTTTTCGTAGGTCGCTTGGCCAATAGATTCAAAGCACCACCTTTTTCCTTCCGTGATACCTTCTTTTCCCGTTTCAGCCCGTTTTTAGCCCCATACATGCTCTTCAATTTCCTAGCTCCCGTAACCCCCAATGCTGCGATTTTGTCACCCACACCAGCATCAGATGCCTTGAAACGCTATGCTGCTACTTCGACCAGACGCCTATCAGCAATATTTCTATGTTGTATGTCTTTGAAATCCGAATGAGCTATATCGTGTTGTTTGTAAGCCTCATCTAGTTCGTGTACACCTTTATCGTCTCTTAGTAGTCTTTTTTGAATTTTAGTCCCAGGTCCACAATAATTATATTCTGGCACATGAAGTTCTATTGAAAGCTCATTAATTAGAGTATTGAGGAGTCCTCGACCTTTTCGCTTTACGCTTCGACAACGACTGACTGAGTCATCCTTTCGTTTCATTTCATAATGTTCAGAACACTGTCGGTTGAATGATAACTGATTTGCTATATGAATTCCTTCATATATAGAACTGAAACATGTTCGGTAGTGTCAGTTCTATGGATGTGCCTGCATAATGAAGATTCAAAAGCAGACATTCTCTCTACCAATCACAAATCATGATAAAATCGCTCACGAGAGTGAATTAAGGAAACACGGAATTTTTTTCGGTGGCCAGTCAAATAGAGGTTTACTAGTAGGATCTAGCGGATCAATAAAAATAAATGTAATGATATCCTTGATTGAACATCCGAATGATATCCGTTTAGAAAATATTTATTCGTATTCTAAATCACTCCATCAGCCAAAATATTCATATCTGAGGACATTATTGATATAATTGCACAAGAGAATATTCGAGATGATCCCATTATAATATTTGACGATATTCCTAGCTGTGACCAAGATTTGATGAAAAGTTACTTTTGCTTTGGACGACATAGAAACATAGATTGTTTCTATTTGTGTCAAACTTATACTGCCGTTTGCTAACAATTCATTCGAGATAATTCGAAGTTGATTATTGTATTTCAACAAGACATGACCAATCTGAAACACATTTATGATGACCATGTGAATATTGATATGTCGTTTCATCAATTTGAAGAACTTTGCGCACTCTGCTAGGGCAAAAAATTCGGATTTCTTGTTATCGATAAAGATTCTCCATTGAGCCCGAGTAGATACCGCAAAGGGTTCGATGAGTTCATTCATATAATAATAATAATAATAATGATAAAAATAATAATATTTATTTATCAAGTAAGTAGCTGCTTCACATGATTATGATCCTTATATAAATAAATAAATATAGAATGGTGGGTTGGGAATGTAATACTTAATTTTAATGATTCTAGTTGGAGGTCTCCTTAGATGACTGAAATCTGGTGATTTGTCTGTCTTTCTGAAGAGACCTATGAATTATATGAAAAACAATGAATATGTTCGGATTGATTAGTAGACCTATACATGTAGATTGCTTTTTTTTTGTCAGATAATTCCTACAATTCTTCGGTTATTCCATTCATTTTTCTAAGTTAATTATGAAATATATCATAGAAGTAACAATAAACTGAATCTATTGGTATCAATGTCCAGAGAGAAAATGAACAACAAAGGGGTATGAGTGAGTATTTCAGTTCATGTAAATTTGATTGGAATCGAGTAGCCAGTTTGTTAGGTTTTTCTTAAAACTTGTCTTCTTGATTTTTCCTCTCAATGC
Organism: Phaedon cochleariae; assembly: GCA_918026855.4. Taxonomy (NCBI): domain Eukaryota; kingdom Metazoa; phylum Arthropoda; class Insecta; order Coleoptera; family Chrysomelidae; genus Phaedon; species Phaedon cochleariae. Next base: position 16,593,828 of record OU896722.1, on the reverse strand, counting down.
TAATGGCATATCATTATATATTTTCATGCTTACATATGTGGATGTTCTTTGTCCTATCGTGTTGTATGTTCGTGGGATAGTAACCCAGACAGCATCAGATATTCCATGAATCTCCCTATCATATTCCTTTTGGAATATTGGAATATTCTAAGGATAGTCTGGAATATTCCGGAATATCTGTGGAATATTCTCTGAATATGCGAATGGGAATTCCTCAGATATTCATAAAATATACCCAAAAGAATATTCCATGTTGAATGTTCTTGGAATATTCCAATTAACATATTCTTAAATGAAGAAAGTGACCCAAGTAGGGATCGAACTCGTGACCTCGAGACTATCAGAGCAACGCCTTGACCACTAGGCCAGTAATCGAATTGAATAATGTCGTACATATCAATTTCTTGTGAGAGCGTTGTTCGAAATGGGATCATAAACACTTTTTGTTTGAAAATCCCCTTACATCTAATTGATGTTTGATACTCACATCTCTGAAATGATGATTATGGTATTTATGTGTTGAGAAACATAGGAATATTCATAGAATATGTTATGGATATACACCACAGAATATTCAGTTGGGAATATTTCATGAATATATCCGCACAGAAAATTCAGTTGAGAATATTTCATGAATATACCCCACAGAACATTCAGTTGGGAATATTTCATGAATATACAACAGAGAATATTCAGTTGGGAATATTCCTGGGAAATTTATACCTGAATATTCCCTGAAAATATCCGACTATTCACTTTGGAATATTCCTTCTAGATGTTCCAGAAGCATGTATATATTATAGGAATAATCGATGAATATTCGGAATATACTCCCCCTTTTTAGCATATTTAGAGAATATTCTAGGAATATCCAGTGCTGTCTGGGAATATTACAGTTTATATTGAGGCGGGTTGGGTAATGATGATCTATGCAGTTGGTGAATAAATTATTTTTTGCCATATATAGAGTGGATATTTTGTAGAATAGTTTCCTCACACAGAGAATTCTTGTGTTTTCGAAAAGAGTATTTGTGGGAGATCGCATATTCATACTGAATATTATTCTCATTATCCTCTTCTGAATTGTCTCTAGAGGTCTCAATGTGGTTGAGTACACTCCTCCCCACCCGAGAATACCATATGTTAGATGTGACTGTACTAACGCATAGTACATCGATAAGAGTTCATTAGTATTCAGTATGCATTTGACTTTTGAAAATAGATATGATATTGACCGCAGTTTTTTTGTTATAAAATTACTTTGATGATCTCATCGGAGGTGATTGTCTATGACGATTCCAAGATATTTCGTTTTTTCTGCTTTAGTGATTTGCCAGTTCTTTTGTTTTCGAAACGGTAGATTTATGTTAATTTTATCATACTTCGGGAGTCCTGTTACATTATTCGCAAAAGGTAGATATACAGTTTTCTCTAAGTTCAGAGTTAATAAGTTATCATCCAACCATTTCGCGATTACTTCCATATCGTGTTCAATTTTTGTATCTACGATTCCCCAGGTATGTCCTTCTATAAATAAATCAGTATCGTCTGCATAAGAAATCACTCCACCCATAGAGTTTATGTTTAGCATGCTGTTGATGTAAGCTGAAAATAGAATTGGCCCCAGTACGGTGCCTTGTGGCACTCCGTGTTTGATGACTTGGAACGAGCTATTAACTTTCCCAATCTTGACTCGTTGCTGCCTTTTCTCTAGATTGCTCCGAAATAGTCTTAAAACTATGCCTCTTATACCCATTACTTCAAGTTTTTCGAGTAGTAGTTCATGGCTGACCGTGTCGAACGCCTTAGCGAGGTCTAAGAAGACTGCTGCACAAGGTTTGCTGCGGTCAAGCGCACGATATATCTTTTCTGTAAAGAAACTTATTGCGTCACTGGTTGATTTGTTCTCTTGGAATCCGAACTGGTGTTTCGATATTATATTGTGTTTATCAAGAAACTTCAATATTCTCGATTTTGTCGCCTTCTCAAAAATCTTCGCAATGTTAGATACGGAAGATATAGGGCGGTAATTGTTCACATCATTTTTGTCACCAGATTTGAAAATAGGTGTGATAATGCCTTCTTTGAATGCCTCGGGGCAAATTCCAAAGTTGTAAATCAAATTAATTATTAAACATAAAGGTTTGCAGATATAATCTGATGTTTCTTTCAGAACTCTCACCGGTATCTTGTCAGTTCCTGGTGCAGATCCATTTTTCAGCGAGTTAATATAGCATTTCAATTCATTTTCGTTCACGGGACATAAGAATAGCGATTCGGTAACTCGTTCTTGATATTGTGAGTAGTGGTCGCCGGTCTCCAGTCCAGCCCCACCCCTCCACTTTTCTCCAAACCACGTGACTCGGCCGACCAATCAGTTATCCTTGATAAAAATGGCTTCAGTGCTACCAACTGAAGCTTCTGAGGGGAAGATTGGCGGAGAGCGGGGTGCTGACTTCACATCCCTGGATGTCAGATGACATTGACAGAGTTGTCGTATTTCCACCTTGAAAATCCATCATATCAGGAACAAACAGGGGACGATATCCAGATTCCAAATTCCAGACTACTATATAGCCACCAAAGGCCTTGTAGAATTAACAGATCCTGGTCGAGCAATGACTCCTGGAAAAAATAGTGCTCCTGGTAGGATAACTCCCGTTGTAGAACTCCTGGTAAAAAAACTCTCAAATTATTCATGAAATGAGGTTCTGAATTTCTGGACTGCAGAGAGAAAAATCGTGGAAATGAAGCGAGACTCACCTTCTATGAAGGGTTGGGGATTGAAATGGCCGTAATGACGATGCAGGTAGGCACGTGGCTGCCTGGGTGATGAACCATGAAGATCCTGCCTCTTAAACCAAAACCAGAAAAATCTGTAGAGTCCAGCAGTCCTTGTAGATCAGCAGCAAATCCAGGATATCCTGATGTGATCCAGAACGCCAGGCGGTACAGGACTCCAGAAGCCGGTTCACACCACAAAAATGGCACTTGACCACCACGAAGAATTTTCTGAAGTAAGCTCTTGTCCCACGACCAGAAAGAAAATCCCTTTTCCAAATTTCCAGAAACTTCGAGACAAACTTAACAGTTTCCGCTTTTCCAATTGGCGGAAAATTTGAATATCCAAAATGGAAGACGTTATCGCTACTCCCTCCAGGGACTTGATTCTTCCCAGATGACTATCTGAACCAATCAGAATTGATGACTAAAATGACGTCACACCTTCTTCACGAATACTCGGCTGGATTCAAGGATTATGAACTCTACTCTCCTTGGGCTGAGTTGGCTCGGCGATGAATCAATCCGAATCGGCGTTTGGCGCATGATAAGTTTGACACTGTTGACATGGTGTCATGACCGACAGCTAATTGACGTAAAGCGAAATAACATAACAGATCAACAAAATCAAAACATCAACCTAAAGTTATCAAATGCATCAATCAAGAAAATAATGCCAAACGACGTTAATTGATTGATGTCGTATCAACAATTTGAAGAACTTTGCGCACTCGGCTGGAGCGAAAAATTCGGATTTCTTGTCATCGATAAAGATTTTCCATTGAGCTCGAGTAGATACCGCAAAGGATTCGATGAGTTCATTCATATAATAATAATAATAATAATAATAATAATGATAATAATAATAATATTTATTCATCAAATAAGTAGCTGCTTCACATGATTATGATCCTTATATAAATAAATGAATATAGAATGGTGGGATGAGAATGTAATACTTAATTTTAATGATTCTAGTTGGAGGTCTCCTTAGATGACTGAAATCTGGTGATTTGTCTGTCTTCCTAAAGAGACCTATGAATTACATGAAGAACAATGAATATGTTCGGATTGATTAGTAGACCTATACATGTAGATTGCTTTTTTTTGTTAGATAATTCCTACCTCTCTTCGGTTATTCCATTCATTTTTCTAAGTTAATTATAAAATATATTATAAAAGTAACAATGAACTAAATCAATTGGTATCAATATTCGAAGAGAAAATGAACAACAAAGGGGTATGAGTGAGTATATATATATATATATAAAAAGTAAACAATGTTGCCCACATTGATATGAATTGAATGATTGTACTGAATCCTTATTATACATAATATCATTGTTGCCACCGTCGCTTGAGAAATATTGAAACAGTTCTGAAGGTGGAGATGAATCTCCATAACTATTGAAATGAACTATTTCATTATCGCGCTCAATATAAGCAGTCCAATGTGTTCCTTCACCTACATTCGAATATAGATTCAAGATTGCAGACTCGTTCTTTCTTATTTTTTCAGGAAGGGTATCTCTCATGAAAATTCTCCTAAAGTATGGTATTTTGAGAATGTTCACATATTCGCGCAAGTCAATATTAGTCAGTGGTCGGCGAGGTAGTTTTATCGGGAGTTTTTTTGCGTTTGGTTTCGAATACATGCCATAGCCCTCATATGGTCTCAAATATAGCCCTTTTCCAGAAGCTGCCTTCTCCATTTCTCGATTATGTCGCTGTTCTACAGCTAGTCGTTCCTGATCAGCTCACGCATCATCAACCGCTTCGGCGATACCCGCGGCAACTTTACCTACTGCTCCAAGTGCTCCTAGAAGTGGGAGTGAAAATGGTAGAAATCCTCCAATTTTAGGCGCTGGAATGATTCTTGGTTTTTTTAGTTTTTTTCGTAGGTCGCTTGGCCAATAGATTCAAAGCACCACCTTTTTTCTTCCGTGATACCTTCTTTTCCCGTTTCAGTCCGTTTTTAGCCCCATACATGCTCTTCAATTTCCTAGCTCCCGTAACCCCCAATGCTGCGATTTTGTCACCCACACCAGCATCAGATGCCTTGAAACGCTATGCTGCTACTTCGACCAGACGCCTATCAGCAATATTTCTATGTTGTATGTCTCTGAAATCCGAATGAGCTATATCGTGTTGTTTGTAAGCCTCATCTAGTTCGTGTACACCTTTATCGTCTCTTAGTAGTCTTTTTTGAATTTCAGTCCCAGGTCCACAATAATTATATTCTGGCACATGAAGTTCTATTGAAAGCTCATTAATTAGAGTATTGAGGAGTCCTCGACCTTTTCGCTTTACGCTTCGACAACGACTGACTGAGTTATTCTTTCGTTTCATTCCATAATGTTCAGTACACTGTCGGTTGAATGATAACTGATTTGCTATATGAATTCCTTTATATATAGAACTGAAACATGTTCGGTAGTGTCAGTTCTATGGATGTGCCTGCATAATGAAGATTCAAAAGCAGACATTCTCTCTACCAATCACAAATCATGATGAAATCGCTCACGAGAGTGAATTAAGGAAACACGGAATTCTTTTCGGTGGCCAGTCAAATAGAGGTTTACTAGTAGGATTTAGCGGATCAATAAAAATAAATGTAATGATATCCTTGATTGAACATCCGAAAGATATCCGTTTCGAAAATATTTATTCGTATTCTAAATCACTCCGTCAGCCAAAATATTCATATCTGAGGACATTATTGATATAATTGCACAAGAGAATATTCGAGATGATCCCATTATAATATTTGACGATATTCCTAGCTGTGACCAAGATTTGATGAAAAATAACTTTTGCTTTGGACGACATAGAGGCATAGATTGTTTCTATTTGTGTCAAACTTATACTGCCGTTTGCTAACAATTCATTCGAGATAATTCGAAGAAGATTATTGTATTTCAACAAGACATGACCAATCTGAAACACATTTATGATGACCATGTGAATATTGATATGTCGTTTCAACAATTTGAAGAACTTTGCGCACTCTGCTAGGGCGAAAAATTCTGATTTCTTGTTATCGATAAAGATTCTCCATTGAGCTCGAGTAGATACCGCAAAGGGTTCGATGAGTTCATTCATATGATAATAATAATAATAATGATAATAATAATAATATTTATTTATCAAGTAAGTAGCTGCTTCACATGATTATGATCCTTATATAAATAAATAAATATAGAATGGTGGGTTGGGAATGTAATACTTAATTTTAATGATTCTAGTTGGAGGTCTCCTTAGATGACTGAAATCTGGTGATTTGTCTGTCTTTCTGAAGAGACCTATGAATTATATGAAAAACAATGAATATGTTCGGATTGATAAGTAGACCTTTACATGTAGATTGCTTTTTTTTGTTAGATAATTCCTACAATTCTTCGGTTATTCCATTTATTTTTCTAAGTTAATTATGAAATATATTATAAAAGTAACAATGAAATAAATCTATTGGTATCAATGTCCAGAGAGAAAATGAACAACAAAGGGGTATGAGTGAGTATTTCAGTTCATGTGAATTTGATTGGAATCGAGTAGCCAGTTTGTTAGGTTTTTCTTGAAACTTGTCTTTTTGATTTTTCCTCTCAATGCTAATGGCATATCATTATATATTTTCATGCTTACATATGTGGATGTTCTTTGTCCAATCGTGTTGTATGTTCGTGGGATAGTAACCCAGACAGCATCAGATATTCCATGAATCTCCCTATCATATTCCTTTTTGAATATTGGAATATTCTAAGAATAGTCTGGAATATTCCGGAATATCTGTGGAATATTATCTGAATATGCGAATGGGAATTCCTCAGATATTCATAGAATTTACCCAAAAGAATATTCCATGTTGAATGTTCTTGGAATATTCCAATTAACATATTCTTAAATGAAAAAAGTGACCCAAGTAGGGATCGAACTCGTGACCTCGAGACTATCAGAGCAACGCCTTGACCACTAGGCCAGTAATCGAATTGAATAATGTCGTACATATCAATTTCTTGTGAGAGCGTTGTTCGAAATGGGATCATAAACACTTTTTGTTTGAAAATCCCCTTACATCTAATTGATGATTGATACTCACATCTCTGAAATGATGATTATGGTATTTATGTGTTGAGAAACATAGGAATATTCATAGAATATGTTATGGATATACACCACAGAATATTCAGTTGAGAATATTTCATAAATATATCCGCACAGAAAATTCAGTTGAGAATATTTCATGAATATACCCCACAGAACATCCAGTTGGGAATATTTCATGAATATACAACAGAGAATATTCAGTTGGGAATATTCCTGGGAAATTTATACCTGAATAGTCCCTGAAAATATCCGACTATTCACTTTGGAATATTCCTTCTAGATGTTCCAGAAGCATGTATATATTATAGGAATAATCGATGAATATTCGGAATATACTCCTCCTTTTCAGCATATTTAGAGAATATTCTAGGAATATCCAGTGCTGTCTGGGAATATTACAGTTTATATTGAGGCGGGTTGGGTAATGATGATCTATGCAGTTGGTGAATAAATTATTTTTTGCCATATATAGAGTGGATATTTCGTAGAATAGTTTCCTCACACTGAGAATTCTTGTGTTTTCGAAAAGAGTATTTGTGGGAGATCGCATATTCATACTGAATATTATTCTCATTATCCTTTTCTGAATTGTCTCTAGAGGTCTCAATGTGGTTGAGTACACTCCTCCCCACCCGAGAATACCATATGTTAGATGTGACTGTACTTACGCATAGTACATCGAAAAGAGTTCATTAGTATTCAGTATGCATTTGACTTTTGAAAATAGATATGAAATTGACCGCAGTTTTTTTGTTATGAAATTACTCTGATGATCTCATCGGAGGTGATTGTCAATGACGATTCCAAGATATTTCGTTTTTTCTGCTTTAGTGATTTGCCAGTTCTTTTGTTTTCGAAACGGTAGATTCATGTTAATTTTATCATACTTCGGGAGTCCTGTTACATTATTCGCAAAAGGTAGATATACAGTTTTCTCTAAGTTCAGAGTTAATAAGTTATCATCCAACCATTTCGCGATCACTTCCATATCGTGTTCAATTATTGTATCTACGATTCCCCAGGTATTTCCTTCTATGAATAAATCAGTATCGTCTGCATAAGAAATCACTCCACCCATAAAGTTTATGTTTAGCATGCTGTTGATGTAAGCTAAAAATAGAATTGGCCCCAGTACGGTGCCTTGTGGCACTCCGTGTTTGATGACTTGGAACGAGCTATTAACATTCCCAATCTTGACTCGTTGCTGCCTTTTCCCTAGATAGCTCCGAAATAGTCTTAAAACTATGCCTCTTATACCCATTACTTCAAGTTTTTCGAGTAGTAGGTCATGGCTGACCGTGTCGAACGCCTTAGCGAGGTCTAAGAAGACAGCTGCACAAGGTTTGCTGCGGTCAAGCGCACGATAGATCTTTTCTGTTGAGAAACTTATTGCGTCACTGGTTGATTTGTTCTCTTGGAATCCGAACTGGTGTTTCGATATTATATTGTGTTTATCAAAAAACTTCAATATTCTCGATTTTGTCGCCTTCTCAAAAATCTTCGCAATGTTAGATACTGAAGATATAGGGCGGTGATTGTTCACATCATTTTTGTCACCAGATTTGAAAATAGGTGTGATAATGCCTTCTTTGAATGCCTCGGGGCAAATTCCAAAGTTGTAAATCAAATTAATTATTAAACATAAAGGTTTGCAGATATAATCTGATGTTTCTTTCAGAACTCTCACCGGTATCCCGTCAGTTCCTGGTGCAGATCCATTTTTCAGCGAGTTAATATAGCATTTCAATTCATTTTCGTTCACGGGACATGAAAATAGCGATTCGGTAACTCGTTCTTGATATTGTGAGTAGTGGTCGCCGGTCTCCAGTCCAGCCCCACCCCTCCACTCTTCTCCAAACCACGTGACTCGGCCGACCAATCACAGGCCGGCCTGACTCGGCTAGCTACTCGCGGCCCAGCGAACGGGTCGTCATCATCGGCTGGACTGCGATAGATCCGTTCTAGAGATAGCGGCGCGCATTTTATTCCATTTTTTCACTTAACAACGGTTATATACAGGGTGTTTGAGTTGGGTAATAGTTTGGGAAAAAAATATGGGGTGAACCCAAAAAGGCGTTATACCTCTCCGAAGAGTAGACTACCTACATATGAAGGCTACCCGCTATAACATGATATTGCAGCCCTACTTTTATGAAAAATAGGTGCATTTGCGAACGGCAGCTCTTCGTCAGTAGGCACTATGGGTTCGAGTTATCAAAATGAGTTAAAATAGCAAAATTTCAGTTATCTAGCAATCATAAGGTTAAACAAAAAAGATGGAGCGCCACTGCAACTTTTAATTCAAAAGAAAAGTTACCTGGAAAGTTGGGCAACCAGATAATAAATAATATTAGTTGTTATCCCAGACTGAAAGACCTAAATTCACCTTATAGAGATGTTGTGAGTTGAAGTGTCATGTCAATAAACAAATAAAACAGTCATATACAATACCCAAAACATTTGATTATGATGATTTTGACAAATATGCATAAATCAAAAGAAATATTAGATACCTATTTCCTGTTGAGAAATTACACTGTTGCCTGCTATTATGTGGATGAAAATATATATAAATCAACTTTATATTGTACTTGAAAACTCAAGAGCTCCTGTAAGGACGTTTTATAGTCATAGCAGATTTAAAAAAAATATTGAAAATGAAAGAATTCTACCAGCGCATAGTATACTATGTGGAGGGGAAGTATGTACCTTTCATGTGTGATTTCATCAATTCATGACCTGGCTATGATTTAAAAATGATCCATTATACACACTAGCAATTGGCAATATGAGTGAATAAAAATGAAAAATAAAAATATATTTTCATGTCAAAAACCTGTATGGTGTGTCCTACACCAGTTATCCTTGATAAAAATGGCTTCAGTGCCACCAACTGGAGCTTCTGAGGGGAAGATTGGCGGAGAGCGGGGTGCTGACTTCACATCCCTGGATGTCAGATGACATTGACAGAGTTGTCGTATTTCCACCTTGAAAATCCATCATATCAGGAACAAACAGGGGACGATATCCAGATTCCAGATTCCAGACTACTATATAGCCACCAAAGGCCTTGTAGAATTAACAGATCCTGGTCGAGCAATGACTCCTGGAAAAAATAGTGCTCCTGGTAGGATAACTCCCGTTGTAGAACTCCTGGTAAAAAAACTCTCAAATAATTCATGAAATGAGGTTCTGAATTTCTGGACTGCAGAGAAAAAAATTGTGGAAATAAAGCGAGACTCACCTTCTATGAAGGGTTGGGGATTGAAATGGCCGTAATGACGATGCAGGTAGGCACGTGGCTGCCTGGGTGATGAACCATGAAGATCCTGCCTCTTAAACCAAAACCAGAAAAAGCTGTAGAGTCAAGCAGTCCTTGTAGATCAGCAGCAAATCCAGGATATCCTGATGTGATCCAGAACGCCAGGCGGTACAGGACTTGACCACCACGAAGAATTTTCTGAAGTAAGCTCTTGTCTCACGACCAGAAAGGAAATCCCTTTTCCAAATTTCCAGAAACTTCGAGAACAACTTAACAGTTTCCGCTTTTCCAATTGGCGGAAAATTTGAATATCCAAAATGAAAGACGTTATCGCTACTCCCTCCAGAGACTTGATTCTTCCCAGATGACTATCTGAACCAATCAGAATTGATGACTAGAATGACGTCACACCTTCTTCACGAATACTCGGCTGAATTCAAGGATAATAAACTCTACTCTCCTTGGGCTGAGTTGGCTCGGCGATGAATCAATCCGAATCGGCGTTTGGCGCATGATAAGTTTGACACTGTTGACATGGTGTCATGACCGACAGCTAATTGACGTAAAGCGAAATAACATAACAGATCAACAAAATCAAAACATCAACCTGAATTTATCAAATGCATCAATCAAGAAAATAATGCCAAACGAAGTTAATTGATTGATGTCGTTTCAACAATTTGAAGAACTTTGCGCACTCTGCTGGGGCGAAAAATTCGGATTTCTTGTCATCGATAAAGATTTTCCATTGAGCTCGAGTAGATACCGCAAAGAATTCGATGAGTTCATTCATATAATAATAATAATAATAATAATAATGATAATAATAATAATATTTATTTATCAAATAAGTAGCTGCTTCACATGATTATGATCCTTATATGAATAAATGAATATAGAATGGTGGGTTGAGAATGTAATACTTAATTTTAATGATTCTAGTTGGAGGTCTCCTTAGATGACTGAAATCTGGTGATTTGTCTGTCTTCCTAAAGAGACCTATGAATTACATGAAGAACAATGAATATGTTCGGATTGATTAGTAGACCTATACATGTAGATTGCTTTTTTTTGTTAGATAATTCCTACCTTTCTTCGGTTATTCCATTCATTTTTCTAAGTTAATTATAAAATATATGATAAAAGTAACAATGAACTAAATCTATTGGTATCAATGTTCAAAGAGAAAATGAACAACAAAGGGGTATGAGTGAGAATTCTTGTGTTTGCGGATAGAGTATTTGTGAGGGATCGCATATTTATACTGAATATTATTCTTATTATCCTTTTCTGAATTGTCTCTAGAGGTCTCAATGTGGTTGAGTACACTCCTCCCCACCCGAGAATTCCATATGTTAGATGTGACTGTACTAACGCATAGTACATCGATAAGAGTTCATTAGTATTCAGTATGCATTTGACTTTCGAAAATAGATATGAAATTGACCGCAGTTTTTTTTGTTATAAAATTAATTTTATGATCCACATATTTGTAAGGAAAAACCCCTTCTCGGCTTATTAAATCGAATAGTTTGTTATCTTGGAAGTATTTTCGAACCTCGTTACACTGCTGAACCTCTAGATTTTTGTTGAGTTTGCAGAGAGATTTTGGTCAAATCGAAGGAAGTCTTCAGATCTCATCTGAATATATTCATCAGATACTCTTGACAATTCAGATTTAACAACCAATACTGACTTGGATATTCTTCCTCCCTTCTTAGCTAATTTCTTGATGAAAAGATGAGAATCATAATTTGTGAGGTTGTGGAAGAATACTGGAATAGTCTTTGAGGTCTTGTAGTTCAAATTACAAATTGAAAGGGCGGCTGCGCGGAACTTCCTTGTATAGTGGCACTGATCACGATCTTCGATAACTGTTGGCTTGAATGGCTTTTCACAAATATGACACGTGGTGCTATTTTGGGAAGTTTGGTTTTTTATCTCAGTAAGTGGTCGCATGCCACGAACATCCTTCATGTGATTCGTGTATAAATCTTGAACGGTTTCATCCAACTTCCTCACAGAAACGTCAGCAGCATCCGCACCGCGATAAAGTACCGACCTCGATTAACGGTCATCGAAATTACATTTTACATGAAACGCGAACGAATATGGTTCATGTTCACATACTTTAACTGAAAATGATTCATCGTCACAGGGTTCATTGTGATGAATTGGTTTGAGTAAACTTTCAAAGTCAACATAAATCACAAACGGTGGTGACAATTGTTTCTCAAAGTTAGTGATTTTGAGGATATTTTCAGGCACTGACTCACCATATTTATTGATTTTCAAATTGGTGTTGGGTATTTTTGTGATCGTATGATTACAGTCATTTCCCCCATGAATGCTTAACTGCACCAGTGTTGCGAACGATTGTAAGCATCCATCGCAAATATTTATTTCACCATTGTATTTCGATTTTAGTTTCCTAACTAATTTCCCTAAGTCTTTCATTAGGCAATAATGTGTGTTGCCAACCTCATCGGCCACAAGTAGCAAATTCACATGTGTTGCTTGGCGACACGATGTAAAATGTGAAGGTCCAATTATTTCACTTATCATCTTTCCATCCTCAAAAGACGAACTCTGGGATAGCCTTCAATTCCATGGGAAAGTCAAGCCCTTGAAAATTCGACAGGTTATTGTAATGTGGATATAATGACGTTCTAATTGAAATACCGTCTGCAGGAAAGATCGCAGCATTGATGAACCATGCGAAGCAGGCTCTATCTTTGTTTTGTATATTCAAAACCGCATGTTTGGATTCAATTCCTCTGGGCAGCTTGATGTACGAAGAGGACGAAATTGATGAGAATTTATTAATTTTCACATTCAAAAACATTGCATATTTCAATATCCACTCAGAATCACGTTCTTGAAATTCTGACGCCTTCACAATCAATTCTTCCTTGCAGTCATCATAATCGCATTCAATGTTTGATGATATTGTAAATGTTTCATTTCTGGTATTGAAGGACTTGATATCAGATCGTTCCTTCTCTGGTATGACATACAATCCAAAAAGTTTCAAATTTATCTTCAAGCTGTGATGCGTGTCCAAATATTTGGACAAGATTGCCAGAACTTCTGGTTTCACTTCTTGCAAAAATTCGAGAAGTTCGGTGTGGCTTTTTCCACTGAAAAATTGATAGGTGGCTATCTTATTCTTGAGAGCACAACGCAGTTTCACAATCCCATTTCCCAAATTATTTTCAACAAATTGATCTACTCGTTTTCGTTTTTCAACACCCTGAGTATTATGCTGAGGAAAATAGTTGAACAATGTGTTGGTCGGAGTAGATGCCTGCTGATCCTCTGCATTATTGTACTTCATCTCTTTGGCTGGCGGTCCATTCTATTCTCCATTATTTTTGCAATTTTTGCGTAAATGCTGGGATAAAGATCTCGTTGAAGAAAATACGTTGCCACAATATCCGCACTTCATTATCACTGAACTCAATTTATCTGAAGAAGCTTTGGGACTGAGGCTCAATAATATTTATTTATCAAGTAAGTAGCTGCTTCACATGATTATGATCCTTATATAAATAAATAAATATAGAATGGTGGGTTGGGAATGTAATACTTAATTTTAATGATTCTAGTTGGAGGTCTCCTTAGATGACTGAAATCTGGTGATTTGTCTGTCTTTCTGAAGAGACCTATGAATTATATGAAAAACAATGAATATGTTCGGATTGATAAGTAGACCTATACATGTAGATTGCTTTTTTTTGTTAGATAATTCCTACAATTCTTCGGTTATTCCATTTATTTTTCTGAGTTAATTATGAAATATATTATAAAAGTAACAATAAACTAAATCTATTGGTATCAATGTCCAGAGAGAAAATGAACAACAAAGGGGTATGAGTGAGTATTTCAGTTCATGTAAATTTGATTGGAATCGAGTAGCCAGTTTGTTAGGTTTTTCTTAAAACTTGTCTTTTTGATTTTTCCTCTCAATGCTAATGGCATATCATTATATATTCTCATGCTTACATATGTGGATGTTCTTTGTCCAATCGTGTTGTATGTTCGTGGGATAGTAACCCAGACAGCATCAGATATTCCATGAATCTCCCTATCATATTCCTTTTGGAATATTGGAATATTCTGAGAATAGTCTGGAATATTCCGGAATATCTGTGGAATATTTTCTGAATATGCGAATGGGAATTCCTCAGATATTCATAGAATATACCCAAGAGAATATTCCATGTTGAATGTTCTTGGAATATTCCAATTAACATATTCTTAAATGAAAAAAGTGACCCAAGTAGGGATCGAACTCGTGACCTCGAGACTATCAGAGCAACGCCTTGACCACTAGGCCAGTAATCGAATTGAATAATGTCGTACATATCAATTTCTTGTGAGAGCGATGTTCGAAATGGGATCATAAACACTTTTTGTTTGAAAATCCCCTTACATCTAATTGATGATTGATACTCACATCTCTGAAATGATGATTATGGTATTTATGTGTTGAGAAACATAGGAATATTCATAGAATATGTTATGGATATACACCACAGAATATTCAGTTGAGAATATTTCATGAATATATCCGCACAGAAAATTCAGTTGAGAATATTTCATGAATATACCCCACAGAACATTCAGTTGGGAATATTTCATGAATATACAACAGAGAATATTCAGTTGGGAATATTCCTGGGAAATTCATACCTGAATAGTCCCTGAAAATATCCGACTATTCACTTTGGAATATTCCTTCTAGATGTTCCAGAAGCATGTATATATTATAGGAATAATCGATGAATATTCGGAATATACTCCTCCTTTTGAGCATATTTAGAGAATATTCTAGGAATATCCAGTGCTGTCTGGGAATATTACAGTTTATATTGAGGCGGGTTGGGTAATGATGATCTATGCAGTTGGTGAATAAATTATTTTTTGCCATATATAGAGTGGATATTTTGTAGAATAGTTTCCTCACACTGAGAATTCTTGTGTTTTCGAAAAGAGTATTTGTGGGAGATCGCATATTCATACTGAATATTATTCTCATCATCCTTTTCTGAATTGTCTCTAGAGGTCTCAATGTGGTTGAGTACACTCCTCCCCACCCGAGAATACCATATGTTAGATGTGACTGAACTTACGCATAGTACATCGAAAAGAGTTCATAAGTATTCAGTATGCATTTGACTTTTGAAAATAGATATGAAATTGACCGCAGTTTCTTTGTTATAAAATTACTCTGATGATCTCATCGGAGGTGATTGTCTATGACGATTCCAAGATATTTCGTTTTTTCTGCTTTAGTGATTTGCCAGTTCTTTTGTTTTCGAAACGGTAGATTCATGTTAATTTTATCATACTTCGGGAGTCCTGTTACATTATTCGCAAAAGGTAGATATACAGTTTTCTCTAAGTTCAGAGTTAATAAGTTATCATCCAACCATTTCGCGATTACTTCCATATCGTGTTCAATTTTTGTATCTACGATTCCCCAGGTATTTCCTTCTATGAATAAATCAGTATCGTCTGCATAAGAAATCACTCCACCCATAAAGTTTATGTTTAGCATGCTGTTGATGTAAGCTAAAAATAGAATTGGCCCCAGTACGGTGCCTTGTGGCACTCCGTGTTTGATGACTTGGAACGAGCTATTAACATTCCCAATCTTGACTCGTTGCTGCCTTTCCTCTAGATAGCTCCGAAATAGTCTTAAAACTATGCCTCTTATACCCATTACTTCAAGTTTTTCGAGTAGTAGTTCATGGCTGACCGTGTCGAACGCCTTAGCGAGGTCTAAGAAGACTGCTGCACAAGGTTTGCTGCGGTCAAGCGCACGATATATCTTTTCTATTGAAAAACTTATTGCGTCACTGGTTGATTTGTTCTCTTGGAATCCGAACTGGTGTTTCGATATTATATTGTGTTTATCAAAAAACTTCAATATTCTCGATTTTGTCGCCTTCTCAAAAATCTTCGCAATGTTAAATACTGAAGATATAGGGCGGTAATTGTTCACATCATTTTTGTCACCAGATTTGAAAATAGGTGTGATAATGCCTTCTTTGAATGCCTCGGGGCAAATTCCAAAGTTGTAAATCAAATTAATCATTAAACATGAAGGTTTGCAGATATAATCTGATGTTTCTTTCAGAACTCTCACCGGTATCCCGTCAGTTCCTGGTGCAGATCCATTTTTCAGCGAGTTTATATAGCATTTCAATTCATTTTCGTTCACGGGACATAAAAATAGCGATTCGGTAACTCGTTCTTGATATTGTGAGTAGTGGTCGCCGGTCTCCAGTCCAGCCCCACCCCTCCACTTTTCTCCAAACCACGTGACTCGGCCGACCAATCACAGGCCGGCCTGACTCGGCTAGCTACTCGCGGCTCAGCGAACGGGTCGTCATCATCGGCTGGACTGCGATAGATCCGTTCTAGAGATAACGGCGCACATTTTATTCCATTTTTTCACTTAACAACGGTTATATACAGGGTGTTTGAGTTGGGTAATAGTTTGGGAAAAAAATATAGGGTGAACCCAAAAAGGCGTTATACCTCTCCGAAGAGTAGACTACCTACATATGAAGGCTACCCGCTATAACATGATATTGCAGCCCTACTTTTATGAAAAATAGGTGCATTTGCGAACGGCAGCTCTTCGTCAGTAGGCACTATGGGTTCGAGTTATCAAAATGAGTTAAAATAGCAAAATTTCAGTTATCTAGCAATCATAAGGTTAAACAAAAAAGATGGGGCGCCACTGCAACTTTTAATTCAAAAGAAAAGTTACCTGGAAAGTTGGGCAACCAGATAATAAATAATATTAGTTGTTATCCCAGACTGAAAGACCTAAATTCACCTCATAGAGATGTTGTGAGTTGGAGTGTCATGTCAATAAACAAATAAAACAGTCATATACAATACCCAAAACATTTGATTATGATGATAGGACTCATATATCACATCACATGGTTTTGACAAATATGCATAAATCAAAAGAATATTAGATACCTATTTCCTGTTGAGAAATTACACTGTTGCCTGCTATTATGTGGATGAAAATATATATAAATCAACTTTATATTGTACTTGAAAACTCAAGAGCTCCTGTAAGGACGTTTTATAGTCATGGAAGATTTGAAAAAAATATTGAAAATGGAAGAATTCTACCAGCGCATAGTATACTATGTGGAGGGGAAGTATGTACCTTTCATGTGTGATTTCATCAATTCATGACCTGGTTATGATTTAAAAATGATCCATCATACACACTAGCAATTGGCAATATGAGTGAATAAAAATGAAAAATAAAAATATATTTTCATGTCAAAAACCTGTATGGTGTGTCCTACACCAGTTATCCTTGATAAAAATGGCTTCAGTGCCACCAACTGAAGCTTCTGAGGGGAAGATTGGCGGAGAGCGGGGTGCTGACTTCACATCCCTGGATGTCAGATGACATTGACAGAGTTGTCGTATTTCCACCTTGAAAATCCATCATATCAGGAACAAACAGGGGACGATATCCAGATTCCAGATTCCAGACTACTATATAGCCACCAAAGGCCTTGTAGAATTAACAGATCCTGGTCGAGCAATGACTCCTGGAAAAAATAGTGCTCCTGGTAGGATAACTCCCGTTGTAGAACTCCTGGTAAAAAAACTCTCAAATAATTCATGAAATGAGGTTCTGAATTTCTGGACTGCAGAGAGAAAAATCGTGGAAATAAAGCGAGACTCACCTTCTATGAAGGGTTGGGGATTGAAATGGCCGTAATGACGATGCAGGTAGGCACGTGGCTGCCTGGGTGATGAACCATGAAGATCCTGCCTCTTAAACCAAAACCAGAAAAATCTGTAGAGTCCAACAGTCCTTGTAGATCAGCAGCAAATCCAGGATATCCTGATGTGATCCAGAACGCCAGGCGGTACAGGACTTCAGAAGCCGGTTCACACCACAAAAATGGCACTTGACCACCACGAAGAATTTTCTGAAGTAAGCTCTTGTCTCACGACCAGAAAGGAAATCCCTTATCCAAATTTCCAGAAACTTCGAGAACAACTTAACAGTTTCCGCTTTTCCAATTGGCGGAAAATTTGAATATCCAAAATGAAAGACGTCATCGCTACTCCCTCCAGAGACTTGATTCTTCCCAGATGACTATCTGAACCAATCAGAATTGATGACTTAAATGACGTCACACCTTCTTCACGAATACTCGGCTGAATTCAAGGATAATAAACTCTACTCTCCTTGGGCTGAGTTGGCTCGGCG
This sequence comes from Phaedon cochleariae, assembly GCA_918026855.4. Lineage (NCBI taxonomy): Eukaryota > Metazoa > Arthropoda > Insecta > Coleoptera > Chrysomelidae > Phaedon > Phaedon cochleariae. The sequence goes on along the minus strand of OU896722.1, from coordinate 16,575,412 downwards.
ATGAATCAATCCGAATCGGCGATTGGCGCATGATAAGTTTGACACTGTTGACATGGTGTCATGACCGACAGCTAATTGACGTAAAGCGAGATAACATAACAGATCAACAAAATCAAAACATCAACCTGAATTTATCAAATGCATCAATCAAGAAAATAATGCCAAACGAAGTTAATTGATTGATGTCGTTTCAACAATTTGAAGAACTTTGCGCACTCTGCTGGGGCGAAGAATTCGGATTTCTTGTCATCGATAAAGATTTTCCATTGAGCTCGAGTAGATACCGCAAAGGGTTCGATGAGTTCATTCATATAATAATAATAATAATAATAATAATGATAATAATAATAATATTTATTTATCAAATAAGTAGCTGCTTCACATGATTATGATCCTTATATGAATAAATGAATATAGAATGGTGGGTTGAGAATGTAATACTTAATTTTAATGATTCTAGTTGGAGGTCTCCTTAGATGACTGAAATCTGGTGATTTGTCAGTCTTCCTAAAGAGACCTATGAATTACATGAAGAACAATGAATATGTTCGGATTGATTAGTAGACCTATACATGTAGATTGCTTTTTTTTGTTAGATAATTCCTACCTTTCTTCGGTTATTCCATTCATTTTTCTAAGTTAAATATAAAATATATGATAAAAGTAACAATGAACTAAATCTATTGGTATCAATGTTCATAGAGAAAATGAACAACAAAGGGGTATGAGTGAGTATATCAGTTCATGTGAATTTGATTGGAATCGAGTAGCCAGTTTGTTAGGTTTTTCTTGAAACTTGTTTTTTCGATTTTTCCTCTCAATGCTGATGGCATATCATTATATATTTCCATGCTTACATATGTGGAAGTTCTTTGTCCTATCGGTTTGTATGTTCGTGAAATAGTAATATTACAGTTTATATTCAGGCGGGTTGGGTAATGATGATCTATGCAGTTGGTGAATACATTATTTTTTGCCATATATAGAGTGGATATTTTGTAGAATAGTTTCCTTACACTGAGATTTCTTGTGTTTGCGGATAGAGTATTTGTGAGGGATCGCATATTTATACTGAATATTATTCTTATTATCCTTTTCTGAATTGTCTCTAGAGGGTCTCAATGTGGTTGAGTACACTCCTCCCCACCCGAGAATACCATATGTTAGATGTGACTGTACTAACGCATAGTACATCGATAAGAGTTCATTAGTATTCAGTATGCATTTGACTTTCGAAAATAGATATGAAATTGACCGCAGTTTTTTTTGTTATGAAATTAATTTGATGATCCACATATTTGTAAGGAAAAACCCCTTTTCGGCTTATTAAATCGAATAGTTTGTTATCTTGGAAGTATTTTCGAACCTCGTTACACTGCTGAACCTCTAGATTTTTGTTGAGTTTGCAGAGAGATTTTGGTCAAATCGAAGGAAGTCTTCAGATCTCATCTGAATATATTCATCAGATACTCTTGACAATTCAGATTCAACAACCAATACTGACTTGGATATTCTTTCTCCCTTCTTAGCTAATTCCTTGATGAAAAGATGAGAATCATAATTTGTGAGGTTGTGGAAGAATACTGGAATAGTCTTTGAGGTCTTGTAGTTCAAATTACAAATAGAAAGGGCGGCTGCGCGGAACTTCCTTGTATAGTGGCACTGATCACGATCTTCGATAACTGTTGGCTTGAATGGCTTTTCACAAATATGACACGTGGTGCTATTTTGGACAGTTTGGTTTTTTATCTCAGTAAGTGGTCGCATGCCACGAACATCCTTCATGTGATTCGTGTATGAATCTTGAACGGTTTCATACAACTTCCTCACAAAAACGTCAGCAGCATCTGCACCGCGATAAAGTACCGACCTTGATCAACGGTCATCGAAATTACATTTTACATGAAACGCGAACGAATATGGTTCATGTTCACATACTTTAACTGAAAATGATTCATCGTCACAGGGTTCATTGTGATGAATTGGTTTGAGTAAACTTTCAAAGTCAACATAAATCACAAACGGTGGTGACAATTGTTTCTCAAAGTTAGTGAATTTGAGGATATTTTCAGGCACTGACTCACCATATTTATTGATTTTCAAATTGGTGTTGGGTATTTTTGTGATCGTATGATTACAGTCATTTTCCCCATGAATGCTTAAGTGCACCAGTGTTGCGAACGATTGTAAGCATCCATCGCAAATATTTATTTCACCATTGTATTTCGATTTTAGTTTCCTAACTAATTTGCCTAAGTCTTTCATTAGGCAATAATGTGTGTTGCCAACCTCATCGGCCACAAGTAGCAAATTCACATGTGTTGCTTGGCGACACGATGTAAAATGTAAAGGTCCAATTATTTCACTTATCATCTTTCCATCCTCAAAAGACGAACTCTGGGATAGCCTTCAATTCCATGAGAAAGTCAAGTCCTTGAAAATTCGACAGGTTATTGTAATGTGGATATAATGACGTTCTAATTGAAATACCGTCTGCAGGAAAGATCGCAGCATTGATGAACCATGCGAAGCAGGCTCTATCTTTGTTTTGTATATTCAAAACCGCATGTTTGGATTCTATTCCTCTGGGCAGCTTGATGTACGAAGAGGACGAAATTGATGAGAATTTATTAATTTTCACATTCCAAAACATTGCATGTTTCAATATCCACTCAGAATCACGTTCTTGAAATTCTGACGCCTTCACAATCAATTCTTCCTTGCAGTCATCATAATCGCATTCAATGTTTGATGATATTGTAAATGTTTCATTTCTGGTATTGAAGGACTTGATATCAGATCGTTCCTTCTCTGGTATGACATACAATCCAAAAAGTTTCAAATTTATCTTCAAGCTGTGATGCGTGTCCAAATATTTGGACAAGATTGCCAGAACTTCTGGTTTCACTTCTTGCAAAAATTCGAGAAGGTCGGTGTGGCTTTTTCCACTGAAAAATCGATAGGTGGCTATCTTATTCTTGAGAGCACAACGGAGTTTCACAATCCCATTTCCCAAATTATTTTCAACAAATTGATCTACTCGTTTTCGTTTTTCAACACCCTGAGTATTATGCTGAGGAAAATAGTTGAACAATGTGTTGGTCGGAGTAGATGCCTGCTGATCCTCTGCATTATTGTACTTCATCTCTTTGGCTGGCGGTCCATTCTATTCTCCATTATTTTTGCAATTTTTGCGTAAATGCTGGGATAAAGATCTCGTTGAAGAAAATACGTTGCCACAATATCCGCACTTCATTATCACTGAACTCAATTTATCTGAAGAAGCTTTGGGACTGAGGCTCGAGACTGAACTAGATGACATCGACCTTAACCCGATTTTATATAATTCAGTAGAGGGGTACGGCATGCGCATCTGCTACCCGCATGTTTTTGCGGATGAGTCATCTATTAACCAGCGAATACGTCATACCCGCATTTATCGAAACGAGATGTCTAGACGAGTCTGAAATGAGGATAAAACATCTGGTGCATATCTTTGTGAACACGTCATACCCGCATTCAGAGAGAACATCTGCCACCTGCATTCAGAGATGAATCATCTGCTACTCACATGTTTGCGAAAACAAACATCTGGTATTTTTATGTGCAAATGCGTCACGACTGCATTGAAGACCAGATGTTCAGACAATTCATTAAACTATGAATGAAACGAAACAAATTCATTTTTTATACAAATAAAAACATCATTCAATGAACACATGCTATTTGAATTCATATGATAGAAACATTGCGGTTCAGACTGTTGTAAAATAGGTTGCTCATCGAATTCAACTACTGGAACAGAAGTGAACCATCGAATATATCCAGCTTTCTCCTTCCCTTTGATATGTATTAGATCGACTCCATCACTCAGTTTTTTCAAGATATTTCTGAACTGATGTAATGGGATAAATCCATCCTTCCATTCCAGGCAGTGAAAATTACGAACCAACCAATCAGCCTGCTTTTGTAGATTCGGAGGTAAAAAATTCAGTGGAAATGGTGGTTTGAAAATAAAATGGCAAATTTTCACCCCATCGAAGACTGCAAACTCCTTGACAATGAATTTGTTGTTTTCTATCTTGAATCCTTGCACATCCATGATAATATCCATATTGAGATATTTGAGAAATTTTTAAGAACTGATTGCTTGGTAGAGTACACTTCTATCACCCTTTTTAGGATCTTAATGTTTTCTTGATGTTTTCTCTGGCGTAATTTATAGCTAGATAACATTATATCTACTGAATAAAGAATAATGGGTTCCCCAATATATGAAAAATTCTGATCATGCGCATCGAAGCTGCTTCACGATTTTCGTTAGAGGGTTATGGGAATATTCTTTTTCATGTAGAATGAGACAGGAAACAGTGGTTGCTGTTGGAGTTTCACTACCAGTTTCGAATTCAACCCGCATAACTATTGATCCTGTTTGGATGACTTCTTTCTGTCGTGAACAATCAATGTGAACAATTGGTGCTTTATCTTTGAACTCTTTCAGGGTCGATATTGGCTCGTTATTTTTCAGATGATAGTAGTTTTCTTGAGATTGAGTACATCTCATACAGTGTAGCATACTTGTTGTTCTTGAAATCTAGATGTAAATCATTGTATTAATATCTTTCAGAACCAAGGAACACTCTGATATTGGTGAGGTCGATATGATCAAACTTACTCATATCACTCGTTATTTTTCCTTTTTCACTAGTCTGAAATGCTATAATTACATGTCTAGGTGTTTTGACCTTGGTAGTGGCCTTGACTGGCCACGTATGTCTATTCGATCCACTCAAAGATGGATACTCAATCAACTTCCAGCACCTTAACCTTATTGAAAGTTCTATACTTTCATTAGTAATTTTCGTGATTCGAAGTTGTTCTTGAATACTTGGCGTTATGTGAGGAACTCTTCAAAATACTTTTGTAAGCTCCACTTTGGGTTTTTCTGAAACATCTATGCTAGTTACTGCATCCAAATCATTACTAGATCTTATTAAGACTATTTCTTGCCTCATTTTAACTATTATCCTCCTAAAGTCTTCAAAGAATCCAGCAAACATTTTTAAAGGAACACACACGTTGGATTGACCGTTAGTACCAATCAGATTTTTTTCTTGGTTCGATATTTTTGGGAACCACCCAGCATTTTGCATAAAGACGCTTTCGTTTTCATTTAGTGATAAATAATTTTTCAATGTTGATGTCAATCCCAAATTTCCTACTGAATCAATCACAATACCGTTCAATTCATATTGAAGTTCTCGGAGAAGGAATGCTATTGCATTATTAATGAATTTCAGTTCCGTTGTAACGGCATTTTTATCATCTAGGAGAGTACCTTATATGTATGAATAACTGTTACAAGGCAAAGTGAATGCTTCAAGGTCAGCAATTGGCACTCTCATCTCGTCGTTATAATTGAGGTTTTCAGCGATGTGAGACTGATATGTATAAAATTGATTGTCTTCAATTGTAGTGTCGCTGAAAGGTTGACCAGTGATATTCAATAATTCCATTATTTCAAAACTACAAATCCAAGAGATATCAAAAACTGACGATTTTTTGATGTTAATATTCCGGAGGTCTTCTTCATACTAGTACGTTTCTTTTCATCGTCATGTCTTTTATAGTATTGTTCAGGGGAGTAAATCGGTGTTGGATGGATAAATCTCCACTCCATTTTTTTTTTATCGCTTGGAGCGCACGAAAGGGAATCCCTGTAATGTTCAAAGAACATCGTGCGTTCCTTGGGAGGAAAGGGACAGGAGGTAGGTATTGGATTTTTTTTTAACTTTTGGAGATTATATGTTGTTGGGAATACTTCCACAGGCAATGAATTCTAGAGCCTAGCCGTTCTATGGATGAAGAAGTCTTGATAAAGTGCTGTTCGACATCTTTCGAGGTTGACAACGAAAGGATGTGCTGACTGGACTTGTCTAGTTCGTCTGATTGGTATTGCTAGTGAAGGGATGATAGCAGAGATTTCCGAAGAACATTTCCCGTGGAAGTATCGATAGAAAAGTGAAAGGTCGCCGCCCTTTCTACGGTGTTCCAATGATGTCAAAGGGTGAGTGAGTGTGGCGTCACCCACCAGGCGAATGGCTCTTCTCTGGATGGAATCTAAGAGCATCAGCGTATGTTTTGGTGCTGAACCCCATATGTGTGAACAGTATTCTAGAACAGGCCGTATCTGCGCTTTGTAGATCATGAGAAGCTGTTGAGGTGTGAAGTAGCTTTTCGCACGGAACAAGAATCCGAGTTTTTGTGAAGCAGCTTTTGCGATGGATCTGACATGATTATCCCATGAGAGAGTGTTGCTGATGGAAATACCGAGTATAGATATGGTGGGCTTGGTGGGGATGGTGGAGCCAGACATTACAATAACGGGCATACTGGGTTCCGCCTTTCTAGAGAAAATGCAGGCTTGAGTTTTGCTGGCGTTGAATTCAACTAGGTTGTTTGTTCCCCAGGCTGTGATTTCAGCAAGATCTTCATTGACAGCATTGACCTGCCTGCGCCGTGAGTTCTTAGTTTCCTGTGAAGGAATGGGTATTCTGGAAGAGAACGCAGTATGGAGGGTACTATCATCTGCGAAGCTGTGGATGGGGCAAGTTGTTACTCCCAACAGATCATTTATATAAAGCAGGAATAATGTTGGTGCCAAAATTGATCCTTGTGGAACGCCATGATTATAGATCCTTCTTTCGAAGGTGAAGTCAAACGGTGATTGCTCCTTCACGGAAATCTATGATATTTCCTGATTGATCAATAATTTTTACAGTTATATTGTTGATAGTTTCCACGGAAACTGGATAATACAGGATCGTAACAGGTGATTCGATGATCTTGTATCCGGTGGGGACTTTGGCATTGAACTGATGAATTAAATGAACTGGTTCACCATTTAAATAGCTTCTGATGGCCAAGTTACATTTTACACAGATAGTATTGACGTTGAGAATCTTGACCTGGTGGTCCGAAATACTTCTTTATTCGCATTCAACATTTGTTTCCTGAATCCAAGTAGTGATCCAATTGTGTTGTCCACTCCAAAATTGATTCGACGATTAGTTTTTATAGTCACCTTGGAAGTATTCAAATCGGGTGTAATTCGAAGAACTGCTTGGTTGTCTTTATCATTCATAGCAATCTGAATAACGTTTGCTAGATCATCAATTTCATATGATCCAGTAGGAATTTCAAATCTATATCTATCGTTCTCACCCCAAACGAAGATATTATTCGTATTATCAATATTTGGTATTGAGTTGAAACTGTCAAAATCAGCTAACCCAATTTCATATTCGTTTTCATCATTCGAATATATTGGAGGATTAAAATCGTAAGTGAGAATCGATGAACAGCCACTCAAAGTAGAAGTCAAAGACATATTGTTTCACTGAAAGTTCAATTTCAAATGACGCTCCATTTTACAAATTCTGGTTATATAAAAAAAGTAAACAATGTTGCCCACATTGATAGGAATTGAATGATTGCACTGAATCATAATTATACATAATATTATTGTTGCCACCGTCGCTTGAGAAAAATTGAAACAGTTCTGAAGGTGAAGATGAATCTCCATAACTATTGAAATGAACTATTTCATTATCGCGCTCAATATAAGCAGTCCAATGTGTTCCTTCACCTACATTCGAATATAGATTCAAGATTGCAGACTCGTTTTTTCTTATTATTTCAGGAAGGGTATCTCTTATGAAAATTCCCCTAAAGTATGGTATTTTGAGGATTTTCACATATTTGCGCAAGTCGATATTAGTCAGTGGTCGGCGAGGTAGCTTCATCGGGAGTTTTTTGCGTTTGGCTTCAAATACATTCCATAGCCCTTATATGGTCTCAAATATAGCCCTTTTCCAGTAGCTGCCTTCTTCATTTCTCGATTATGTCGCTGTTCTTCAGCTAGTCGTTCCTGATCAGCTTACGCATCATTAACCGCTTTGGCGATACCCTCGGCACCTTCACCTACTGCTCCAAGTGCTCCTAGAAGTGGGAGTAAAAATGGTAGAAATCCTCCAATTTTAGGCGCTGGAATGATTCTCCGTTTTTTAGTTTTTTTCGTAGGTCGCTTGGCCAATAGATTCAAAGCACCACCTTTTTTCTTCCGTGATACCTTCTTTTCCCGTTTCAGCCCCATACCCATCTTGCTCTTCAATTTCATAGCTCCCGTAACCCCTAATGCTGCGATTTTGTCACCCACACCAGCATCAGATGCCTTGAAACGCTGTGCAGCTACTTCGGCCAGACACCTATCAGCATTATTTCTATGTTGTATGTCTTTGAAATTCGAATAAGCTATATCGTGTTGTTTGCAAGCCTCATCTAGTTCGTGTACACCTTCATCGTCTCTTAGTAGTCTTTTTTCAAGTTCAGTCCCAGGTCCACAATAATTATATTCTGGCACATGAAGTTCTATTGGAAGCTCATCAATTAGAGTATTGAGGAGTCCTCGACCTTTCCGATTCACGCTTCGACAACGACTGACTGAGTTATTCCTTCGTTTCATTTTATAATGTTCAGAACACTGTCGGTTGAATGATAACTGATTTGCTATATGAATTCCTTTATATATAGAACTGGAACATGTTCGGTAGTGTCAGTTCTATGGATGTGCCTGCATAATGAAGATTCAAAAGCAGACATTCTCTTTACCAATCACAAATCATGATGAAATCGCTCACGAGAGTTAATTAAGGAAACACGAAATTTTGTTCGGTGGCCAGTCAAAAAGAGGTTTACTAGTAGGATCTAGCGGATCGATAAAAATAAATGTAATCATATCCTTGATTGAACATCCGAATGGTATCCGTTTCGAAAATATTTATTCGTATTCTAATCACTCCATCAGTCAAAATATTCATATCTGAGGACATTATTGACATAATTGCACCAGAGAATATTCGAGATTATCCCATTATAATATTTGACGATATTCCTAGCTGTGACCAAGATTTGATGAAAAGTTACTTTTGCTTTGGACGACATAGAAACACAGATTGTTTCTATTTGTGTCAAATTTATTCTGCCGCTTGCTAACAATTTATTCGGGATAATTCGAAGTTGACTATTGTATTTCAAAAAGACATAAGACATAGTAATTTGAAGAACTTTGAGCACTCTGCTGGGGCGAAAAATTCGGATTTCTTGTTATCGATAAAGATTCTCCATTGAGCTCGAGTAGATACCGTAAAGGGTTCGATGAGTTCATTCATATAATAATAAAAACAATGATAATAATAATAATATCCATTTATCAATTATGTAGCTGCTTCACATGATTATGATCCTCATAGAAATAAATGAATATAGAATGGTGGGTTGAGAATGTAATACTCAATTTCAATGAATCTAGTTGAAGGTCTCCTTAGATGACTGAAATCTGGTGATTTGTCTGTCTTTCTGATGAGACCTATGAATTATGTGGCGTATGCACACTCCGTATGATATATCTATCATGTTAATATAGGATGATGACTGATTGTCATGATATTATTCTGAAAGACATGTCAGATTAGAAAACCATTTTCAAAAGATTAGGAAATATATTGAGATTTTCCATTGACCAGCTCCTTTTAATTCCGAACGAAACCCCTACAAATTGGTGACGAATGCACACTCCGTATGATATATCTATCATGTTAATCTAGGATGATGACTGATTGTCATGATATTATTCTGAAAGACATGTCAGATTAGAAAACCATTTTCAAAAGATTAGGAAATATATTGAGATTTTCCATTGACCAGCTCCTTTTAATTACAAACAAAACCCCTACAAATTACATGAAGAACAATGAATATGTTCGGATTGATTAGTAGACCTATACATATAGATTGCTTTTTTTTGTTAGACAATTCCTACAATTCTTCGGTTATTCCATTCATTCTTCTAAGTCGATTATAAAATATATCATAAAAGTAACAATAAACTAAATCTATTGGTATCAATGTTCTAAGAGAAAATAAACAACAAAGGGGTATGAGTGAGTATTTCAGTTCATGTAAATTTGATTGGAATCGAGTAGCCAGTTTGTTAGGTTGTTCTTGGAACTTGTTTTTTGATTTTTCCTCTCAATGCTAATGGCATATCATTATATATTTTCATGCTTACATATGTGTATGTTCTTTGTCCTATCGGTTTGTATATTCGTGGGATAGTGATATTACAGTTTATATTGAGGCGGGTTGGGTAATGATGATCTATGCAGTTGTTGAATAAATTATTTTTTGCCATATATAGAGTGGATATTTTGTAGAATAGTTTCCTTACACTGAGAATTCTTGTGTTTTCGAATAGAGTATTTGTGGGAGATCGCATATTCACACTGAATATTATTCTCATTATCCTTTTCTGAATTGTCTCTAGAGGTCTCAATGTGGTTGAGTACACTCCTCCCCACCCGAGAATACCATATGTTAGATGTGACTGTACTAACGCATAGTACATCGATTAGAGTTCATTAGTATTCAGTATGCATTTGACTTTTGAGAATAGATATGAAATTGACCGCAGTTTTTTTATTATAAAATTAATTTGATGATCCCATCGGAGGTGATTGTCTATGACGATTCCAAGATATTTCGTTTTTTCTGCTTTAGTGAGTTGTCAGTTCTTTTGTTTTCGAAACGGTAGATTTATGTCAATTTCATCATATTTCGGGAGTCCTGTTACATTATTCGCAAAAGGTAGATATACAGTTTTCTCTAAGTTCAGAGTTAATAAGTTATCATCCAACCATTTCGCGATTACTTTCATATCGTGTTTAATTTTTGTATCTACGATTTCCCAGGTATTTCCTTCCATGAATAAAACAGTATCGTATAACAACTCTTTTGATGTTTTGGGAAAGAAAAAGATTTTGATTTGTTATAGGCACGGCAGCTCGTTTGTTTGGGAGCAGGTCGTGAGTCAGTTCTTTTTATTATTTACTAGTGGGGTTATCCTTTTGTCAGGCGGCACTTAGTTTTCACAGCAGAATTACTGAGAAATAAATCCAAGATATGAATATAAGCCAAAATAACTGTGAACAGATTTAATCACCTTTACATGTCAACAATAGGTATTCAAAATGGTGGTACATATGTACTATGATTGTAACTCAGTACAAGGGTAGATTTCCCTTCATATAGGCCTATACTTTGGGTTCACAGAGTCTCTAACAGACCCAATAATTTTATTATATGTAAAATCCGATCTTAGACTGTTATGTGTTAGCTACAAGTGTTTGAATATCTCATGACATTAGACAGTGAAAAATAACTATTTGAATGTCCTCAGACAGTGAAAAAAATATGGTATGTTGAATGTCTTCAAGACAGGGAGAAAATATGTATGTTAAATGTCTTCAAGACAGGCGAAGAAGTACATGTTGAATGTCCTCAGACAGGGACAAAATATGCAAGTGAAATGTCCTCAGGACAGGGAAAAAATATATATGAAAAATTCTGACCTTAGCTGCAAGTTCTGGATTTTGAACCATGAGATTTCAACAGTGGTCCACTAGATCTCACTACCTGGATGAAACAAAGACACTCCTTCCTCAGTCGGCTTTAGGGGTTAGGTGTGCTAGGAAAACTGGATCCCCACACAGTTGACAGGAGTCACAACCACCTGGAGACCTGGGCACTTGGTTCATCCCTGGGCAACTGGATTCTGCACTGCAACTCTGGCTGACGGGTCCACAGGCTGCCACCAGGGCAAGCTCTACCTACCATCCAAGCTGGACCAGGACGTCTCACTATCTGACGGGGCACTAGGAGTTCAGGCTCCAAAGTAACAAAATCCTAGGGATGAAGGATCATCAAACATACCTGGAGTCTGGACTCCCCTGGACTTCCTGTCAGAAGTCAGGATCACTGGCTATCTGAACCAGAAGGCTACTAGGGACTTGCACTGTTGGCAGCAAGGATTCTGCCAGAAATTCCAGGCTGTCGGGTCCTATAGATGCCCAGAGACATACACAAGAAATCACCAGGGTCTTGCTTCCACCTTCAAGTGTGTTGGTGACTCAGGCTTCAAAGCACGAAGATCCCTCAGGTGCCTCAACCATCGAAAAAAGTGTCACGTGATGTCCAAACAGTGAAGTCCAGAAAACAGTTCAAGATTTCTAAATGCCCATAGTTGATGAATGATTCGATTTTTAGTGATCCATCCAGTTAACAGTGTTGATTGATAAAATTCAAGTCCAGAAATCATCCACTTAGTCTGTACCCCCTGCTCCCCTGTATAAGGCCGTGATATCTGAAATGTAGATACCCTATCGAATATCATTCACACAAAATGGGATTTAATATTTCTCACCTTCCTATCGGAAAGGCCTGACACAAAAGTAGGTGTCCACCACCTTGACCTGATCGCACGGGAGCCAAAATCAAAAAGAGCCAGATCTTGGCTTCAGCACATGAAACCTTTTCGCAAGAGAAGGAATCAACAAGAAGGATGAATAAACGGAAATTGCTCAAATAACAAGTTTCCGTCAATCAGAGCACCTTTGATCTAATGCAGGAAAATAATACAAACCAAACTCCGTCTCTGCGCAGTGTCAATCTAGCCACCCAAATAATATGATTCAAGTCAGATTCAGGGATGCAACTTGACAGAAATATTAAATATCGATCATGACATCGATAGTCGATACGATAGTCGATACATAATTGCAAATATCCCTGTACCACTACAGGCCACTGCCACTAAATGCGACAAACAGTCTTCTACTGGCAAGAGACTATGATGTAAACAACAATATTCATGGGCATCTGACAAATGTGTAAGGTTGGATGAGAAGTGGACTCAAATAACCTATCAGTCATCCAGTCATGGACATTGAAAATGAAAACATTCAACAGGATGAAATTAGGTAAAGTACCTCAAAACCTAGAAAAGAAATCCTTGAGTTACGCAGTGCATCTCCACAAAGCTTCCCTATCACCTATTTCCAGAATTCACAATATGGAACACGAAAAGGCAAATTTTCATGTTACAATCGTCTGCATAAGAAATCACTCCATCCATAAAGTTTATGTTAAGCATGCTGTTGATGTAGGCTAAAAATAGAATTGGCCCCAGTACGGTGCCTTGTGACACTCCGTGTTTGATGACTTGGAACGAGCTATTAACATTTCCAATCTTGACTCGTTGCTGTCTTTTCTCTAGATAGCTCCGAAATAGTTTTGACACTTACTTGGGTCAATTAAAATCAATTGACTGAATCATTCAATTATACATAAATACAATCCCTACTTCCATAGTTTTGTGTATAATACGGATATGAATTTGCCTACGTTCATACATCAGATATGTCCTTTCCTAATTCACAATGGATGTGGACGAAACATTTTCCGACTCCGATGAAATCGAATTAGACGTAGAACAAGTAATCAGAAACCAGTATAGTGTCAACAGTGTTCAGTTCATAAATGACTTTTCACAGCAGTTTGTCTGCATGGTGCAACATTATTATAACATTACCATGTTGGAGAACAAACAGTTCTGCACGAGCTGCTATTTCAACATTGTTGCAGATTACGACAAGAGTATCGACAGTTTCCAGGACTCCTCACACATCACGAAATATCCAGCAGGCTTAGTGAACGAAATAAAGTTTTGTTATGTTTGTAGAGATGCTCTATTCACGTTTAACTTGACAAGGTTTTGTCTATTGTGCAATAACTGAAATACCTTTGGTGTAGTGTCTTTTATCATGTTTAAAACTGTTTCCACATCATTTTTTGTATATACTCTATAATAATAACCAATAATTCAACCTCACATTTTTATTCCGAAATCTGAAATAAACATTCAAATATTTTGATAATGATTAATGAATTTTGATATAAGTGACACAAATTACATATGAATTAAAGATTCTTTCCTGTGTGAAAGTGGAATTATAGCAATATACCTTGGACACATGTTGACAAAAAGGATGATGGTGATATCCGAAAAGTGGTGGTTGACTACGGAACTTGTGTTTCCAGTGTTTCAACAATTGCTGTTGGCAAATGAAATGCCTGCTTGCTTTCCAAGGTTGACTGACAGGAGTAATCCTCCTACAAATATCTATCATACTATTCATCACACTCACAAGGTAACAAGCATTAGTGCCACTTCAAACTACATATGCTGCCAAAACTATTAAAATCAATGAACCAATTGAGGAGATTGTATGCAGTTTATGTTTCAACCAATATTCACAATAAGAACTTGTTATGCGGATGATAGTTTTGGAAATAGATATTCCTCTTTTCCTGGGTATTTACTATACCTTATCGATGAGGTATTTCATTTGATATTATTTTCCAAAACAAGAATCATGACCGTAACAACTTGCAAAACAAGAAACTCCGACTCCGACTATGTTTTTCGAAGTACAATAGGCAAATGAAAATACATCGACCTCATCGTTGTGCACACAATATCTCTCTAACCTATCATCTTACATGGACACTATTGAAGCAGACAAGTTCGCAATGAGCATATTAGACGACTTCCGAACAGGTATAAAGCACACTGCTTGCAGAACAAGAAACCTTGACTTTGACCATGTTTACACTGGAACTCTGCAGTATAACATCTGACATGCATACAGTTGAAGCAGAAACGATGGAAGTGTCCGTATGAGACGACTCTGAAGGGTATATAACGAGTTCAATAGGCAATAGAATTTACATAGACTTCATCGGTGTGCACACCCAATCGCTCTATCCTATCATCTCCAAGGATACTTTTGGGGCAAACGAGTTCGCAATGCCCATATGAGACGACTTTCAAGCATGTAAACCGCACACAACTTGCAGAACAAGAATCTCCGACTTCGACTATGTTTTTCACAGTAATTCTGCAGTCTAGCATCTGACATGCATACAGTTGATGCAGGAACGATTGCAGTGACCGTATAAGACGACTTTGAGGGAATTATAACAAGTAAAATAGGCAGATGGAAATACATCGACCTCATCGTTGTGCACAAAATATCTCCCTATCCTATCATCTCACATGGACACTAATGAAGAAGACAAGTTCGCAATGAGCATTTCAGACGACCTCCGAACAGGTATGAAGCACACAGCTTGCAGAACAAGACACCTTGACTTCGACCATGTTTACACTGTAACTCTGCAGTATAACATCTGACATGCATACAGTTGAAGCAGATACGATGGCAGTGTCCGAATGAGACGACTCTGAAGGGTATATAACGAGTTCAATAGGCAACTGAATTTACATCGACTCCATCGGTGTGCACACTCTATCGCTCTATCCTATCATCTCCAAAGATTCTTTCGGGGCAAACGAGTTCGCAATGCCCATATGAGACGACTTTCAAGCAGGTATAACGCAAACAACTTGCAGAACAAGAAATTCCGACTTTGACTATGTTTTTCACAGTAATTCTGCAGTCTAGCATCTGACATGCATACTGTTGATGCAGGAACGATTGCAGTGACCGTATAAGACGACTTCGAAGGGATAATAACAAGTACAATAGGCGAATGAAAATACATCGACCTCATTGTTGTGCACACTGTATATCTCTATCATCTCACATGGACACTATTGAAGCAGGCAAGTTCGCATTGACCATATAAGACGACTTTCATACGAGTACAACGCACACAGCTTGCAGAACAAGAAACTCCGACTTTGACCATGTTCACACTGTAACTCTGCAGTATTACTTCTGACATGCATACAGTTGAAGCAGATACGATGGCAGTGACCGTATGATACGATTTTGAAGAGTATCTCACGGGTACAATAGGCACATGGGGATACATCGACTTCATCGTCGTACACACTTTATACCTCTATCCTATCACCTCACATGAGAACTATTGAAGCAGACAAATTCGCATTGACCATATGAGACGACTTTCAAGCGGGTATAACCCACACAGCTTGCAGAACAAGAAACTCCGACTTTGACTTTGTTAACACTGTGACTCTGCAGTCCAGCATCTGACATGCATACAATTGAAGCAGATGCGATAGCAGTGACCGTATAAGACGACTTCGGAGGGTATATAACGAGTACAATAGGTGAATAGGAATACATCGACTTCATCGTCGTACACACCATATATCCCTTTCCTATCACCTCACATGAATACTAATGGAGCAGACAAGTTCGAATTGACCATATGA
The DNA here is from genome assembly GCA_918026855.4 of Phaedon cochleariae. NCBI lineage: Eukaryota > Metazoa > Arthropoda > Insecta > Coleoptera > Chrysomelidae > Phaedon > Phaedon cochleariae. The sequence continues at coordinate 16,559,250 of OU896722.1, read as the reverse complement.
GACGACTCCTAAGCGGATATTACGCACACAGCTTGCAGAACAAACAATCTCGACTTTGACTATGTTTACACTGTACCTCTGCTGTATAGCATCTGACATGCATGGAGTTGAAGCAGATACGATGGCAGTGAGCGAATTAGATGACTTTGCAAGGTATATAACGAGTACAACAGGCAAATGGGGATACATCAACTTCATCGTCGTACACACTATATCTCTTTATGCTATCATCTCACATGGACACTATTGGAGCAGACAAGTTTGCATTGACCATATAAGAGACGACTTCTGAGCGGGTATAACGCACACAGTTCGCAGAACAAGAAACTTCGACTTTGACTTCGTTCACACTGTAACTCTGCAGTTCAGCATCTGACATGCATACAGTTGAAGAAGATTCGATGGCAGTGACCGTATGAGACGACTTGAAAGGAAATATAACGAGTACAATAGGCGAATGAAGGTACACCAATTTCATCGTTGTGCACACTATATCTCTCTATCTTATCATCTCACATGGACACTATTGAAGCCAACAAGTTTTCATTGACCATATGAGACAACTTCTTAGCGGTCAAAACGCACACAGTTTGCCGAACAAGAATCTTTGACTTTGACTTCGTTTAGAGATACATCGACTCAATCGTCGTGTTCACTATACTCTCATTTCTATCATCTCACATGGACACTATTGAAGCAGACAAGTTTTCATTGACCATATGAGATGACTTCTGAGCAGGTATAACGCACACAGCTTGCAGAACAAGTAGTAACGTCGACTCCGACTATGTTAACACTGTAACTCTGCAGTCTAGCATCTGACATGCATACAGTTGGAGCAGATACCATTGCAGTGACCGTATGAGACGACTTTGAAGGGTATATAACGAGTACAATAGACAAAGGGAGATACATCGACTTCATCGTCGTGTACATCATATCTCTCTTTTCTATCATCTCACATGGACACAATTGAAGCAGACAAGTTCTTATTGACCATATAAAACGACTTACGAGCGAAAATAATGCACACAGATTGCAGAACAAAAAACTCCGACTTTGACTATGATTACACTGTAAATCTGCAGTCTAGCATCTGACATGCATACAGTTGAAGCAGATACCATTGCAGTGACCGTATAAAACGACTTTGAAGGGTGAATAACGAGTACAATAGACAAATGGAGATATATCAACTTCATCGTTGTGCACACTATATTTCAATATCCTATGATCTTACATTGACACTATTGGAGCAGACAAGTTTGCATTGACCATATAAGACGACTCCTAAGCGGGTATATCGCACATCTCGCAGAACGAGAAACTTCGACTTTGACTATGTTCACACTGTAACTTTGCAGTCTAGCATCTGACATGCATACAGTTGAAGCAGATACGATTGCAGTGACAGTGATGAGACGACTTTGAAGGCTGTATAACGAGTACAATAGGCAAATGTAGATACATCGACTTCATCGTCGTGTACACTATATCTTCCTTTCCAATCATCTCACATAATCACTTTTGAAGCAGACAGGTTCTTATTGACCACATAAGACGACTTTCAAGTGATAATAACGCACACAGCTCATAGAACGAGAAACTTCGACGCCGACTACGTTTACACTGTAACTCTGCAATCTAGCATCTGACATGTATACAGTTGAAGCAGATATCATTGCAGTAACCGTATAAGACGACTTTGGAGGGTATATAACGAGTACAATAGACAAATGAAGATACATCGACTTCATCGTTGTGCACACTATATTTCTATATCCTATGATCTTACATTGACACTATCGAAAGAGACAAGTTTGCATTGACCATATGAGACGACTCTCAAGCAGTTATATCGCACAGATCTTGCAAAACGAGAAACTTCGCTTTGACTATGTTCACACTGTAACTCTGTATTCCATCATCTGACATGCATTCAGTTGAAGCAGATACGATGGTAGTGACCGTATAAGACGACTTCGAAGAGTATATAACGAGTACAATTTGCAAAGGCGGATACATCGACTTCCTCGTCGTACACACTATATGTCCTCTCCTATCATCTCACATAGACACTATTGGAGCAGACAAGTTTGCAATGAACATACGATACGACTTCCGAGCAGGTATAACGCACACAGCTTGCAGAACGATAAACTTCGACTCCGATCATGAAAACACTGTAACTCTGCAGTCCAGCATCTGACATGTTATCAGTTGACGTAGGTATGATCGCAATGATCATATAAGACTACTTTGAAAGGTAAATAGCGGGTACAACAGGCAAATGGGGATACATCGACGTCTCACACAGTATATCTCTCTATCATATCATCCCACATAGACACTATTAAAGCGGACAAGTTCGCATCGACCATATATGACGACTTCCAAGCGGGTTCAACGAACATAGCTTGCAGAACAAGAAACTCCGACATTGACTATTTCAACACTGTAACTCTGCAGCCTAGCATCTGACATGCATACAGTTGAAAAGATACGATGGCAGTGACCGTATGAGACTACTTTGAAGGGCATATAACGAGTACAATAGTCGAATGAAGATACACCTACTTCATCGTTGTGCACACTATATCTCTCTATCCCATCATCTCACAAGGACACTATTGAAGCAGACTAGATTCCATTGACCAAATGAAACGACTTTCAAGCGGGTATAACGCACACAGCTCGCAAAAGAGGAAACTTCGACTTCGACTGAGTTTACACTGTGACTCTGCCGTCTAGCATCTGAAATGCATACAGTTGGAGCAGATACGATGACAGTGACCGTATGAGACGACTCTGAAGGCTATATTACGAGTTCGATAGGCAAATCAAGTCACATCGACAACATCGTTGTGCACACTATATGTCTCTATGCAGAACGAGAAACTTTGACTTTGACTATATTTACACTGTAACTTTGCAGTCTAGCATCTGACATGCAAACAGTTGAAGCAGATACTATTGCAGTGACAGTGATGGGACGACTTTGAAGGCTGTATAACGAGTACAATAGGCAAATGTAGATACATCGACTTCATCGTCGTGTACACTATATCTTCCTTTCCAATCATCTCACATAGTCACTTTTGAAGCAGACAGGTTCTCATTGACCATATAAGACGACTTTCAAGTGATAATAACGCACACAGCTCATAGAACAAAAAACTTCGACGCCGACTATGTTTACACTGTAACTCTGCAATCTAGCATCTGACATGTATACAGTTGAAGCAGATATCATTGCAGTAACCGTATAAGACGACTTTGGAGGGTATATAACGAGTACAATAGACAAATGAAGATACATCGACTTCATCGTTGTGCACACTATATTTCTATATCCTATGATCTTACATTGACACTATCGAAAGAGACAAGTTTGCATTGACCATATGAGACGACTCTCAAGCAGTTATATCGCACAGATCTTGCAAAACGAGGAACTTCGCTTTGACTATGTTCACACTGTAACTCTGTATTCCATCATCTGACATGCATTCAGTTGAAGCAGATACGATGGTAGTGACCGTATAAGACGACTTCGAAGAGTATATAACGAGTACAATTTGCAAAGGCGGATACATCGACTTCCTCGTCGTACACACTATATGTCCTCTCCTATCATCTCACATAGACACTATTGGAGCAGACAAGTTTGCAATGAACATACGATACGACTTTCGAGCAGGTATAACGCACACAGCTTGCAGAACGATAAACTTCGACTCCGATCATGAAAACACTGTAACTCTGCAGTCCAGCATCTGACATGTTATCAGTTGACGTAGGTATGATCGCAATGATCATATAAGACTACTTTGAAAGGTAAATAGCGGGTACAACAGGCAAATGGGGATACATCGACGTCTCACACAGTATATCTCTCTATCATATCATCCCACATAGACACTATTAAAGCGGACAAGTTCGCATCGACCATATATGACGACTTCCAAGCGGGTTCAACGAACATAGCTTGCAGAACAAGAAACTCCGACATTGACTATTTCAACACTGTAACTCTGCAGCCTAGCATCTGACATGCATACAGTTGAAAAGATACGATGGCAGTGACCGTATGAGACTACTTTGAAGGGCATATAACGAGTACAATAGTCGAATGAAGATACACCTACTTCATCGTTGTGCACACTATATCTCTCTATCCCATCATCTCACAAGGACACTATTGAAGCAGACTAGATTCCATTGACCAAATGAAACGACTTTCAAGCGGGTATAACGCACACAGCTCGCAAAAGAGGAAACTTCGACTTCGACTGAGTTTACACTGTGACTCTGCCGTCTAGCATCTGAAATGCATACAGTTGGAGCAGATACGATGACAGTGACCGTATGAGACGACTCTGAAGGCTATATTACGAGTTCGATAGGCAAATCAAGTCACATCGACAACATCGTTGTGCACACTATATGTCTCTATGCAGAACGAGAAACTTTGACTTTGACTATATTTACACTGTAACTTTGCAGTCTAGCATCTGACATGCAAACAGTTGAAGCAGATACCATTGCAGTGACCGTATGAGACGACTTTGGGGAGTATTTAACGGGTACAATAAGCAAATGAAGATACATCGACTTCATCGTCGTGTACACCATATCTCGCTTCTCTATCATCTCACATGGACCCTATTGAAGCCGTCAAAATCTCATTGACCATATAAGACGAATCCCGAGCGAATATAACGCACACAGATTGCAGAACTAGAAACTCCACTTTGACTATTATTTCACTGTAAATCTGCAGTCAAGCATCTGACATGCATACAGGTGAAGCAGATACCATTACAGTGACCGAATAAGACGTTTTTCAAGCGATTATAACGCACACAGCTCACAGAACAAGAAACTTCGACTCCGACTTTGTTTACACTGTAACTCTGCAATCTAGCATTTGACATGCATACAGTTGGAGCAGATATCATTGCAGTGACCGTATAAGAGGACTTTGAAAGGTATATAACGAGTACAATAGACAAATGAAGATACATCGACTCCATCGTTGTGCACACGATATTTGTATATCCTATGATCCTACATTGATACTATTGAAAGAGACAAGTTTGCATTGACCATATAAGACGACTCTCAAGCGGGTATATCGCACACATCTTGCAGAACGAGAGACTTCGACTTCGACTATGTTTACACTGTAACTCTGCAGTCTAGCACCTGACATGCATACAGTTGGAGCAGATACGATTGCAGTGACCGTATTAGACGACTTTGAAGGGTATATAACGAGTACAATAGACGAATGAAGATACATCGACTTCATCGTCGTGTACACTATATCTCTCTTCCCTATAATCTCACATGGACACCATTGAAGCAGACATGTTCTCATTGACTATATAAGACAACTTTCAAGCGATTATAACGCACACAGCTCACAGAACAAGAAACTTCGATTCCGACTATGTTTACACTGTAACTCTGCAATCTAGCATCTGACATGCATACAGTTGAAGCAGATATTATTGCAGTGACCGTATAAGACGACTTTGAGAGGTATATAACGAGTTCAATAGACAAATGAAGATACATCGACTCCATCGTTGTGCACACGATATTTGTATATCTCATGATCTTACATTGATACTATTGAAGGAGACAAGTTTGCATTGACCATATAAGACGACTCTCGAGCGGGTATATCGCACACATCTTGCAGAACGGAAAACTTCGACTTCGACTATGTTTACACTGTAACTCTGCAGTCCGACATCTGACATGCATACATGCAACAGGCAAATGGGGATACATCGACTTCATCGTCCCACACAGTATATCTCTCTATCATATCATCTCACATGGACACTTTCGAAGCGGACAAGTTCGCATTGACCATATATTACGACTCACAAGCGGGTATAACGCACACAGTTTGAAGAACAAGAAACCTCGACTTTGACTATGTTAACACTGTAACTCAGCAGTCTAGCATCTGACATGCATGAAGTTGAAGCAGATACGATGGTAGTGACCATATGAGACGACTTTGAAGGGAATATAACGAGTACGATATGCAAATGGGGGAACATCGACTTCATCGTCGTACAAAACATATATCTCTATCCTATCACCTCACATGAACACTATTGAAGAAGACAAGTTCGCATTGACCATATAAGACGACTCCCAAGCAGGTATAACGCACACAGCTTGCTGAACAGGAATCTCTACTTTGGCTATGTTTACACTGTAACTCTGCAGTCTAGCACCTGACATGCATACAGTTGAGCAGATACGATGGCACTGACCGTATGAGATGACTTTGAAGGGTATATAACGAGTACAATAGTCGAATGAAGAAACACCGGCTTCATCGTTGTGCACACTATATCTCTCTATCCCATCATCTCACAAGGACACTTTTGAAGCACACAAGTTTTCATCGACCGAATGAGACGACTTTCAAGCGGGTATAACGCACACAGCTCGCAAAAGAAGAAACTCCGACTTCGACTGAGTTTACACTGTGGCTCTGCCGTCTAGCATCTGACATGCATATAGTCGAAGCAGATACGATGGCAGTGACCGTATGAGACGACTCTGAAGGGTATATAACGTGTACAACTGGCAAATGGGGATACATCGACTTCATCGCCGTACACACTATATATCTCCATCCTATCATCTTACATGGATACTATTGAAGCAGAAAAGTTCGCATTGAACATATAAGACAACTTTTGAGTGGGCATAACGTACACAGTTTGCAGAACAAGAAACTTTGACTTTGACTATGGTTACACTGTTACTCTGCAGTCTAGCATCTGACATGCATACAGTTGAAGAAGATACGATGGCAGTGACCGTATGAGACGACTTAGAAGGGTATAAAACGAGTACAATAGATTAATGAAGATTCACCGACTCCATCGTTGTGCATACTATATCTATTCATCCTATCATCCCACATGGACACTATTGAAGCAGTCAAGTTCTCAGTGACCAAATAAGACGACTTACGAGCACGTATAACGCACAAAGCTTGCAGAAGAAGAAACTTCGACTTCGACTGTGTTTACACTGTAACTCTGCCGTCTAGCATCTGACATGCATACAGTTGAAGAGGATACGATGGCAGTGACCGTATTAGACGACTTTGAAGGGATTATAACAAGTACAATAGGCAAATGAAAATACATCGACTTCATCGTTGTGCACACAATATCTTCCTATCCTATTGATATGAATCTCCCTTTACTGTCTTGGTAGATTTTACTCAGTTGTCAATGTCACGTCTTGAGTATGATTATGTTTAGTTTTTCAGTTGATCAAAGCCTAGTTCTTTGCACTCGTTCATTACGTATCAATTCAATCAACTAAAAGTGACTCAGAATGCCTCAAGAAAATAGCCTACCCGTTGCGGGTTCATCGATGTCAAGATATCTACGACCCGATAAGTTTGATGTGGAACCTAATGATTCCGATGCGGACTCTGAATGGATCTATTGAAAATCCACGTTCGAGAATTTCCTAGCTGAAGAAGCTCCTAAAGATACATCCGACTTTCTGAAGTTGAAGCTACTAGTGAGTCACCTCTCAGCCACACTATTCAAACACATCAAATCCTGCAAGACTTTTGATGAAGCTCTAAATGTTCTAGAAGGTATCTATATGAAACCAAAAAACACAATACTGGCTCGTTACGTGTTGTCGAATCGAAAACAACGATAAGATGAATCCATTTTCGACTACGCGAGAGAGTTGCGGCTATCGGCACAAGACTGTCGCTTCATGGCGGTGACTGCTGAAGAACATGAGGACCAAGCAATTCGTAGTGCCCTGATTTCAGGCCTTCAATCGAAGAAAATAAGAAAACGTCTTCTGGAGAACTCACAACTTACTCGAGACGAAACACTTAACCAAGCTATAGCTCTTGAAACAGCCGAAAAAGATTCTTGTGAAATGAGCAGCAGCTGCCCGCTACTCAATTCCGTACCTGATCGTTTATCGAAGGATGTGCCGATGTCAGCGGATTTAGCTGCGACTTCTCCACAAACGACACGGAACGCACCCTTGTCGTCACAGTCGACAAGAAGATGAAATGTTCATCAAAGAATCAAATGTGCCAAGAATGCTATTTGTCAATTGTGTTCGAAGAAAGATCACTTTGCGAGTGTATGCAGATCTGGACATGCTACCAGCAATGCTATACCTGGCGAGAATACGACAAATATTTACTCTCATGCCACTACTGGACAGTCATGTGCTGGCGCCATTTCCGCAGCCTCTCCATTGAGCCTAAGGAGTGCGACTATTCCAATCAAGGTGAACGAATATAAAGTTAGCGCACTCATAGACACCGGCAGCTCTGTCAGCTTCATCGACAAAAAGATTGTTCGTCTGATGGAGCTACAACAAAAACCCTGTAGACAAACTGTGAATCTTGCATCCCTCAATCATGTTCATTTTGTTAACGGGTTATGCTTTGCAACAATCACTATGATTCAGCATACGTATAAACAACGCCCTCTTCTCATCGTAGATGATCTTTGTGCTGATGTTATCGTGGGTTATGATTTACTGAAGGACCACTCAAGTCTTCAATTCAAATTTGGTGGTCCGAAAAAGTGGCACCGTCACTGTTTCGCAATCGTTTCGTCTGATGAAGGAGTATTGGGGATTGCTTTCCAGGAGTTCTACTTCCTCGACTATTGGCTCTGTCTTCGAATGGCGAACGTTCTTTTTCATCAGTATAGGTCTCGGTGTCAAATCGACCTCAAATCGGCTTATCACCAAGTACCTATTCTCGAACAAGAAAAGAAATATACGGCTTTTGAAGCTTGCGGTTAACTCTATCAATCAACGAGGATACCCTTCGGTGTTACCAACGGGATAGCAGCATTTCAACGAACTCTAGAATTCGTTATATCGGAAAAAAAACTACAAGGTACCTATGCATATCTGGATGACGTGATGGTTTGCGGCAGGAACGAAATAGAACATGACTGTAACCTTGAAGCATTTCTAGCTGCAGCAGAAAAATACAATCTGACTCTCAACGAACAAAAGTGCGTAGGGTATAACGTGAAATTATAGTCGTAGCCATCTAGTAGCAATAAAGCTCTAAGGTAGGATTCAGAAATCGCGACAACCCACTGTATGGCGCAAAAAGGAGAAGATCAACCTTCTTGGGTATACCATTGAAAACAATACCATCAAGCCCGATAGTCAGAGGTTGGAATCTTTGCAAGAACTTTCAGCTCCAAGTAACACAGGTGAACTGAAACGAGCTTAAGGGTTGTTGCTCATTATGCAAAATGGGTGGAGACATTCTCGGATAAGATAAAACCTCTTACTTGCATTACTACATCTCCATTGTCGACCAACGCCCTGAAATGTTTTGAAGAACTGAAATCTGATATAGAAAGAGCCACTCTCATAGCAATTGATGATGATGAAATACTTACAGTTGAGACTGACGCTTCTGAAGTAGCAATATCAGCTATACTATCTCAGCATGGTCGTCTCGTAGCTTTTTTTTCTCGTACGCTATCGAGCTCAGAACAGGAACAATCATCGACAGAAAAAGAGGCTTGTGCCATTGTAGACAGCTTGAAGAAATGGAGACACTTCTTGATAGGAGAGCATTTTCTCCTAATAACCGATCAACAGTCAGTAGCGTACATGCTGAACCAAAATCATAATAGTAAAATCAAAAATGAAAAGATAATGCGCTGGCGATTGGAAATATCATGCTACAAATACGACATAATGTAACGACCAGGCCAAGAAAACACTTCGGCTGACGCCTTTTCTCGAGTTTGCAGCTACATGAATTCGAACAAGCTCAGTGAACTTCACAATGCACTTTGTCATCCAGGCGTCACCAGGATGTTTCACTGGATACGATCCAAAAATCTACCCTACTCAGCTAACGACGTTGAGGAAATGACGGCTTCATGTCGAATATGCGCTGAAAAAAAGCCACGGTTCATGAAAATCAAGGGTAAGAGAGCACATTCATGGAGGTGTGCTCATTTTGGCGCAAAATGATTTGGAGTTTGGTGAAATTGTACCTATCAAAAGATTATCTATTGAGTGTCTTATGTTTCAACCAATATTCACAATAAGAACTTGTTATGCGGATGATAGTTTTGGAAATAGATATTCCTCTTTTCCTGGGTATTTACTATACCTTATCGATGAGGTATTTCATTTGATATTATTTTCCAAAACAAGAATCATGACCGTAACAACTTGCAAAACAAGAAACTCCGACTCCGACTATGTTTTTCGAAGTACAATAGGCAAATGAAAATACATCGACCTCATCGTTGTGCACACAATATCTCTCTAACCTATCATCTTACATGGACACTATTGAGGCAGACAAGTTCGCAATGAGCATATTAGACGACTTCCGAACAGGTATAAAGCACACTGCTTGCAGAACAAGAAACCTTGACTTTGACCATGTTTACACTGGAACTCTGCAGTATAACATCTGACATGCATACAGTTGAAGCAGAAACGATGGAAGTGTCCGTATGAGACGACTCTGAAGGGTATATAACGAGTTCAATAGGCAATAGAATTTACATAGACTTCATCGGTGTGCACACCCAATCGCTCTATCCTATCATCTCCAAGGATACTTTTGGGGCAAACGAGTTCGCAATGCCCATATGAGACGACTTTCAAGCATGTAAAACGCACACAACTTGCAGAACAAGAATCTCCGACTTCGACTATGTTTTTCACAGTAATTCTGCAGTCTATCATCTGACATGCATACAGTTGATGCAGGAACGATTGCAGTGACCGTATAAGACGACTTTGAAGGAATTATAACAAGTAAAATAGGCAGATGGAAATACATCGACCTCATCGTTGTGCACAAAATATCTCCCTATCCTATCATCTCACATGGACACTAATGAAGAAGACAAGTTCGCAATGAGCATTTCAGACGACCTCCGAACAGGTATGAAGCACACAGCTTGCAGAACAAGACACCTTGACTTCGACCATGTTTACACTGTAACTCTGCAGTATAACATCTGACATGCATACAGTTGAAGCAGATACGATGGCAGTGTCCGAATGAGACGACTCTGAAGGGTATATAACGAGTTCAATAGGCAACTGAATTTACATCGACTCCATCGGTGTGCACACTCTATCGCTCCATCCTATCATCTCCAAAGATACATTCGGGGCAAACGAGTTCGCAATGCCCATATGAGACGACTTTCAAGCAGGTATAACGCAAACAACTTGCAGAACAAGAAATTCCGACTTTGACTATGTTTTTCACAGTAATTCTGCAGTCTAGCATCTGACATGCATACTGTTGATGCAGGAACGATTGCAGTGACCGTATAAGACGACTTCGAAGGGATAATAACAAGTACAATCGGCAAATGAAAATACATCGACCTCATTGTTGTGCACACTGTATATCTCTATCATCTCACATGGACACTATTGAAGCAGGCAAGTTCGCATTGACCATATAAGACGACTTTCATACGAGTACAACGCACACAGCATGCAGAACAAGAAACTCCGACTTTGACCATGTTTACACTGTAACTCTGCAGTATTACTTCTGACATGCATACAGATGAAGCAGATACGATGGCAGTGACCGTATTATACGATTTTGAAGAGTATCTCACGGGTACAATAGGCACATGGGGATACATCGACTTCATCGTCGTACACACTTTATACCTTTATCCTATCACCTCACATGAGAACTATTAAAGCAGACAAATTCGCATTGACCATATGAGACGACTTTCAAGCAAGTATAACCCACACAGCTTGCAGAACAAGAAACTCCGACTTTGACTTTGTTAACACTGTGACTCTGCAGTCCAGCATCTGACAAGCATACAATTGAAGCAGATACGATGGCAGTGACCGTATAAGACGACTTCGGAGGGTATATAACGAGTACAATAGGTGAATGGGAATACATCGACTTCATCGTCGTACACACCATATATCCCTTTCCTATCACCTCACATGAATACTAATGGAGCAGACAAGTTCGAATGGACCATATGAGACGACTCCTAAGCGGATATTACGCACACAGCTTGCAGAACAAAAAATCTCGACTTTGACTATGTTTACACTGTACCTCTGCTGTATAGCATCTGACATGCATGAAGTTGAAGCAGATACGATGGCAGTGACCGAATGAGATGACTTTGCAAGGTATATAACGAGTACGACAGGCAAATGGGGATACATCAACTTCATCGTCGTACACACTATATCTCTTTATGCTATCATCTCACATGGACACTATTGGAGCAGACAAGTTTGCATTGACCATATAAGAGACGATTTCTGAGCGGGTATAACGCACACAGTTCGCATAACAAGAAACTTCGACTTTGACTTCGTTCACACTGTAACTCTGCAGTTTAGCATCTGACATGCATACAGTTGAAGAAGATTCGATGGCAGTGACCGTATGAGACGACTTGAAAGGAAATATAACTAGTACAATAGGCGAATGAAGGTACACCAACTTCATCGTTGTGCACACTATATCTCTCTATCTTATCATCTCACATGGACACTATTGAAGCCAACAAGTTTTCATTGACCATATGAGACAACTTCTTAGCGGTCAAAACGCACACAGTTTGCCGAACAAGAATCTTTGACTTTGACTTCGTTTAGAGATACATCGACTCAATCGTCGTGTTCACTATACTCTCATTTCTATCATCTCACATGGACACTATTGAAGCAGACGAGTTTTCATTGACCATATGAGATGACTTCTGAGCAGGTATAACGCACACAGCTTGCAGAACAAGTAGTAACGTCGACTCCGACTATGTTAACACTGTAACTCTGCAGTCTAGCATCTGACATGCATACAGTTGGAGCAGATACCATTGCAGTGACCGTATGAGACGACTTTGAAGGGTATATAACGAGTACAATAGACAAAGGGAGATACATCGACTTCATCGTCGTGTACATCATATCTCTCTTTTCTATCATCTCACATGGACACAATTGAAGCAGACAAGTTCTTATTGACCATATAAAACGACTTACGAGCGAAAATAATGCACACAGATTGGAGAACAAAAAACTCCGACTTTGACTATGATTACACTGTAAATCTGCAGTCTAGCATCTGACATGCATACAGTTGAAGCAGATACCATTGCAGTGACCGTATAAAACGACTTTGAAGGGTGAATAACGGGTACAATAGACAAATGGAGATATATCAACTTCATCGTTGTGCACACTATATTTCAATATCCTATGATCTTACATTGACACTATTGGAGCAGACAAGTTTGCATTGACCATATAAGACGACTCCTAAGCGGGTATATCGCACATCTCGCAGAACGAGAAACTTCGACTTTGACTATGTTCACACTGTAACTTTGCAGTCTAGCATCTGACATGCATACAGTTGAAGCAGATACGATTGCAGTGACAGTGATGAGACGACTTTGAAGGCTGTATAACGAGTACAATAGGCAAATGTAGATACATCGACTTCATCTTCGTGTACACTATATCTTCCTTTCCAATCATCTCACATAGTCACTTTTGAAGCAGACAGGTTCTTATTGACCACATGAGACGACTTTCAAGTGATAATAACGCACACAGCTCCTAGAACAAGAAACTTCGACGCCGACTACGTTTACACTGTAACTCTGCAATCTAGCATCTGACATGTATACAGTTGAAGCAGATATCATTGCAGTAACCGAATAAGACGACTTTGGAGGGTATATAACGAGTACAATAGACAAATGAAGATACATCGACTTCATCGTTGTGCACACTATATTTCTATATCCTATGATCTTACATTGACACTATCGAAAGAGACAAGTTTGCATTGACCATATAAGACGACTCTCAAGCAGTTATATCGCACAGATCTTGCAAAACGAGAAACTTCGACCTTGACTATGTTCACACTTTAACTCTGTATTCCATCATCTGACATGCATTCAGCTGAAGCAGATACGATGGTATTGACCGTATAAGACGACTTTGAAGAGTATATAACGAGTACAATTTGCAAAGGCGGATACATCGACTTCCTCGTCGTACACACTATATGTCCTCTCCTATCATCTCACATAGACACTATTGGAGCAGACAAGTTTGCAATGAACATACGATACGACTTCCGAGCAGGTATAACGCACACAGCTTGCAGAACGATAAACTTCGACTCCGATCATGAAAACACTGTAACTTTGCAGTCCAGCATCTGACATGTTATCAGTTGACGCAGGTATGATCGCAATGATCATATAAGACTACTTTGAAAGGTAAATAGCGGGTACAATAGGCAAATGGGGATACATCGACGTCTCACACAGTATATCTCTCTATCATATCATCCCACATAGACACTATTAAAGCGGACAAGTTCGCATCGACCATATATGACGACTTCCAAGCGGGTTCAACGAACATAGCTTGCAGAACAAGAAACTCCGACATTGACTATTTCAACACTGTAACTCTGCAGTCTAGCATCTGACATGCATACAGTTGAAAAGATACGATGGCAGTGACCGTATGAGACAACTTTGAAGGGCATATAACGAGTACAATAGTCGAATGAAGATACACCTACTTCATCGTTGTGCACACTATATCTCTCTATCCCATCATCTCACAAGGACACTATTGAAGCAGACTAGTTTCCATTGACCAAATGAAACGACTTTCAAGCGGGTATAACGCACACAGCTCGCAAAAGAGGAAACTTCGACTTCGACTGAGTTTACACTGTGACTCTGCCGTCTAGCATCTGAAATGCATACAGTTGAAGCAGATACGATGACAGTGACCGTATGAGACGACTCTGAAGGCTATATTACGAGTTCGATAGGCAAATCAAGTCACATCGACAACATCGTTGTGCACACTATATGTCTCTATGCAGAACGAGAAACTTTGACTTTGACTATATTTACACTGTAACTTTGCAGTCTAGCATCTGACACTACTGGACAGTCATGTGCTGGCGCCATTTCCGCAGCCTCTCCATCGAGCCTAAGGAGTGCGACTATTCCAATCAAGGTGAACGAATATAAAGTTAGCGCACTCATAGACACCGGCAGCTCTGTCAGCTTCATCGACAAAAAGATTAATCGTCTGATGGAGCTACAACAAAAACCCTGTAGACAAACTGTGAATCTCGCATCCCTCAATCATGTTCATTTTGTTAAAGGGTTATGCTTTGCAACAATCACTATGATTCAGCATACGTATAAACAACGCCCTCTTCTCATCGTAGATGATCTTTGTGCTGATGTTATCGTGGGGTATGATTTACTGAAGGACCACTAAAGTCTTCAATTCAAATTTGGTGGTCCGAAAAAGTGGCACCGTCACTGTTTCGCAATCGTTTCGTCTGATGAAGGAGTATTGTGGATTGATTTCCAGGAGTTCTACTTCCTCGACTGTTGGCTTTGTCTTCGAATGGCGAACGTTCTTTTTCATCAGTATAGGTCTCGGTGTCAAATCGACCCCAAATCGGCTTATCACCAAGTACCTATTCTCGAACAAGAAAAGAAATATACGGCTTTTGAAGCTTGCGGTTAACTTTATCAATCAACGAGGATACCCTTCGGTGTTACCAACGGGATAGCAGCATTTCAATGAACTCTAGAATTCGTTATATCGGAAAAAAAACTACAAGGTACCTATGCATATCTGGATGACGTGATGGTTTGCGGCAGGAACGAAATTGAACATGACTGTTACCTTAAAGCATTTCTAGCTGCAGCAGAAAAATACAATCTGGCTCTCAACGAACAAAAGTGCGTAGGGTATAACGTAAAATTATAGTCGTAGCCATCTAGTAGCAATAAAGCTCTGAGGTAGGATTCAGAAATCGCGACAACACACTGTATGGCGCAAAAAGGAGAAGATCAACCTTCTTGGGTATACCATTGAAAACAATACCATCAAGCCCGATAGTCAGAGGTTGAAATCTTTGCAAGAACTTTCAGCTCCAAGTAACACAGGTGAACTGAAACGAGCTTAAGGGTTGTTTGCTCATTATGCAAAATGGGTGGAGACATTCTCGGATAAGATGAAACCTCTTACTTGCATTACTACATCTCCATTGTCGACCAACGCCCTGAAATGTTTTGAAGAACTGAAATCTGATATAAAAAGAGCCACTCTCATAGCAATTGATGATGATGAAATACTTACAGTTGAGACTGACGCTTCTGAAGTAGCAATATCAGCTATACTATCTCAGCATGTCGTCTCGTAGCTTTTTTTTCTCGTACGCTATCGGGCTCAGAACAGAAACAATCATCGACAGAAAAAGAGGCTTGTGCCATTGTAGACAGCTTGAAGAAATGGAGACACTTCTTGATAGGAGAGCATTTTCTCCTAATAACCGATCAACAGTCAGTAGCGTACATGCTGAACCAAAATCATAATAGTAAAATCAAAAATGAAAAGATAATGCGCTGGCGATTGGAAATATCATGCTACAAATACGACATAATGTAACGACCAGGCCAAGAAAACACTTCGGCTGACGCCTTATCTCGAGTTTGCAGCTACATGAATTCGAACAAGCTCAGTGAACTTCACAATGCACTTTGTCATCCAGGCGTCACCAGGATGTTTCACTGGATACGATCCAAAAATCTACCCTACTCAGCTAACGACGTTGAGGAAATGACGGCTTCATGTCGAATATGCGCTGAAAAAAAGCCACGGTTCATGAAAATCAAGGGTAAGAGAGCACATTCATGGAGGTGTGCTCATTTTGGCGCAAAATGATTTGGAGTTTGGTGAAATTGTACCTATCAAAAGATTATCTATTGAGTGTCTAGTAGAGATCTGTGCAATTTCACTAAAAATAAATAATTTTAAAATAACTATCGTAACTGTGTATAGCCCACCAAAAAGTGATACACAAATAGTCATGAATTGTTTATCGCAGGCACTAGAAATTGCAGAGAACAGATCAGACTTCATTATTCTGTGTGGAGACTTCAACATCAATTATATGGTTACTGATGACTTAAGAACTAAATTACTTATCGATTTCTTCGAGTCTTTTCAACTGAAAACTAACTACTTGGGACCAACCAGAATTTTTACGAATGGCAATGGACATACAAGTCGCACATGCATTGACTATATGACAACAAATCTCCCAGTTGAAATTTATGAATGTAATTTAGAACAGCCAAATATTGCTGATCATCTTTCACATATTCTAACTTTTCAGGTATACAGTAGAGATTTAAAAAAAGCAACGAATAAAAAAGTGATACCTAAGCGTCAACTTAGCCAAGGAAATATTTCCGAATTCAGAGAAAGACTTAATTCCATCAGATGGTTTCCAGAGTTGAATAGTCTTAGAATAAATGATAGTTTTTCATTTTTCCTGGAATCAGTCTCATGGTGTTTTGATGTATCATGTCCAATGCGAAATGTTACTGTGAGGCAAAATTCTAAACCTTGGATATCTAATGATATTATACAAGAAGGTAAATGTTTGAGAGACATATTTCATGATACAACAAAATGTCCAGAAATAGATGCTGAGAGTATGAACATATACAAGGATAGGTTGAGAAAACATAAACATAACATAAAACAAACTAAAATTGATTATTTCAAAACAGAAATAAATAATGCGAGCAATAAAACCAAGGTAACCTGGAATATCATAAATAATGAGTTGGGAAGAAATAATGAGCCTGATAAGAACATTGTTATCAATCATAATTCAGAGGGAATAAGAGACTTGCATCAAATAAGTGAAATATTTGCTCACAATTTCTCAAATAATGCTGATTTAATCATGAATGCTCATTTTGGCGAGAATATTTCCCTACCTTGTACAGTAAGTAGGCATACCAGGAGCAATATCATGTTTCCATTTCAGTCTGATCCGATAAATGAAAATGAAGTGTTAAATACTCTGACTCTGTTAAAAAATAAAGCATCGGCAGGTCTGGATGGATTGTCAATACGTACAATAAAACAAATCATTGATGTGATAATCACACCTCTCACGTACTTATTCAATCAGTCCTTTCTGCAAGGGTATTTCCCAGTAGAATTCAAAAGAGCGCTTGTGATACCGCTGTTCAAGAAAGGAAACCGTTGTGAAGTTGATAATTATAGGCAAATCTCTCTACTTTGCTCCTTGTCTAAACTCTACGAAAAAATTGTTTCGATTAGGATTGCTAATCATTTGGAAAAAAATCAAATGATGTGTGAGAACCAACATGGTTTCAGGAAAAATTAGTCAATTGAAACTGCAACCAACTATCTACTCAATCATATTTACAGAGAAATTGATTCTAATAAATTCGTAATGTCATTATTCTTCGATTTGTCGAAAGCATTTGATACTGTATCTTCTGAATGCTTGCTATCCAAGATATCTGGTTTGGGTTTCCCAAACAATTTGATGAAGTGGTTGGAATCGTATCTTGATGGACGATCCATGATTGTGAAATGCATTGGAATCAATTCAGGTATCAAGGACGTTAAGCTCGGAGTGCCCCAAGGATCAGTGCTTGGGCCATTACTTTTCTTACTGTATACTAACGAATTGTCAGAGTATGTTGCAAATTGTCATATAACAATGTTTGCAGAAGACACCACGATTACAGTTACTAGTGGGGATATTGAAGAATTGATCGCAAGAGTCAATAACATTATTGATGATTTCAGTTCGTGGTGTCAAAGGAATAAATTGATTTTGAATTCCTCTAAGACAGTAATAGTTAACTTTTATAACAGAAAGAATAATATGCCGGCTGATCTACAGATTATCGATGACATCAAATTGAGCAATGAGGTAACATTTCTGGGAACTCACTTAGATCAAAGACTGAACTGGAATATGCAGATAAATAGTGTTTGCAATAAATTGAACAGAGCATTCTTTGCAATAAAACAAATGAAATCTTGTTTAGATATATCAGGTCTACTGAATATTTACTTTGCCATGGCATATTCCCACATATCTCTCAATATAATGGCATGGGGTTCTACCAAAGAATTTTCCAGAGTCTTTGTAGCACAAAAACGAATCATCAGACTAATTTTCAATATGAATCGCCTAGAGAGTTGCAAATCAGTATTGATACGTGAAAATTTATTGACAGCGTACTCAGTGTATATTTTGAAATGTACTAGATTTGCCAGAACTAATTTTCATAAGCTGGAGAAAAATTCTAGTATGCACAATTACAATACGCGACATGGAAATGTATTGCGGATTCCGGATCACAAAGGTGCAAAATATGAGAGATCTCCATTATATAATGTGATCATTCTTTACAATAAACTGCCTGTATCCATCAAGCAATCCACTTCTGACAATATATTCAATAGAAGAGTGAAAGAATTGCTAATAAGAAGATGCTATTATAGTGTAGACGAATTCTTGGACGATACTCTGAATTGAACATTAAAAAAAAATAAAAAAAAATAAAGGACCCAAATATATGTATTGTCTATTCCATTATGTTACTTGTAGATATATAGTCCTGTTTGTCATTTATTATGTGTATACCTATTAGTTACTACTATGTGATATAATTCATCCTGATATTTTTTATATATTTAGATTTTTATATGTTTATTTATATTTTACTTCAAATTGACATACCATATGTACATAATGTACCACAGTGGCGAATAAAATTCTATTCTATTCTATTCTATTCTAACCTGATAAAAGCCACTTCGCCTTTCGGACGAATGAATATAGATTTCGAAGGACTCCTACCTTTCAATACAGGAAAGAGATTCATATTAACAATTATAGATGAGTACTCCAGGTTCCCGTTTGCGTACGCCTGTGAGGATATGACTTCGACCACATTCATAAATTGCCGGAAAGATCTTTTTCTCACTTCTGGGCAACCGTTATATATACACAGTGATAGAGGTTCTTCCTTCATGTCTGAAGAGTTCAAAACATTGTTGAAGAACTCGAACATAGCTTCTTCTAGAACGACTCCCTACAACCCACAAGGAAATGGACAAGTGGAGCGTCTCGACGGAACTCTCTGGCGTAACATACAACTTAGTCTCCGATCCAAGAATCTGCCTATAGAAAACTGGGAAGTAGTAATGAAGGATGCGCTGCACTGTGTACGCTCACTTTTGTGCACCTCGACTAATACTACACCACATGAGCGGCTTTTCACTTATGCACGGAGATCCCCTAACGAAGACTCGTTACCTACCTGGTTGACACCGAGACCTATACTGATGAAAAAGAACGTTCGTCATTCGAAGACAGAGCTAATAGTCGAGGAAGTAGAACTCCTGGAAAGCAATATCCAATACCCCTTCATCAGACGAAACGATGGCGAAACAGTGACGGTGTCTAATAGACGATTGGCACCACTTCCAATTATCGATGACGAAGATCACTCTGAGGAATGTCTTCCTTCTGAAAAAACTGAACAACTCAGTTTGCCTTCAATTTTGTCACAGGAGGAATCTGATGAGGCACCGGCTGAGTTAGAGGAACCTCGGAGGTCTCACAGGAATAGAAGGCCCCCTGCTTATCTTCAAAATTTCGAAGTGGACAATGGAAACCCTAGAGGGAAAGAATGATATGAATCTCCCTGTACTGTCTTGTTAGATTTTACTCAGTTGTCAATGTCACGTTCTTTGTTGGTAATTCGTTCATTACGTATCACCTATCATCTTACATTGACACTATTGAAGTGGACAAGTTTGCAATGAGCATATTAGACGACTTCCGAACAGGTATAAAGCACACAGCTTGCAAAACAAGCAACCTTGACTTCGACCATGTTAACACTGTAACTCTGCAGTATAACATCCGACATGCATACAGTTGAAGCAGATACGATGACAGTGTCCGTATGAGACGACTCTGAAAGGTATATAACGAGTTGTACATGGTATTTCCACCTCACCAGTGTAGTGAAAAATATGTCGATAATATCAAGAGAGGTATCTAGACCATCAGAAAAGAAGGAATATCATTGAATCACCATCTATTTCAAGTCAGAATATATTATCGCCTGTTATTATTGTTTGGATTTGAAACTTCAAATATTCAAACGCGGTCATGCGCAACTGGGGACCATTGTAGACCTGAATAGTGGGGCGAAATACGTCATCATCTCCTTTTCGTGCGATTACCCCTTTATCACCATGTAACATAACCTATAACGCCCATACTCACAAGGAATTAGTGCCAAATCAACGAACAGGTACATAATGGCGAAGATACAGAGTGCCAGATCATCATAACGAGATATAGTGCTGATTGTGTGCCGATGGAGCCCGTATTCGTGATGATAGCAAGGGAACTATGGGTCAATGTGAGAGGTTCGCAGATAGTGGTCATCCGTCATTGGTGTCATAACCGTCAATAGAACTGAACGTCATCAAGCTGACAGTGACATTTTCAATAATTACATAACAATGATATTCATTTGGAAATATAACGGCAACAATAATTACAAGAATGATATACTCGAAATTCAAGATGAAATTTGGCGAAATACCTGTGGACTGCAATAACGATAACTAGTAGGCTAAGAATCACAATATTATTCCTAATTTACAGCAAAAATATAATTGGAATCAATAACAACGAACAGAAAAATACCAATCGATAGCCAGTAGTAAACATCACAGATGAATTCAATTATGAACCAATGAAAAAGAAAGTGAAAAGTAGGTGATCAATTATGCATAGCTCTGTTTTCTGCAGTATTTTCGTAACGTCATGAACGAAGTGTAACAGAGTTCAATAGGCAACTGAATTCACATCGACTCCATCGGTGTGCACACTCTATCGCTTCATCCTATCATCTCCAAAGATACTTTTGGGGCGAACGAGTTCGCAATGCCCATATGAGACGACCTCCAAGCAGGTATAACGCACACAACTTGCAGAACAAGAAACTCCTACTTCGACTATGTTTTTCACAGTAATTTTGCAGTCTAGCATCTGACATGCATACAGTTGATGCAGGAACGATTGCAGTGACCGTATAAGACGACTTTGAGGGAATTAAAATAAGTACAATGGGCAAATGAAGTTACATCGACTTCATCGTTGTGCACACTATATTTGTATATCCTATGTTACATTGACACTATCGAAGGAGACGAGTTTGCATTGACCATATAAGACGACTCTCAAGCGGGTATAACGCACACATCTTGCAGAACGAGAAACTTCGACTTTGACTATGTTTACACTGTAACTCTGCAGTCCATTATCTGACAAGCATACAGTTGGAGCACATACGATGGTAATAACAGTATGAGACGACTTCGAAGGGTATATTACGAGTACAATTGACAAATGCGGATACATCGACTCCATCGTCGTACACACTATATGTCTCTTTTCAATCATCTCACATAGACACTATTGAAGCAGACAAGTTCGCGATGAATATACGAGACGACTTTCGAGCAGGTAAAACGCACACAGCTTACAGAACAATAAACTTCGACTTCGACCATGGAAACACTGTAACTCTGCAGTCTAGTATCTGACATGTTTTCAGTTAACGCAGATACGATCGCTTTGACCATATGAAACGACTTTGAAGGGTCTATAGCAAGTACAACAGGCAAATGGGGATACATCGACTCCATCGTCTCACACAGTATATCCCTTTATCATATCATCTCACATGGACACTA
This sequence comes from Phaedon cochleariae, assembly GCA_918026855.4. Taxonomy (NCBI): domain Eukaryota; kingdom Metazoa; phylum Arthropoda; class Insecta; order Coleoptera; family Chrysomelidae; genus Phaedon; species Phaedon cochleariae. Next base: position 16,536,531 of record OU896722.1, on the reverse strand, counting down.
TCGAAGCGAACAATTTCGCATTGATCATATATAACAACTTACAAGCGGGTATAACGCACACAGTTTGCAGAACAAGAAACTTTGACTTTGACTATGTTTACACTGTAACTCTGCAGTCAAGCATCTGACATGCATGAAGTTGAAGCAGATACGATGACAGTGACCGTATAAGACGACTTTGAAGGTAATATAACGAGTACAATAGGCAAATGGAGATACATCGACTTCATCGTCGTACAAAACATATATCTCTATCCTATCACCTCACATGAACACTATTGAAGCAGACAAGTTCGCATTGACCATATACGACGACTCATAAACGGGTATAACGCACACAGCTTGTTGAACAGAAATCTCTACTTTGGCTATGTCTACACTGTAACTCTGCAGAATAGCATCTGACATGCATACAGTTGAGCAGATATGATGGCACTGACCGTATGAGATGACTTTGAAGGGTATATAACGAGTACAAGAATCAAATGGGGATACATCTACTTCATTGTCGTACACACTATATATCTCTATCCTATCATCCCACATGAACACTATTGTAGCAGACAAGTTTGCATTGACCATATGATACGACTTCCGAGCGGGTTCAAAGCACATAGCTTGCAGAACAAGAAACTCCGACTTTGACTATGTTTACACTGTAACTCTGCAGTCTAGCATCTGACATGCATACAGTTGAAGAGAAACGATGGCAGTGACCGTATGTGACGACTTTGAAGGGTATATAACGAGTACAATAGTCGAATGAAGATACACCGACTTCATCGTTGTGCACACTATATCTCTCTATGCCATCATCTCACAAGGACACTATTGAAGCAGACAGGTTTTCATTGACCAAAGTAAATAGACTAGGAGAGCACGGCCTCATTTCGACCACTTCTCCCATGTAAATCTCCATGAGAAAAGTTAAGGTCAGAAATACCGAAAATGGTCGTGGAGTCAAATGAAAACAGGGTGAGTCCAAAAACCTTTATCATACAGACTGGAGAAAAATTCTGAAACCAACCCATGAGTTCAAATCGAATCTTACAAATTCAAGGTCATCTAGACCATGTGATTACCCAAAAAAAAATCGCAGAATGTGAAGTCAGGAAGCATGAAACGTTAGAATTACCTGCAACCAGCAGTCAAAACGCCAATCAATAACAAATTGCTATTTACTAAATTATCATCAGGACTATTTATTACAGCTAACACAGTATGTAGAAATTAAACTCAATACGATTTTTGAAAATATATTGGTATGAAATCAAAGGTAAAGCACATATATATACATATAATATAAACTATAATTAGCAGTTGACGTTTCAAGTCTCCATTATACTATAGTGCCCCCATGGAAGGGTTTCGCAGGATCCTGGTACAATATACCTCTTGTCATCTTCTGAACTGAGAGCGATTTTCTCTTGAATTATGGAATGAACCTGGTGCTTATTCGCTCTTATCAAAATTTGAGAAATCTTCTTATGCTCGTGTGTTTCCAGACAGTCGACGTAATCCTCGAAAGTGATAGCTGTTTTAACAACAGACGATTTCACGCCTTTCGCTTTCTTTGCAACACCCATATTCATTATAATATTATTAATCTCGTCCTCTTCATAATCTCCCTCCCGTAACTTTGCCCTCTTCTTCTCAAAATCATCATCAGTTACCAGCACCTTTGTAGAGTATAATTTTGATCGTAGACCTACATATTCCATCATTATGACAGGACAATTCTCATCTTTCATCATTCCTAGAACCTTCTTGTTCACCTGAGGAATTCCATGAATATTATCTTCAGGATAGTCAGACGTATCGAAGTGGGTGTGGCAATCTCGCCTCATAACTTCATACGGATTTTTATGGAGCTCATAGATGAGGGAGTCTGTGTCGGTGTAGCAAGCAGAACAATCATTACCAAATTCTTTCATCATATAATCGTAATGGAAGCCATATATAGTAGTTTTGGCTAGATCGAGAATTACTTGACCAACGTAAATGGGCTTATTGAGATATACTTCAAGTTTTTTCAGCTCTACAGCAACTAAATTCTCGTTGAATATAGTACAGTTCTTGAACTCTGGCTTTGAAAACCATGCTTCAGCGCCATATCTTCCTTCCCATTTCGTTAGAAGCTTAACTTTAATTCTCTTCCGGAAGTTTTCTATAGTCTTCCCGAATACAGCGATATTCATCAACTTGAATAAATTTTTCTCGAATTCATTTTTAGCAGCCTTTCTCAAACTCGTATTCAGATCAATATATGATTTGAGCCATGTAGATTGCTGAAATCTGAGCACACGATGAATTTTGGTCAGGACCAACCCATGCTCCAGCGCTTGTTTGAGGGCTCGGTAGTGGATGATGTACTTCTCCTTATTATTCAGCGTCGCCATCAGCTTGGTGTGTTGAGAAGGTCTCGTCGGAGGTTTCATAGTTTTTGGATTGATGTGTTCTGAGCAGAAAGGTAGGTCTTTGTGGGAATCATGAAGGCGTCGTGGGTATTCTAGGTCAACTTCTAAAAAGTATCCTTCCAAAGCATCATCAGCAACGGTTGTAACATCAAGATTAGTGTCGGCCCATTCAAATCCTCCATATGGCAATGCCTGAGACATAGCCCAACCGTACTGGTTGTTAACGTCAAAGTACATTGGATATGAGTCAGGCTTTGATGAATCATATGAAGGCATGAACTTGTTGTTTGCCCTAGCTCTTCGTTTCGAACAAATTTGGCTGAGACCTCCACGAATTCCTCGTTCAACAAATAGAAACATATCCACATCCGTGAGCAGCTCCAGTTCTTGGCCGGTTTTATACAGCATAGCATCCCAAGTGAATCCTGGTAGGGTGTAATAGTGTGCAGGGTCAAGATTGTAAGTTCTGAGGCAGCTGGTTCGGAATTTTTCGAAAACATCGGTCAACAACATGATGTCAGTATTCATGTAGATGTCAACATATTGTCCCAAGTCTTGACAATTGAACTCATTCCACACAAGATTGGCTTTCAGATAATGTCTGCGTGGACAGGGTTTTTCGTTCAGTTTGTTGAAGAAAGCATCAATTGGTGGAAGCTGCGTCTCATTGAAGCGTTGAAACGAGTCGATATAGTCATACGGCATCACACCTTTCTCAGTTAGAAGCTGGAGCTGATCTTCGGTGATGTTAGAGAATTGAGACATCAAGTTCGGAAATTCGGTTAAATATGATGCCAACATATCCAGAGAAGAATTCATAAATCGAAAGCTATCGATGAAGCGGAAGCCTATTCGTGAATCTTCATTGTATTTGATGAAGGAAATATATTTTTCTTTGGTGATTGGCAACAAATCAACCCGACCCTGCATTTTAGATGCTATATCCTCAATGATAAAATTTGCATCATATCCACTCAGATTGTGGAACACAACAGGCACCACATGGCTGTCCTGGTACCGAATATTACAGCTTTCATGCGCTGGACCTCTATAATTTCTTTCCGGAATGAGAAGCGTATGGTCGCGAACTTTCTTATCATCAGGTCCAAAAGGTTGTTTACAAATGTGGCAACGTTTAGCTCTTTGAAACTCAACTTCCTGCTCAGCGGTCATGTCGATGTTGAATGGACATAAAAACACCGTAGACATATCCTCAGCCAACTGGTTGAGCTCATCAGCGAACCACGCCATACAGTCCTGCCCTCGGTATAAGCGATAAAAGGAAAGAGAATTGTCATATGAACATTTCATAAAATATCCTACGGCAGCTGGAACGTGGAGCTGAGGCTTCTTCGAATCATCAGTTTCCATCAAAACAGACTCCAAATCAGCATATACCATGAATGGAGCTTTCTCTTTGTTCTTATGGTTCTTGAATTTCAGAATATTCTTGCTCTCCTCCGGCATTCTGATTGCAGTATCATTCATTTTTACGCAATTCTCAACATGTGTATAGAGTTTTCCGACAGTGCTGAGAAGATAGCAGTCTGGATAGATCCTTTATCCAACAATAGTGGTACTTGATAGGGAATGAAAGCTTTTCGCAAGCATCTTTTTCATTGAAGTATTGATCCTGGATGAGTAGAAGATTTATATGTCTGTCATTCTTTTCCTTCGTCAAGTATGTGGGAAGAGTCTGGAAGTTTTTGGATTTCTTCTGTAGGATATAGAGATTTATTGATACGTCATTTTGTTTTTCAAAGCGAGGAATCTGCTTGACTGTCATGGGTAACTGAATGCCCTTGAGGTTCAAGACAGTAGACGGATGAGGATACGAGAATGTTCGATCACTATTTTTCCAATCAGCAGGATACAAAGCAGATGTTACCGCCCAAGCAAAACATAATTCATCTTCGTTTTTGACGTTGATACAAGCTTGTTTCCGCTTTATCTGAGTGGGTAGGATGTGTAGGATGATCCAAGTTGAGGAGTAAACTTGTTGATGTTCACCCCCAGATCAATAATGTTCTTTAGCGCCCAGCCTGAATCTCTCTCCTGGAATTCCTCTAACTCGACAAGAATGGGTCTTAGGATTTTATCGTTGAACCACACATTCAGATCGGTATCCTTGTAGATAGGAGAGTTCGAAGTAGTAAAGTACTTGTACTCCCTAAGCACACTATCTCCCTTCACAATTTCAAACTCTCCGCAGAAAACTCGATTGACCTTGACTGCGATATCTTTCCTGAGAGCGTTCTGAATACGTATGCTGAATAGAGCTCGGCAATCAGTCAAAAAGGCTGCAGGATTCTTGTGCTTTAAGTTTGAGATTACTCCAGTCCGAATCCTGCTATTGAAAGCAGACAGAGAATCTGCCCAGCGAACTCTATCCCATGCAGTTTCCTTTCTTGATATAAGTCCAGATCCCATTTTCTGAAGTATTTTAAACTGGTTTCGGAACGATTTCAGATTCCTCAGGCAAGCTTCCAAGTGTTGTTTCTCCCCAAAATCTCCGGATTTCCTCAATGCATTATTCACACGCCTCACAGCCTTATGACATTCGCGAAGACCTTCTTTAACTCGATTCTCATCATATGAGGAAGTTTGGAAGCCGAGAAGAGTAGCTATGTGCTTAACCAGCTCAGCAAACAGTGACATAATTTTCTGTGATAACAAAACAATTTGGTTAGCAATGCTGTCACTAATTATTGAAGCTCAACCTCAAATTAACGTATTGATGAAACAGATCCAACTCTTTATATATGAAAGATAGAAGCAAGTGTGGGTAGGATGTAAGGAAAAGCGATATCGCTGGTAGAGAATCAAATGATAATAGCAGAAATATTCGCCTTGTATTCAACCTCCTAGCTGAGACAGAATGGTAAACCTAACCTCAATTCTCGTATCTATTGGCGCTCGATAAATCAAATGAGCTCTGAAGACACGACTGGTCAATAGGGGCGGCTGCAATAGAATGAGATCATGATAAATGGTGGAATCAAATATGTTATTGCTTTAGGATATTCTAATGCACATCTTACTACCTGAAATACCATGATGTCCTATACCCGCTGAGATAATCAGTTAATTTCATGAAATGATGTGGAAGGCCCTCTCAAAATCGAAATTTGTCTGTGTTACACACCGAATGACTTCACACCAACAAAGTATCGATATCTTTATTCAACCCCAGAGAAATGAGAAAGCACAATGCAAGTGCGTAATGAAGCAGTAATTCATAGCTGTATATAGAACCCATGGAATTTAGAGGCGCGACACATACACTTGAGGTAGATTTCTCGAAGGAAATACGGTTCTTTGATAGCCTTCAGGCAACATTTTCCCCGGAACATGTTATAAGAAACAAACGAACAACACTATTTATACCTGGCTTTACTATGGCAACAACCTCCTTTGCAGAGAGGATTATTGTCACCAAAGCCGGTACACTCCCCTCGCAAGGGTACCTGACGTGTTTTCGTGCGGGAAAAGTCGACCGTTTCGTTATACTGTCGTACAATATATTCCTGAGAATGATCCATGTATATCTCACTACCAGAAATACCATGATATACTATACCAGCTAGAATAACCAATTCATTTATTGCTCAACACTTCCTTAGAATCCGAAGAATACCATTATTTCCAGAATATCCACATTTATTCACGATTTCGTTAACAATTTCCACTCTTTACACATGCAGTTCGGAATCATATCAATTTCAAATTCGATTGTCTTGACAAATAATCACCCCTAACACCGCTAGTTACCACAAAAAATGTATATTCAATACAAAAAACATCATTATGATAGGACGCGAAATGATTCAGTTCATTGAAAATAAAAATGATTCACAAGTGTATGTTTTTCGTACAATGTCCGAAAGAAATCGAAATCGCCTTATTACCAAAATATTTGAAATTTTATTATTTTCCTAAATATTGTTGTCTCGATATTGATATTTTTGCAAATATCTCAAGAACGCAACAAAATATCGAGAATCTAGATCTAAAAATACCCTTACAACACTGGCCGTCTTAGGCTTAGTTCATTGAAAAAAAAAATGAGTGACAAGTGTATGTTTTCCGCACGAAATTCAATAGAAAACAAGACGACCAACAAAGAAGTCCCTATACATTGTTACTCAAAATTGCATCATCACTTTAAAAAAAACTGGAAACGTATTATTTTGATGAAATTTTTCTAAGTCCCGATATTCATATTTTCTCAAACATCTCGAGAACGGCACAAAATTTCGAAAATCTTAATCGAAAAATACCCCAACACCCCTGTCGACTTTCACAACGGCCTACCACATGGAAAAAGTCCGAAGACTGTATCACGAAAAAAAAAAATTTCAGTATGACGTCATGACGCGAAATGATTCTAAGTTCATTGAAAAAAGAATGAGGGACAAGTGTATGTTTTTCTTACGGAATTCGATAGAAAACAAAACGACTAACAAAAAAGTCCCTATACTTTGTTACTCAAAATTGCATCATCACTTTAAAAAAAAAATGGAAACGTATTTTCTTGATGAAATTTCTTTATGTCCCGATATTCATATTTTCCCAAATATCTCGAGAACGGCACAAAATATCAAAAATCTAAATTGAAAAATACCCCAACACCCCTGCCGACTTTCACAACGGCCTACCACATGGAGAAAGTCCGAAGACTGTATCACGAGAAACGAAAATTTTTCATTATGTCTTGTGATCTTCAATGTTCCTCAGAAATTGGTATACCCTTTCTTTCAGAACTGCAGCCTTCGAGCATACCATCGAAAACGATTCAATTTCCAAAACCCAGTCACCACTATCCCTTCTCTCTTCCGCTAACATATATCTTCGAACTATCATTGATACAAAAAAATTACCTCATCAGTTGGAGGTTCTATTTGGGAGCACTGCACAGCACCACTAACATCACTATACTGATATTCCACATGGAATTTCAATTTTCTTAAATATCTGCCACACTACTCTAGACGGACCGCGGACTGAACGATGAGTATCCACGATTCAACAACACACGAAAGGCCCCACGTAACCCATTGTTCTGACGCAGATAAGGATGATGCAATCGGATGAGGTTGTTACGTAATCGGACACCTGCAAACAAAGGCGGCATTGTTCTCGTATATTGCGTCGCGAATTATCCAATAGCCGGAATTCCAAGAAACGCTGACAGTGGCATAGAGAGAACAAAGGCGGCATTGTTCTAGAGGAAGGCTAACTAACATAATTATGGCAAACAAAGAAGACATCTAGATTGTGACGTCATCCAGCACCTTTCAAAAAGAAGAAGAAGAATGTCCTAGAACACCCCATAAGCTCTAGAGTCCGGAGTCCAGATTCTAGGAGGCTGAGTTCAGAGTACTTCCACATGTCATCTGTCATTCCTTGTGTTCCATGTCATATATCGCTTGTCATCTGTCACTCGTCGTCTGTCATCTGTAACTCTTTGTGTTCCATGCCATCTTGTGACGTCACGTTTTCTATGATTTCGACGTTTTTGACGTTTTTCACGTTTTGACGTTTCTGACGTTGGTGACGTACGTCAAAACGACAAAAGCGTAAAAAACGTCGACGTTTCACACGTTTTTGACGTTTTTCACGTTTTTCACGTTTCTGACGTTGGTGACGTTCGTCAAAACGTCAAAAACGTGAAAAACGTGAAAATCGTGAAAAACGTCGACGTTTTTTGACGTTTTCCACGCTTTTGTCGTTTTGACGTACGTCACCAACGTCAAAAACGTGAAAAACGTCGACGTTTTCTGACGTTTTCCACGCTTTTGTCGTTTTGACGTACGTCACCAACGTCAGAAACGACAAAAACGTGAAAAACGTGAAAAACGTCAAAAACGTGAGAAACGTCGACGTTTTCTGACGTTTTCCACGCTTTTGTAGTTTTGACGTACGTCACCAACGTCAGAAACGACAAGAACGTCGACGTTTTTCACGTTTTCGACGTTTTCCACGTTTTTGTCGTTTCTGACGTTGGTGACGTACGTCAAAACGACAAAAACGTGAAAAACGTCAAAAACGTCGACGTTTTTCACGTTTTTGACGTTTTCCACGTTTTTGTCGTTTCTGACGTTGGTAACGTACGTCAAAACGACAAAAGCGTGGAAAACGTCAGAAAACGTCGACGTTTTTCACGTTTTTGACGTTTTTCACGTTTTTGACGTTGGTGACGTACGTCAAAACGACAAAAGCGTGGAAAACGTCAGAAAACGTCGACGTTTTTCACGTTTTTCACGTTTTTCACGTTTTTGACGTTTTTCACGTTTTTCACGTTTTTGACGTTTTGACGTACGTCACCAACGTCAGAAACGTCAAAAACGTGAAAAACGTCAAAAACGTAAAAAACGTCGACGTTTTCTACGTTTTTGTCGTTTTGACGTACGTCACCAACGTCAGAAACGTCAAAACGTGAAAAACGTCAAAAACGTCGAAATCGTAGAAAACGTGACGTCACAAGATGGCATGGAACACAAAGAGTTAAAAGTGACAGACGACGAGTGACAGATGACAAGCGATATATGACATGGAACACAAGGAATGACAGATGACATGTGGAAGTACTCTGAACTTAGCCTCCTAGACTCTGGACTCCGGACTCTAGAGCTTATGGGGTGTTCTAGGACATTCTTCTTCTTCTTCTTTTTGAAAGGTGCTGGATGACGTCACAATCTAGATGCCTTCTTTGTTTGCCATAATTATGTTATCTAGCCTTCCTCTAGAACAATGCCGCCTTTGTTCTCTCTATGCCACTGTCAGCGTTTCTTGGAATTCCGGCTATTGGATAATTTGCGACGCAATATACGAGAACAATGCCGCCTTTGTTTGCAGGTGTCCGATTACGTAACAACCCCATCCGATTGCATCATCCTTATCTGCGTCAGAACAATGGGTTACGTGGGGCCTTTTGTGTGTTGTTGAATCGTGGATACTCATCGTTCAGTCCGCGGTCCGTCTAGAGGTGTGGCAGATATTTAAGAAAATTGAAATTCCATGTGGAATATCAGTATAGTGATGTTAGTGGTGCTGTGCAGTGCTCCCAAATAGAACCTCCAACTGATGAGGTAATTTTTTTGTATCAATGATAGTTCGAAGATATATGTTCGCGGAAGAGAGAAGGGATAGTGGTGACCGGGTTTTGGAAATTGAATCGTTTTCGATGGTATGCTCGAAGGCTGCAGTTCTGAAAGATAGGGTATACCAATATCTAAGGAACATTGAAGATCACAAGACATATTGAAAAATTTTCGTTTCTCGTGATACAGTCTTCGGACTTTCTCCATGTGGTAGGCCGTTGTGAAAGTCGGCAGGGGTGTTGGGGTATTTTTCGATTTAGATTTTCGATATTTTGTGCCGTTCTCGAGATATTTGGGAAAATATGAATATCGGGAAATTTCATCAAGAAAATACGTTTCCATTTTTTTTTAAAGTGATGATGCAATTTTGAGTAACAAAGTATAGGGACTTTTTTTCGTTAGTCGTTTTGTTTTCTATCGAATTTCGTAAGAAAAACATACACTTGTCCCTCATTTTTTTTCAATGAGCTTAGAATTATTTCGCGTCATGACGTCATACTGAAATTTTTTGTTTTTCGTGATACAGTCTTCGGACTTTTTCCATGTGGTAGGCCGTTGTGAAAGTCGACAGGGGTGTTGGGGTATTTTTCGATTAAAATTTTCGATATTTTGTGCCGTTCTCGAGATGTTTGAGAAAATATGAATATCGGGACTTAGAAAAATTTCATCAAAATAATACGTTTCCAGTTTTTTCAAAGTGATGATGCAATTTTGAGTAACAATGTATAGGGACTTTTTTGTTGGTCGTCTTGTTTTCTATAGAATTTCGTGCGAAAAACATACACTTGTCACTCATTTTTTTTTCAATGAACTAAGCCTAAGACGGCCTGTTGTATGGGTATTTTTGGATCTAGATTCTCGATATTTTGTTGCGTTCTTGAGATATTTGCAAAAATATCAATATCGGGACAACAATATCAAGGAAAATAATGAAATTTCAAATATTTTGGTAATAAGGCGATTTCGATTTCTTTCGGACATTGTACGAAAAACATACACTTGTGAATCATTTTTATTTTCGATGAACTGAATCATTTCGCGTCCTATCATAATGATGTTTTTTGTATTGAATATACATTTTTTGTGGTAACTAGCGGTGTTAGGGGTGATTATTTGTCAAGACAATCAAATTTGAAATTGATGTGATTCCGAACTGCATGTGTAAAGAGTGGAAATTGTTAACGAAATCGTGAATAAATGTGGATATTCTGGAAATAATGGTATTCTTCGGATTCTGAGGAAGTGTTGAGCAATAAATGAATTGGTAATTCTAGCTGGTATATTATATCATGGTATTTCAGGTAGTGAGATGTACATGGATCATTCTCAGGAATATATTGTACGACAGTATAACGGAACGGTCGACTTTTCCCGCACGAAAACACGTCAGATACCCTTGCGAGGGGAGTGTACCAGCTTTGGTGACAATAATCCCTCTCTGCAAAGGAGGTTGTTGCCAAGGTAGAGCCAGGTATAAATAGTGTTGTTCGTTTGTTTCCTATAACATGTTCAGGGGAAAATGTTGCCTGAAGGCTATCAAAGAACCGTATTTCCTTTGAGAAATCTACCTCAAGTGTATGTGTCGCGCCTCTAAATTCCATGGGTTCTATATACAGCTATGAATTACTGCTTCATTACGCACTTGCATTGTGCTTTCTCATTTCTCTGGGGTTGAATAAAGATATCGATACTTTGTTGGTGTGAAGTCATTCGGTGTGTAACACAGACAAATTTCGATTTTGAGAGGGCCTTCCACATCATTTCATGAAATTAACTGATTATCTCAGCGGGTATAGGACATCATGGTATTTCAGGTAGTAAGATGTGCATTAGAATATCCTAAAGCAATAACATATACGATTCCACCATTTATCATGATCTCATTCTATTGCAGCCGCCCCTATTGACCAGTCGTGTCTTCAGAGCTCATTTGATTTATCGAGCGCCAATAGATACGAGAATTGAGGTTAGGTTTACCATTCTGTCTCAGCTAGGAGGTTGAATACAAGGCGAATATTTCTGCCCTTATCATTTGATTCTCTACCAGCGATATCGCTTTTCCTTACATCCTACCCACACTTGCTTCTTTCTTTCATATATAAAGAGTTGGATCTGTTTCATCAATACGTTAATTTGAGGTTGAGCTTCAATAATTAGTGACAGTATTGCTAACCAAATTGTTTTGTTATCACAGAAAATTATGTCACTGTTTGCTGAGCTGGTTAAGCACATAGCTACTCTTCTCGGCTTCCAAACTTCCTCATATGATGAGAATCGAGTTAAAGAAGGTCTTCGCGAATGTCATAAGGCTGTGAGGCGTGTGAATAATGCATTGAGGAAATCCGGAGATTTTGGGGAGAAACAACACTTGGAAGCTTGCCTGAGGAATCTGAAATCGTTCCGAAACCAGTTTTAAATACTTCAGAAAACGGGATCTGGACTTATATCAAGAAAGGAAACTGCATGGGATAGAGTTCGCTGGGCAGATTCTCTGTCTGCTTTCAATAGCAGGATTTGGACTGGAGTAATCTCAAACTTAAAGCACAAGGATCCTGCAGCCTTTTTGACTGATTGCCGAGCTCTATTCAGCATACGTATTCAGAACGCTCTCAGGAAAGATATTGCAGTCAAGGTCAATCGAGTTTTCTGCGGAGAGTTTGAAATTGTGAAGGGAGATAGTGTGCTTAGGGAGTACAAGTACTTTACTACTTTGAACTCTCCTATCTACAAGGATACCGATTCGAATGTGTGGTTCAACGATAAAATCCTAAGACCCATTCTTGTCGAGTTAGAGGAATTCCAGGAGAGAGATTCAGGCTGGGCGCTGAAGAACATTATTAATCTGGGGGTGAACATCAACAAGTTGACTCCTCAACTTGGATCATCCTACACATCCTACCCACTCAGATAAAGCGGAAACAAGCTTGTATCAACGTCAAAAACGAAGATGAATTATGTTTTGCTTGGGCGGTAACATCTGCTTTGTATCCTGCTGATTGGAAAAATAGTGATCGAACATTCTCATATCCTCATCCGTCTACTGTCTTGAACCTCAAGGGCATTCAGTTTCCCATGACAGTCAAGCAGATTCCTCGCGTTGAAAAACAAAATGACGTATCAATAAATCTCTATATCCTACAGAAGAAATCCAAAAACTTCCAGACTCTTCCCACATACTTGACGAAGGAAAAGAATGACAGACATATCAATCTTCCACTCATCCAGGATCAATACTTCAATGAAAAAGATGCTTGCGAAAAGCTTTCATCCCCTATCAAGTACCACTATTGTTGGATGAAGGATCTATCCAGGCTGCTATCTTCTCAGCACTGCCGAAAAACTCTATACACATGTTGAGAATTGCGTAAGAATGAATGATACTGCAATCAGAATGCCGGAGGAGAGCAAGAATATTCTGAAATTCAAGAACCATAAGAACAAAGAGAAAGCTCCATTCATGGTATATGCTGATTTGGAGTCTGTTTTGATGAAAACTGATGATTCGAAGAAGCCTCAGTTCCACGTTCAATGTTCATATGACGATTCTCTTTCCTTTTATCGCTCATACCGAGGGCAGGACTGTATGGCGTGGTTCGCTGATGAGCTCAACCAGTTGGCTGAGGATATGTCTACGGTGTTTTTATGTCCATACAACATCGACATGACCGCTGAGCAGGAAGTTGAGTTTCAAAGAGCCAAACGTTGCCACATTTGTGAACAACCTTTTGGACCTGATGATAAGAAAGTTCGCGACCATACGCTTCTCATTCCGGAAAGAAATTATAGAGGTCCAGCGCATGAAAGCTGTAATATTCGGTACCAGGACAGCCATGTGGTGCCTGTTGTGTTCCACAATCTGAGTGGATATGATGCAAATTTTATCATTGAGGATATAGCATCTAAAATGCAGGGTCGGGTTGATTTGTTGCCAATCACCAAAGAAAAATATATTTCCTTCACCAAATACAATGAAGATTCACGAATAGGCTTCCGCTTCATCGATAGCTTTCGATTTATGAATTCTTCTCTGGATATGTTGGCATCATATTTAACCGAATTTCCGAACTTGATGTCTCAATTCTCTAACATCACCGAAGATCAGCTCCAGCTTCTAACTGAGAAAGGTGTGATGCCGTATGACTATATCGACTCGTTTCAACGCTTCAATGAGACGCAGCTACCACCAATTGATGCTTTCTTCGACAAACTGAACGAAAAACCCTGTCCACGCAGACATTATCTGAAAGCCAATCTTGTGTGAAATGAGTTCAATTGTCAAGAATTGGGACAATATGTTGACATCTACATGAATACTGACATCATGTTGTTGACCGATGTTTTCGAAAAATTCCGAACCAGCTGCCTCAGAACTTACAATCTTGACCCTGCACACTATTACACCCTACCAGGATTCACTTGGGATGCTATGCTGTATAAAACCGGCCAAGAACTGGAGCTGCTTACGGATGTGGATATGTTTCTATTTGTTGAACGAGGAATTCGTGGAGGTCTCAGCCAAATTTGTTCGAAACGAAGAGCTAGGGCAAACAACAAGTTCATGCCTTCATATGATTAATCGAAGCCTGACTCATATTTGATGTACTTTGACGTTAACAACCAGTACGGTTGGGCTATGTCTCAGGCATTGCCATATGGAGGATTTGAATGGGCCGACACTAATCTTGATGTTACAACCGTTGCTGATGATGCTTTAGAAGGATACTTTTTCGAAGTTGACCTAGAATACCCACGACGCCTTCATGATTCCCACAAAGACCTACCTTTCTGCTCAGAACACATCAATCCAAAAACTATGAAACCTCCGACGAGACCTTCTCAACACACCAAGCTGATGGCGACGCTGAATAATAAGGAGAAGTACATCATCCACTACCGAGCCCTCAAACAAGCGCTGGAGCATGGGTTGGTCCTGACCAAAATTCATCGTGTGCTCAAATTTCAGCAATCTACATGGCTCAAATCATATATTGATCTGAATACGAGTTTGAGAAAGGCTGCTAAAAATGAATTCGAGAAAAATTTATTCGAGTTGATGAATAACGCTGTCTTTGGGAAGACTATAGAAAACATCCGGAAGAGAATTGAAGTTAAGCTTCTAACGAAATGGGAAGGAAGATAATATGGCGCTGAAGCATGGACTTCAAAGCCAGAGTTCAATAACTGTACTTTATTCAACGAGAATTTAGTTGCTGTAGAGCTGAAAAAACTTGAAGTATATCTCAATAAGCCCATTTACGTTGGTCAAGTAATTCTCGATCTAGCCAAAACTACTATTTATGGCTTCCATTACGATCATATGATGAAAGAATTTGGTAATGACTGTTCTGCTTGCTACACCGACACAGACTCCCTCATCTATGAGCTCCATAAAAATCCGCATGAAGTTATGAGGCGAGATTGCCACACCCACTTCGATACGTCTGACTATCCTGAAGATAATATTCATGGAATTCCGCAGGTGAACAAGAAGGTTCTAGGAATGATGAAAGATGAGAATTGTTCTGTCATAATGATGGGATATGTGGGTCTACGATCAAAATTATACTCTACATAGGTGCTGGTAACTGATGATGATTTTGAGAAGAAAAGGGCAAAGTTACGGGAGGGAGATTATGATGAGGACGAGATTAATGATATTATAATGAATATGGGTGTTGCAAAGAAAGCGAAAGGCGTGAAATCGTCTGTTGTTGAAACAGCTTTCGACTGTCTGGAAACACACGAGCATAAGAAGGTTTCTCAAATTTTGATAAGAGCGAAAAAGCACCAGGTTCATTCCATAATTCAAGAGAAAATCGCTCTCAGTTCAGAAGATGACAAGAGGTATATTGTACCAGGATCCTGCGAAACTCTTCCATGGGGGCACTATAGTATAATGGAGACTTGAAACGTCAACTGCTAATTATAGTTTATATTAAATGTATATATGTGCTTTACCTTTTATTTTATACCAATATATTTTCAAAAATCGTATTGAGTTTAATTTCTACATCCTGTGTTAGCTGTAATAAATAGTCCTGATGATAATTTAGTAAATAGCAATTTGTTATTGATTGGCGTTTTGACTGCTGGTTGCAGGTAGTTCTAACGTTTCATGCTTCCTGACTTCACATTTTGCGATTTTTTTTTGGGTCATCACATGGTCTAGATGACCTTGAATTTGTAAGATTCGATTTGAACTCATGGGTTAGTTTCAGAATTTTTCTCCAGTCTGTATGATAAAGGTTTTTGGACTCACCCTGTTTTCATTTGACTCGACGACCATTTTCGGTATTTCTGACTTCAACTTTTCTTATGGAGATTCACATGGGAAAAGTGGTCGAGATGAGGCCGTGCTCTCCTAGTCTATTAACTGACCAAATAAGACGAATTTCAAGCGGGTATAATGCACACAGCTTGCAAAAGAAGAAAACTTTGACTTCGACTGGTTTTACACTGTGACTCTGCCGTCTAGCATCTGACATGCATACAGTTGAAGCAGATACGATGGCAGTGACTGTATGAGACGTCTCTGGAGGGTATATCACGGGTTCAATAGGCGAATGAAGTCACATCGATATCATAGTTTTGCAGAATATATGTCTCTATTGACACTATCCATGCAGACAAGTTTGCATTGACCATATGAGACGATTTCCAAGCAGGTATAACGCAAACAGCGTGCAGAACAAGAAACGTCGACTCCGACTATGTTGACATGGTAACTTTGCAGTCTAGCCTCTGACATGCATACAGTTGAAGCAGATACGATTGCAGTGACCGTATAAGACGACATTGAAGTGTATATAACAAGTAAAATAGGCGAAAGGAGAAACATCGACTTCATCGTCGTGTTAACTATATATCTCTTCCCTATCATCTCACATGGACACAATCGAAGCAGACAAGTTCTCATTGACCATATAAAACCATTTCAAAGCAGGTATAACGCACAAAGCTTGCTCTTTCTATCCTATCATCTTACATGGACACTATTGACGCGGACAAGTTCGCAATGACCATATTAGACTTGTTCCGAACAGGTATAATGCACACAGCTTGCAGAACAGAAAATCTCTACTTCGGCTATGTTTACACTGTAACTCTGCAGTCTAGCATCTGACATGCATACAGTTGAGCAGATACGATGACAGTGACCGTATGAGATGACTTTGAAGGGTATAATTATAACGAGTACAATAGTCAAATAGGGATACATCGACTTCATCGTCGAACACACTATATATCTCTATCATATCATCTCACATGGACACTTTTGAAGCAGATAAGTTCGCATTGACCATATAAGACGACTTCCAAGCGGGTACATGTTAACACTGTAACTCTGCAGTCTAGCATCTGACATGCATGAAGTTGAAGCAGATACGATGTCAGTAACCGTATGAGACGACTCTGACGGGTATATAACGTGTACAACTGGCAAATGCGGATACATCGACTTCATCGCCGTACACACTATATATCTCTATCCTATCATCTTTCATGGACACTATTGAAGCAGACAAGTTTGCATTGAACATATAAGACGACTTCTAAGCTGGAATAACGTACACAGTTTGCAGAACAAGAAACTTCGACTTTGACTATGGTTACACTGTAACTCTGCAGTCTAGCATCTGACATGCATACAGATGAAGAAGATACGATGGCAGTCACCGTATGAGACGACTTAATAGGGTATAAAACGAGTACAATAGATGAATGAAGATACACCGACTTCATCGTTGTGCACACTATATCTCTTTATCCTATCATCTCACATGGACACTATTGAAGCTGTCAAGTTCTCATTGACCAAATAAGACGACTTCCGAGCACGTATAACGCACGAAGCTTGCAGAAGGAGAAACTTCGACTTCGACTGTGTTTACACTGTAACTCTGCCGTCTAGCATCTGACATGCATACAGTTGAAGAAGATACGATGGCAGTGACCGTATGAGACGACTCTGAAGGGAATATCACGAGATCAATGGGCTAATGAAGTTACATCGACTTCATCGTTGTGCACACTATATGTCTCTATGGACACTTTCGATGCAGACAAGTTCGCATTGAACATATAAGGTGACTTCCAAGCAGGTATAACGCACACAGCTTGCAGAACAAGGAACGTCGACTTCGACTATGTTAACACGGTAACTCTGCAGTATAGCATCTGACATGCATAAAGTTGAAGCAGATACGATTGCAGTGACCGTATGAGACGACTTCGAAGGAAATATAATGAGTACAATAGACAAATGTAGATACATCGACTTCATCGTTGTGCACACTATATCTCTATATCCTATCATCTCACATGGATACTATTGAAGCAAACGAGTTCTCAATGCCCATATGAGACGACTCCCAAGCGGGTTCAACGCACACAACTTGCAGAACAAGAAACTGCGACTTCGACTTTGTTTTTCACAGTAACTCTGCAGTCTAGCATCGGACATGCATACAGTTGATGCAGGAACGATTGCAGTGACCGTATGAGACGACTTTGAAAGGATCATAACGAGTACAATAGGCAAATGGAGATACATCGACTACATAGTCGTGTACACTATATCTCTCTTTCCTATTATCTCACATGGACACCATCGAAGCAGACAAGTTTGCATCGACCTTATTAGATGACTTCAGAGCGGGTACAACGCACACAGTTTGCAGAACAAGAAACTCCGACTTTGACTATGTTCACTCTGTAACTCTGCAGTCTAGCATCTTACATGCATGGAAATGAAGCGGATTCGATTGCAAAGACCGTATGAGACTCACATGGACACTTTTGAAGCAGAAAAGTTCGCATTGACCATATAAGACGACTTCCAAGCGGGTACATGTTAACACTGTAACTCTGCAGTCTAGCATCTGACATGCATGAAAATGAAGCAGATACGATGTCAGTAACCGTATGAGACGACTCTGACGGGTATATAACGTGTACAACTGGCAAATGCGGATACATCGACTTCATCGCCGTACACACTATATATCTCTATCCTATCATCTTTCATGGACACTATTGAAGCAGACAAGTTTGCATTGAACATATAAGACGACTTCTAAGCGGAAATAACGTACACAGTTTGCAGAACAAGAAACTTCGACTTTGACTATGGTTACACTGTAACTCTGCAGTCTAGCATCTGACATGCATACAGTTGAAGAAGATACGATGGCAGTCACCGTATGAGACGACTTAATAGGGTATAAAACGAGTACAATAGATGAATGAAGATACACCGACTTCATCGTTGTGCACACTATATCTCTTTATCCTATCATCTCACATGGACACTATTGAAGCAGTCAAGTTCTCATTGACCAAATAAGACGACTTCCGAGCACGTATAACGCACGAAGCTTGCAGAAGAAGAAACTTCGACTTCGACTGTGTTTACACTGTAACTCTGCCGTCTAGCATCTGACATGCATACAGTTGAAGAAGATACGATGGCAGTGACCGTATGAGACGACTCTGAAGGGAATATCACGGGATCAATGGGCTAATGAAGTAACATCGACTTCATCGTTGTGCACACTATATGTCTCTATGGACACTTTCGATGCAGACAAGTTCGCATTGAAAATATAAGGTTACTTCCAAGCAGGTATAACGCACACAGCTTGCAGAACAAGGAACGTCGACTTCGACTATGTTAACACGGTAACTCTGCAGTATAGCATCTGACATGCATAAAGTTGAAGCAGATACGATTGCAGTGACCGTATGAGACGACTTCGAAGGAAATATAATGAGTACAATAGACAAATGTAGATACATCGACTTCATCGTTGTGCACACTATATCTCTTCATCCCATCATCTCACATGGATACTATTGAAGCAAACGAGTTCTCAATGCCCATATGAGACGACTTCTTAGCAGGTTCAACGCACACAACTTGCAGAACAAGAAACTGCGACTTCGACTTTGTTTCTCACAGTAACTCTGCAGTGTAGCATCTGACTTGCATACAGTTGATGCAGGAACGATTGCAGTGACCGTATAAGACGACTTCGAAGGGATCATATTGAGTACAAAAGGCAAATGGAGATACATCGACTACATAGTCGTGTACACTATATCTCTCTTCCCTATTATCTCACATGGACACCATTGAAGCAGACTAGTTTGCATCGACCTTATTAGACGACTTCAGAGCGGGTACAACGCACACAGTTTGCAGAACAAGAAACTCCGACTTTGACTATGTTCACACTGTAACTCTGCAGTCTAGCATCTTACATGCATGGAAATGAAGCGGATTCGATTGCAAAGACCGTATGAGACGACTTCGAAGGGAATATAATGAGTACGAAAGGCAAATGTAGATACATCGACTTCATCGTTGTGCAAACTATATCTCTATATCCTATCATCCCACATGGATACTATCAAAGCAAACGAGTTCTCAATACCCATTTGAGAAGACTTCTGAGCAGGTTCAACGCACACAACTTGCAGAACAAGAAACTGCGACTTCGACTTTGTTTTTCACAGTAACTCTGCAGTGTAGCATCTGACTTGCATATAGTTGATGCAGGAACGATTGCAGTGACCGTATAAGACGACTTCGAAGGGATCATATTGAGTACAAATGGCAAATGGAGATACATCGACCTCATCGTTGTGCACACAATATCTCTCTATGCTATCATCTCACATGAACACTATTGAAGCGGACAAGTTTGCAATGACCATATTGGACGACTCTCAAGCGGGTATATCGCACACATCTTGCAGAACGAGAAACTTTGACTTTGACTATGTTTACACTGTAACTCTGCAGTCCATCATCTGACATGCATACAGTTGAAGCACATACGATGGTAATAACAGTATAAGACGACTTTGAAGGGTACAAAACGAGTACAATTGACAAATGCGGATACATCGACTTCATCGTCGTATACACTATATGTCTCTTTTCTATCATCTCACATAGACACTGTTGAAGCAGTCAAGTTCTCACTGACCAAATAAGACGACTTCCGAGCACATATAACGCACAAAGCTTGCAGAAGAAGGAACTTCGACTTCGACTGTGTTTGCACTGTAACTCTGCAGTCTAGCATCTGACATGCATACAGTTGAAGAAGATACGATGGCAGTGACCGTATGAGACGACTCTGAAGGGAATATCACGAGATCAATGGGCAAATGGAGTTACATCGACTTCATCGTTGTGCACACTATATCGCTTTATCCTATCATCTCACATGGACACTTTTGAAGCAGTAAAGTTCTCATTGACCAAATAAGACGATTTCCGAACACGTATAACGCACGAAGCTTGCAGAAGAAGAAACTTCGACTTCGACTGTGTTTACACCGTAACTCTGCCATCTAGCATCTGACATGCATACACTTGAAGAAGATACGATGGCAGTGACCGTATGGGACGACTCTGAAGGAGATCAATGGGCTAATGAAGTTACATCGACTTCATCGTTGTGCACACTATATGTCTCTATCGATGCAGACAAGTTCGCATTGAACATATAAGGTGACTTCCAAGCAGGTATAACGCACACAGCTTGCAGAACAAGGAACGTCGACTTCGAATATGTTAACACGGTAACTCTGCAGTATAGCCTCTGACATGCATAAAGTTGGAGCAGATACGATTGCAGTGACCATATGAGACGACTTCGAAGGAAATATAATGAGTACAATAGACAAATGTAGATACATCGACTTCATCGTTGTGCACACTATATCTCTGTATCCTATCATCTCACATGGATACTATCGAAGCAAACGAGTTCTCAATGCCCATATGAGACGACTTCTGAGCAGGTATAACCAGTGCATTAGGCAAATAGAGATACATCGACTTCATAGTCGTGTACACTATATCTCTCTTTCCTATCATCTCACATAGACACCATTGAAGCAGACAAGTTTGCATTGCAGTTATGAGACGACTTTCAAGCGGGTACAACGCACACAGCTTGCAGAAAAAGAAACTCCGACTTTGACTATGTTCACACTGTAAATCTGCAGTCTAGCATCTGACATGCATGAAGTTGAAGCGGATTCGATTGCAGGGACCGTATGAGACGACTTCGAAAAGAATATAATGGGTACGAAAGGCAAATGAAGATACATTTACTCCAACGTTGTGCACACTATATTTCTCTATCCTATCATCTTACATGGACACTTTTGAGCCGGACAAGTTCGCAATGACCATATTAGACTACTTCCGAACAGGTTTAACGCACACAACTTGCAGAACAAGAAACCTTGACTTCGACTGTGTTCACATCGTAACTCTGCAGTATAACATCTCACAAGCATACACTTAAAGCAGATACGATGGCAGTGACCGTATAATACGACTTTGAAGGGTATATAACGAGTACAATAGGCACATGGGGATACATCGAATCCATCGTTGAACACACTATATATCTTTTTCTCATCACCTCACATGAACACTATTGAAGCAGACAAGTTCGCATTGACCATATGAGACGACTCCCAAGCGGGTATAACGCACACAGCTTGCAGAACAAGAAACTCCGACTTTGACTATGTTTACTCTGTAACTCTGCATTCCAGCATCTGACATGCATACAGTTGGAGCAGATACAATGGCAGTGTCCGTGTGAGACGACTCTGGAGGGTATATAACGGGTTCAATGGGCAACTGAATTTATATCGACTTCAGCGGTGTGCACACTCTATCCCTCTATCCTATCATCTCCAAGAATACTATTGAAGCAAACGAGTTCGCAATGCCCATATGAGACGACTTTCATGCGGTTATAACGCACACAGCTTGCAGAACGAGAAACTCCGACTTCGACTATGTTTTTCACAGTAATCCTGCAGTCTAGCATCTGAAATGCATACATTTGATGCAGGAACGATTGCAGTGACCGTATGGGACGACTTTGAAGGGATTATAACAGTTACAATGGGCAAATGGAAATACATCGACCTCATCGTTGTGCACACAATATCTCTCTATCCTATCATCTTACATGGACACTATTGAAGCGGACAAAATCGCAATGACCATATTAGACGACTTTCAACAGGTATAACGCACACAGCTCGCAGGATAAGAAACTTTGACTTCGACTATGTTTAAACTGTTACTCTGCAGTATAACATCTGACATGCATTCAGTTGAAGCAGATACGATGACAGTGACCGTATATTACGACTCTGAAGAGTATATAAAAGGTACAATAGGTACATGGAGATACATCGACTTCATCGTCGTACACACTATACACCTCTATCCTATCACCTCACATGAACACTATTGAAGCAGACAAGTTCGCATTGACCATATGAGACGACTCCCAAGCGGATATATCGCACACAGCTTGCAGAACAAGAGACTCTGACTTTGACTTTTTTGATACTGTGACTCTGCAGTCCAGCATCCATCATACAGTTTGAGCAGATACGATGGCAGTGATGGTATAAGACGTTTTCGAAGGGTATATAACGAGTACAATAAACGAATATGGATACATCGACTTCATCGTCCTACACACCATATATCTCTATCCTATCACCTCACATGAATACTATTGAAGCAGACAAGTTTGCATCAATTATATAAGACGACTCTCAAGCGGATATAACGCACACAGCTTGCAGAACAATGAATCTCCACTTTGACTATGTTTACACTGGACCTCTGCAGTCTAGCATCTGACATGCATAAATTTGAAGCAGATACGATGGCAGTGACCGTATGAGACGACATTGCGAGGTATATAATGAGTACAACTGGCAAATGGGGATACATCAACTTAATCGTCGTACACACTTCATCTCTGTATGCTATCATCTTATATGGACACTATTGAAGCAGGCAAGTTTGCATTGACCATATGAGACGACTTCTGAGCTGGTATAACGCACACAGTTTGCCGAACAAGACACTTCGACTCTGACTTTTTCCACACTGTAACTCTGCAGTCTAGCATCTGACATGTACACAGTTGGAGAAGATACGATGGCAGTGACCGTATGAGACGACTAAGAAGGAAATATAAAGAGTACATTGGGCGAATGAAGATACACCAACTTCATCATTGTGCACACTATATTTCTCTATCTTATCATCTCACATGGACACTATCGAAGCAGACAAGTTCGCATTGATCCATATGAGACGACTCCTAAGCGGGTAAAACGCACACAGTTTGCAGAACAAGAAACTTCGACTTTGACTTCGTTTACATTGTAACTATGCAGTCTAGCATCTAAAATGCATATAGTTGGAGCAGATACGATGGCAGTGACTGTATAAGACGACTCTGAAGGGAATATCACGAGATCAATGGGCAAATGAAGTAACATCGTCAGCAGCATCTGCACCGCGATAGGGTACCGACCTTGATTAACGGTCATCAAAATCACATTTTACATGAAATGCGAACGAATATGGTTCATGTTCACATACTTTAACCGAAAATGATTTATCGTCACAGGGTTCATTGTGTTGAATTGGTTTGAGTAAATTTTCAGAGTCAACATAAATCACAAACGGTGGTGACAATTGTTTCTCGAAGTTAGTGAATTTGAGGATATTTTCAGGCACTGACTCACCATAATTATTGATTTTCAAATTGGTGGTGGGTATTTTTGTGATCGTATGATTACATTCATTTTCCTCATAAATGCTCAACTGCCACAGTGTTGCGAACGATTGTAAGCATCCATCGCAAATATTCATTTCACCATTGTATTTCGATTTTAGTTACCTAACTAATTTGCCTAAGTCTTTCATTAGGCAATAATATGTGTTGCCAACCTTATCGGCCACAAGTAGCAAATTCTCATGTGTTGCTTGACGACACGATGTAAAATGTAGAGGTCCAATTATTTCACTTATCATCTTTCCATCCTCAAGAGACGATTCAAGACCGAACACATTACCTGAGATATTGTTGAGTCGTTCGAACTTTGGGATAGCCTTCAATTCCATGGGAGAGTCAAGCCCTTGAAAATTCAACAGGTTATTGTAATGCGAATATAATGACGTTCTTATTGGATTACCGTCTGCAGGAAAGATCGCAGCATTGATGAACCATGCGAAGCAGGCTCTATCTTTGTTTTGTATATTCAAAACCGCATGTTTGTATTCTATACCTCTGGGCAGCTTGATGTACGAAGAGGACGAAATTGATGAGAATTTATTAATGTTCACATTCAAAAACATTGCATGTTCCAATATCCACCCAGAATCACGTTCTTGAAATTCTGACGCCTTCACAATCATTTCTTTCTTGAAGTCATCATAATCGCATTCAATGTTTGATGATATTGTGAATGTTTCATTTCTGGTATTGAAGGACTTGATATCAGATAGTTTCTACTCTGGTATGACATACAATCCAAAAAGTTTCAAATTTATCTCCAAGCTGTGATGCGTGTCCAAATATTCGGACAAGATTGCCAGAACTTTTGGTTTCACTTCTTGCAAAAATTCGAGAAGGTCGGTGTGGCTCTTTTCACTAGAAAATCGATAGGTGGCTATGCTATTCTTGAGACCACAACGGAGTTTCACAATTCCATTCCTTAAATTATTTTCAACAGGTTGATCTACTCGTTTTCGTTTTTCAACATCCTGAGTATTATGCTGAGGAAAATAGTTGAACAATGTGTTGGTCGGAGTAGATGCCTGCTGATCCTCTGCATTATTGTTCTTCATCTCTTTGGCTGGCGGTCCATTTACATCTCTATTATTTTTGCAATTTTTGCGTTAATGCTAGGATGGAGAACTCGTTGAAGAAAATACGTTGCCACAATATCCGCACTTCATTATCACTGAACTCAAACTTTCTGAAGAAACTTGGGGACTGAGGCTCAAGACTGAACTAGATGAACGGATGAGTCATCTATTAACCAGTGAATACGTCATACCCGCATTTATCGAAACTATATGTCTAGACGAGTCTGAAATGAGAATAAAACATCTGGTGCATATCTTTGTGAACACGTCATACCCGCATTCAGAGAGAACATCTGCCACCTGCATTCAGAGATGAATCATTCATCGAAAACATCTGCTACCCACATGTTTGCGGAAACAAACATCTGGTATTTGCATGTGCAAATGCGTCACGACTGCATTGAAGACCAGATGTTCAGACAATTTATCAAACAATGAATGGAACGGAACAAATTCATTTTTCATACAAATAAAAACCTTTTTAGATGAACACATACAATTTGAATTCATATGATGAAAACATTTCGGTTCAGACTGTTGTGAAATAGATTGCTCATCGAATTCAACTACTGAAACAGAAGTGAACCGTCGAATATATCCAGCTTTCTCCTTTTCTTTGATTTGTATTAGATCGACTCCATCACTCAGATTTTTCATGATATTTCCGAACTGATGTAATGGGGTAAATCCATTCTTCTATACCAGGCAGTGAAAATTACTAGCCAGCCAAATAGCCTGCTTTCGTAGATTCGGAGGTAGAAAATTTAGTGGAAATGGTGGTTTGAAAATATAATGGCAAATTTCCACCCTATCGAAGACTGCAAACTCCTTGACAATAAATTTGTTGTTTTCTATCTTGAATCCTTGCACATCCATGATTATACTCATATTGTGATATTTGAGAAATTTTTAAAAACTGATTGCTTGGTAGAGTACACTTCTATCACCCTTTTTAGGATCTTAATGTTTTCTTGATGTTCTCTCTGGCGTAATTTGAAGCTGGATAACATTATATCTACTGGATAAAAAATAATGGGTTCCCCAATATATGACAAATTCTGATCATGCGCATCAGAGCTGCTCTACGATTTTTGTTAGAGGGTTATAGGAATATTCTTTTTCATGTAGAATGAGACAAAAAGCAGTGGTTTCTGTTGGAGTTTCAAAACCAGTCTCGAATTCATTCCGCATAACTATTGATCCTGTTTGGATGACTTCTTTCTGTCGTGAACAATCAATGTGAACAATTGGTGCTTTATTTTTGAACTCCTTCGGGGTCGATATTGGCTCGTTATTTCTCAGATGATAGTAGTTTTCTTGTTGTTTTTGAAATCTAGATGTAAATCATTGTATGGATATCTTTCAGAATCAAGGAACACTCTGCTATTGGTGAGGTCGATATGATCAAATTTACTCATATCACTCGTCATTTTTCCTTTTTCACTAGTCTGAAATGCTATAATTACATGTCTAGGAGTTTTGACCTTGGTAGTAGCCTTGACTGGCCACGTATGTCTATTTGATTCACTCAAAGATGGATATTCAATCAACTCCCAGCACCTGAACCTAATTGGAAGTTCTATACTTTCATTAGTAATTTTCGTGATTCGAAGTTGTTCTTGAATACTTGGCGTTATGTGAGGAACTCTCCAAAATACTTTTGTAAGCTCCACTTTGGGTTTTTCTGAATCATCTATGCTAGTTACTGCATCCAAATCATTACTAGATCTTATTAAGACTAATTCTTGCCTCATTTTAACTATTATTCTCCCAAAGTCTTCAAAAAATCCAGCAAACATTTTTAAAGGAATACACACGTTGAATTGACCGTTAGTACCAACAGATATCATTCTTGGTTCGATATTTTTGGGAACCACCCAGCATTTTGCATAGAGACGCTTTCGTTTTCATTTAGTGATAAATAATTTTTCAATGTAGATGTCAATCCCAAATTTCCCACTGAATCAATCACAATACCGTTTAATTTATATTGAAGTTCTCGGAGAAGAAATGCTATTGCATTATTGATGAATTTCAGTTCCGTTGTAACGGCATTTTTATCATCTAGGAGAGTACCTTATATGTATGAATAACTGTTACAAGGCAAAGTGAATGCTTCAAGGTCAGCAATTGGCACTCTTATCTCGTCGTTATAATTGAGGTTTCCAGCGATGTGAATCTGATATGTATGAAATTGATTGTCTTCAATTGTGGTGTCGCTGAAAGGTTGACCAGTGATATTCAATAATTCCATTATTTCAAAACTACAAATCCAAGAGATATCAATAACTGACGATTTTCTGATGTTTATATTCCGGAGGTGTTCTTCATACAA
The DNA here is from genome assembly GCA_918026855.4 of Phaedon cochleariae. NCBI lineage: Eukaryota > Metazoa > Arthropoda > Insecta > Coleoptera > Chrysomelidae > Phaedon > Phaedon cochleariae. The sequence continues at coordinate 16,508,952 of OU896722.1, read as the reverse complement.
GTACGTTTCTTTTCATCGTCATGTCTTTTATAGTATTGTTCAGTGGAGTAAAACGGTGTTGGATGGATGAATTTCCACACCATGATCATAGATTCTTCTTTCGAAGGTGAAGTCTAACGGTGATTTCTCCTTCACGGAAATCTATGATATTTCCTGATTGATCAATAATTTTTACAGTTATATTGTTGATAGTCTTCACGGAAACTGGATAATACAGGATCGTAACAGGAGATTCGATGATCTTGTATCCGGTGGGGACTTTGGCATTGAACTGATGGATTAAATGAACTGGTTTACCATTTAAGTAGCTTCTGATGGCCAAGTTACATTTTACACAGATAGTATTGACGTTGAGAATCTTGACCTTGTGGTCCGAAATACTTTGTTCATCCGCATTCAACATTTGTTTTCTGAATCCAAGTAGTGATCCAATTGTGTTGTCCACTCCAAAATTGATTCGACGATTAGTTTTTATAGTCACCTTGAAAGTATTCAAATCAGGTGTAATTCGAAGAACTGCTTGGTTGTCTTCATCATTCATAGGATTTTCAATAACGTTTGCTAGATCATCAATTTCATACGATCCAGTAGGAATTTCAAATTTATATCTATCGTTCTCACCCCAAACGATGATATTATTCGTATTATCAATATTTGGTATTGAGTTGAAACTGTCAAAATTAGCTAACCCAATTTCATATTCGTTTTCATCATTCGAATATATTGAAGGAGTAAAATCCTAAGTGAGAATCTATGAACAGCCACTCAAAGTAGAAGTCAAAGACATATTGTTTCACTGAAAGTTTAATTCCAAATGACGCTCCATTTCACAAATTCTGGTTATATAAAAAGAGTAAACAATGTTGCCCACATTGATATGAATTGAATGATTGTACTGAATCCTTATTATACATAATATCATTGTTGCCACCGTCGCTTGAGAAATATTGAAACAGTTCTGAAGGTGGAGATGAATCTCCATAACTATTGAAATAAACTATTTCATTATCGCGCTCAATATAAGCAGTCCAACATGCCATAGCCCTCATATGGTCTCAAATATAGCCCTTTTCCAGTAGCTGCCTTCTCCATTTCTCGATTATGTCGCTGTTCCACAGCTAGTCGTTCCTGATCAGCTTACGCATCATTAACCGCTTCGGCGATACCCGCGGCACCTTTACCTACTGCTCCAAGTGCTCCTAGAAGTGGGAGTGAAAATGGTAGAAATCCTCCAAATTTAGGCGCTGGAATGATTCTTTGTTTTTAAGTTTTTATCGTAGGTCGCTTGGCCAATAGATTCAAAGCACCACCTCTTTTCTTCCGTGATACCTTCTTTTCCCGTTTCAGCACGTTTTCAGCCCCATACATGCTCTTCAATTTCATAGCTCCCGTAACCCCTAATGCTGCGATTTTGTCACCCACACCAGCATCAGATGCCTTGAAACGCTATGCTGCTACTTCGACCAGACGCCTATCAGCAATATCTCTATGTTGTATGTCTTTGAAATCCGAATGAGCTATATCGTGTTGTTTGTAAGCCTCATCTAGTTCGTGTACACCTTTATCGTCTCTTAGTAGTCTTTTTTGAATTTCAGTCCCAGGTCCACAATAATTATATTCTGGCACATGAAGTTCTATTGAAAGCTCATTAATTAGAGTATTGAGGAGTCCTCGACCTTTTCGCTTTACGCTTCGACAACGACTGACTGAGTTATTCTTTCGTTTCATTTCATGATGTTCAGAACACTGTCGGTTGAATGATAACTGATTTGCTATATGAATTCCTTTATATATAGAACTGAAACATGTTCGGTAGTGTCAGTTCTATGGATGTGCCTGCATAATGAAGATTCAAAAGCAGACATTCTCTCTACCAATCACAAATCATGATGAAATCGCTCACGAGAGTGAATTAAGGAAACACGGAATTTTTTTCGGTGGCCAGTAAAAAAGAGGTTTACTAGTAGGATCAAGCGGATCGATAAAAAGAAATGTAATGATATCCTTGATTGAACATCCGAATGATATCCGTTTCGAAAATATTTATTCGTATTCTAAATCACTCCATCAGCCAAGATATTCATATCTGAGGACATCATTGATATAATTGCACAAGAGAATATTCGAGATGATCCCATTATAATATTTGACGATATTCCTAGCTGTGACCAAGATTTGATGAAAAGTTACTTTTGCTTTGGACGACACAGAAACATAGATTGTTTCTATTTGTGTCAAACTTATTTTGGAGATTTATATGACTTTGGAGGTTTATATGTATCTCCGACTTCTATTTTACTAAATGAAACTGTATGCCAAATATTTTATGACAATTTCTTTATTATCCGTCAAACAACTGAACCACTAAACTTCTAAACAAACGTTTACATGTTTTTCCCAAGTGGGAGTGCTTGATATAGTTTCAACATATATAGCGGGTGATCGCTACAGTACTTCCCCTCTCAAAAAAAAAAAATAATAAAATAAAAAATCATTCAGGAGAGAAACGCACTGTTAATTTGACATTTCTTCCAGATCTTGTTGTATGGCTTGTACTGGAGGGTTTGGATGAATCTTGACTAGATGATGGTCCACTTATTGGTCCCGGTGTGATACAGGGTGGCACGACTGGAACGGATTGTGAAATCTTTGGTTCAGAGAGAATATATGCTGGCTTCACTCTGTCCATTGAGACTGTTGTATTCTTTCCACGAATACAAATAATCATTTGTTTTTCTCTTCTTTCGATGACAGGAAATGGTCCATCGTAAGGAGACTGCAACGATGCACGAGAAGTATCCAGACGAACAAAAACATGTGTAGTTGTAGATAAATCCTTGTAGACGAACGCAGGATGATTACCATGACGTGAACCACAGGTTGGTCGAATAGAAGACATATGTTTTCGTAGTCTGTCAACATAGTTCGTTGGATTCTGTTCTGCTGGGCTTGGTGTTAAAAATTCTCCAGGGAGTCGAATGGGTTCTCCATACACCATTTCTGCAATTGAAGCACCTAGATCTTCTTTGAAAACACCTAGCATACCCATTATTATTGAGGGAATCACTTCAACCCAGTCCTCGGTTTGGTGGCAACGGATTGCAGATTTCAGGTGTCTATGCCAACGTTCCACCATCCCGTTTGCTTGAGGATGGTAAGCTGTGGTTCGTATGATATGAATACCACATGTTCTGGCTAAAGCTCTGAAAAGATCACTCTCAAACTGGCGACCTTGATCCGATGTAATTCGCAATGGTACACCATACTTGGAAATCCATGATGAAAACAAAGCTTTGGCGACTGTTTCAGCTGTGATATCATAGACAGGGCATGCCTCAGGTAGGCGTGAGAATCTGTCAATAATAGTCAAACAGTAACGGTAACCATTCGAAGAAGGCATTGGGCCAACCAAATCAATGTGTATATGTTCGAATTTTGTACTGGGTGTTTTGAAATTGCCTATCGGTGTAATGACATGACGGGATACTTTTGAACGTTGGCAAGGAATACAATGTTTAGCCCATTGTCTGCAGTCTTTCGCAATCGATGGCCATACATAACGTTCCTTGATTAGTCTAGTTGAGGCACGGATACCTGGATGAGACAGTCCATGGAGAAGGTCGAATATCTTCTTGCGGAATGGTTCTGTCACAAAAGGTCTAGGAGATGTGCTGGATACATCACAGAATAAAGTTGCCTCTGTACCTGGAATTCGTATTTTCTTCAGATTCAAAGATGTACCTTTCTCTAGCAGTGATAATAACTCTGCATCGTTATTTTGGGAGTTTGCAAGAGCCGCAAAATCCAAAGGTTGTTCAATAGCTTCTGCACGAGATAAAGTATCTGCCACAACATTTTCTTTTCCTGAGATATGTCGAATATCTGTACAGAACTGTCCGATAAAATCAAGATAACGGAATTGTCTTGGAGATGCTTTTTCTGGTTTCTGCTTGAATGCATAAATCAACGGTTTATGGTCTGTGAATATCACAAAATCTCGACATTCTACATTATGTTGAAAATACTTGACAGCTGAATAAATCGAAAGCAATTCTCTATCGAAAGTACTGTATTTCCGTTGTGCTGGAGAAAACTTCTTACTGAAGAATGCTAGCGGCTGCCAACTATTATCTGTGAGCTGTTGAAGAACTGCTCCCATAGCGACTTCAGATGCATCAGTTACTAGTCCCAACATTGCCGAAGAGTCCGGGTGGACCAACAGAGTAGCTTGCGCTAGACTTTCTTTGCATTTACAGAAAGCAAACGAAAGCTCATCGGTCCAGTGAATTGTTTGATTACCTTTCACTTTTCCTTCCAGAAGTTTATTCAATGGAGCATGAAGTGTAGCAGCATCTGATGTGAAACGACGGTAGAAATTCAACATTCCTAAGAATCTTCGTAGCTGTTTGATAGTTTCTGGTTGTGGAAACTCCATAATTGCCTTGACTTTTTCGTTGAGAGGCTTGATTCCATGCTCAGAAACTGTGAATCCAAGGAAGTCTATTTCGGAAACACCAAACTGACATTTATTGACATTTATGACAACGCCATAGCTTTTGAGTCGTTCGAAGATGATATTCAGATGTACTAGGTGTTCTTCTTCCGACGATGAGGCTATGAGTATATCATCAATATACACGAAGCAAAATTCAAGTTCACGAGTCACTTCATCCATAAAACGTTGGAAGGTTTGGGCTGCATTCCTCAATCCAAAACTCATGAAAGGAAATTCAAACAGACCAAACGGTGTGATGATAGCTGTTTTGGGAATATCCTCTGGAGCAACTCTTATCTGATTGAATGCTCTCACCAGGTCAATCTTCGAAAATATCATCTGATTTTTTAGGAATTGTGAGAAATCTTGAATGTGACGAATGGGGTAGCGATCAGGAATTGTTCGTGCATTGAGTGGGCGATAATCGCCGCAAGGCCGCCACTCCCCATTCTTCTTGGCTACCAAGTGTAATGGCGATGACCAACAGCTATCAGATTGACGGGCAATTCCCAATTTCACCATGGCTTCGAATTCACGCTTAGCAGTACAGAGTTTAGTTCCACTCAAACGTCGAGCTCTGCATGCTACTGGAGGTCCTGGAGTGGTACGAATGTGATGCATCGTATTATGTTTCATATCTCTAGGAATGCCATCTGGCTTTGTGATTTCTGGGAATTGACTGAGGAGATTGTGATATATGGACTCACCACAAATGGATTTCACATTGGTCTGATCATTAAAGCACTGAGCCCCATTTGATGTTAAACCTGTGATGGAATCAACTAAGCACTGGTTTCGAATGTCGACAAGAAGGCTGAAGTAACTCAGGAAGTCAACTCCTATTATGGGTTTTGTAACATCTGCAACTATAAATTGCCACAAAAATTCACGTCTCAGTCCTAAGTCAAGTGACAGTGACACTGCTCCATATGTATGAATGACAGATCCGTTTGCAGCAAAAAGATCGTATGATGTTTGTACACGGTGTTTGGTTTGAGAACGAGGAAAAACACATAAGTCTGAACCAGTGTCCACCAAATATTGTACTTTACTGTTTTTGTCTGTGAGAAGAAGGCGTTTGGGTTGTGGGCAGTCGTTAGTCGCCTCTGCATGCGGCTGCCCTGTTAATTTTCCAAATTGGCACTGGATGTTGATGAAAGAACAAAACTACAAGGTGGTACACACTTCTTAGCTTTAGGTCCAAAATTATGATGATACCAGCAAACATTGTCTCTTGAATCTCTGGCACCAGCTCGAAAACCGCTTCGTGATCGGCTTCTGCTATGAGAACGATATCTAGGTTTTCCTTTTCCGACAGAAAGAGCAGCAATTTGTCTAGAAAGTTCAGCAACTTGTTTTGCTAGTTCACTGAATTCTTCTGATTTGGAATCACTGACACTAGCTACGGTACGAGGAGATATTTCCGTAATCTTATCAGCAAGTTGAGCGACTTCATCCAGGGTTGATGATTCCTGAGTAGCTAAGATTGCTCTTACTTGATTGGGGAGCCTGTTTAGCCATAATGTGCGAAGGAAGTTATCAGGAACTGTACTTCCGGCTAGACTACGGAGATGACGAAGAAATTGAGACGGTCTTCGATCTCCTATTTCTTCGTGTTCTAGGAGCCGTTGAGTTTTCTGTTCTTGTGATATGGATAACCGTTTGATCAGTTCTTGCTTCACTGTTTCATATCGATCGTTATTTGGTGGGTTGGTGATTATATCCTCTACCTCAGCTGCATAACGACTTTCAAGCTGTGAAATCACGTAGGCAAACTTGGTTTCGTCTCTGACGATGCCACTGAGGTGAAATTGTCCTTCAAGTTGTGAAAACCATAACGCTGGTTTTTCTGGCCAGAAAGGTGGAGCACGCATCGACACTCGTGCAACCGTTTCGGCGGGAATATTGTTATCTGGCATATCAGAAGATCACGTCGGGGTCACCACTTTGGAGATTTATATGACTTTGGAGGTTTATATGTATCTCCGACTTCTATTTTACTAAATGAAACTGTATGCCAAATATTTTATGACAATTTCTTTATTATCCGTCAAACAACTGAACCACTAAACTTCTAAACAAACGTTTACATGTTTTTCCCAAGTGGGAGTGCTTGATATAGTTTCAACATATATAGCGGGTGATCGCTACACTTATACTGCCGTTTGCTAAAAATTCATTCGAGATTATTCGAAGTTGATTATTGTATTTCAACAAGACATGACCAATCTGAAACACATTCATGATGACCATGTGAATATTGATATGTCGTTTCAACAATTTGAAGAACTTTGCGCACTCTGCTAGGGCGAAAAATTCGGATTTCTTGTTATCGATAAAGATTCTCCATTGAGCTCGAGTAGATACCGCAAAGGGTTCGATGAGTTCATTCATATAATAATAATAATAATAATGATAATAATAATAATATTTATTTATCAAGTAAGTAGCTGCTTCACATGATTATGATCCTTATATAAATAAATAAATATAGAATGGTGGGTTGGGAATGTAATACTTAATTTCAATGATTCTAGTCGGAGGTCTCCTTAGATGACTGAAATCTGGTGATTTGTCTGTCTTTCTGAAGAGACCTATGAATTATATGAAAAACAATGAATATGTTCGGATTGATTAGTAGACCTATACATGTAGATTGCTTTTTTTTGTCAGATAATTCCTACAATTCTTCGGTTATTCCATTTATTTTTCTAAGTTAATCATAAAATATATTATAAAAGTAACAATGAACTAAATCTATTGGTATCAATGTCCAGAGAGAAAATGAACAACAAAGGGGTATGAGTGAGTATTTCTGTTCATGTAAATTTGATTGGAATCGAGTAGCCAGTTTGTTAGGTTTTTCTTAAAACTTGTCTTTTTGATTTTTCCTCTCAATGCTAATGGCATATCATTATATATTTTCATGCTTACATATGTGGATGTTCTTTGTCCTATCGTGTTGTATGTTCGTGGGATAGTAACCCAGACAGCATCAGATATTCCATGAATCTCCCTATCATATTCCTTTTGAAATATTGGAATATTCTAAGAATAGTCTGAAATATTCCGGAATATCTGTGGAATATTCTCTGAATATGCGAATGGGAATTCCTTAGATATTCATAGAATATACCCAGAAGAATATTCCATGTTGAATGTTTTTGGAATATTCCAATTAACATATTCTTGTATAGAAAAAGTGACCCAAGTAGGGATCGAACTCGTGACCTCGAGACTATCAGAGCAACGCCTTGACCCCTAGGCCAGTAATCGAATTGAATAATGTCGTACATATCAATTTCTTGTGAAAGCGTTGTTCAAAATGGGATCATAAACACTTTTTGTTTGAAAATCCCCTTACATCTAATTGATGTTTGATACTCACATCTCTGAAATGATCATTATGGTATTTATGTGTTGAGAAACATAGGAATATTCATAGAATATGTTATGGATATACACCACAGAATATTCAGTTGAGAATATTTCATGAATATATCCGCACAGAAAATTCAGTTGAGAATATTTCATGAATATACCCCACAGAACATTCAGTTGGGAATATTTCATGAATATACAACAGAGAATATTCAGTTGGGAATATTCCTGGGAAATTCATACCTGAATATTTCCTGAAAATATCCGACTATTCACTTTGAAATATTCCTTCTAGATGTTCCAGAAGCATGTATATATTATAGGAATAATCGATGAATATTCGGAATATACTCCTCCTTTTTAGCATATTTAGAGAATATTCTAGGAATATCAAGTGCTGTCTGGGAATATTACAGTTTATATTGAGGCGGGTTGGGAAATGATGATCTATGCAGTTGGTGAATGAATTATTTTTTGCCATATATAGAGTGGATATTTTGTAGAATAGTTTCCTCACACTGAGAATTCTTGTGCTCTCGAATAGAGTATTTGTGGGAGATCGCATATTCATACTGAATATTATTCTCATTATCCTATTCTGAATTGTCTCTAGAGGTCTCAATGTGGTTGAGTACACTCCTCCCCACCCGAGAATACCATATGTTAGATGTGACTGTACTAACGCATAGTACATCGATAAGAGTTCATTAGTATTCAGTATGCATTTGACTTTTGAAAATAGATATGAAATTGACCGCAGTTTTTTTGTTATAAAATCACTTTGATGATCTCATCGGAGGTGATTGTCTATGACGATTCCAAGATATTTCGTTTTTTCTGCTTTAGTGAGTTGCCAGTTCTTTTGTTTTCAAAACGGTAGATTTATGTTAATTTTATCATATTTCGGGAGTCCTGTTACATCATTCGCAAAAGGTAGATATACAGTTTTCTCTAAGTTCAGAGTTAATAAGTTATCATCCAACCATTTCGCGATTACTTTCATATCGTGTTAAATTTTTGTATCTACGATTCCCCAGGTATTTCCTTCTATGAATAAAATAGTATCGTCTGCATAAGAAATCACTCCACCCATAAAGTTTATGTTTAGCATGCTGTTGATGTAAGCTAAAAATAGAATTGGCCCCAGTACGGTGCCTTGTGGCACTCCGTGTTTGATGACTCGGAACGAGCTATTAACATTCCCAATCTTGACTCGTTGCTGCCTTTTCTCTTGATAGCTCCGAAATAGTCTTGAAACTATGCCTCTTATACCCATTACTTCAAGTTTTTCGAGTAGTAGTTCATGACTGACCGTGTCGAACGCCTTAGCGAGGTCTAAGAAGACTGCTGCACAAGGTTTGCTGCGGTCAAGCGCACGATATATCTTTTCTGTTAAGAAACTTATTGCGTCACTGGTTGATTTGTTCTCGCGGAATCCGAACTGGTGTTTCGATATTATATTGTGTTTATCAAAAAACTTCAATATTCTCGATTTTGTCGCCTTCTCAAAAATCTTCGCAATGTTAGATACTGAAGATAAAGGGCGGTAATTATTCACATCATTTTTGTCACCAGATTTGAAAAAAGGTGTGATAATGCCTTCTTTGAATGCCTCGGGGCAAATTCCAAAGTTGTAAATCAAATTAATTATTGAACATGAAGGTTTGCAGATATAATCTGATGTTCCTTTCAGAACTCTCACCGGTATCCCGTCAGTTCCTGGTGCAGATCCATTTTTCAGCGAGTTAATATAGCATTTCAATTCATTTTCGTTCACGGGACATAAAAATAGCGATTCGGTAACTCGTTCTCGATATTGTGAGTAGTGGTCGCCGGTCTCCAGTCCAGCCCCACCCCTCCACTTCTTTCCAAACCACGTGACTCGGCCGACCAATCACAGGCCGGCCGGACTCGGCTTGCTACTCGCGGCCCAGCGAACGGGTCGTCATCATCGGCTGGACTGCGATAGATCCGTTCTAGAGATAACAGCGCTCATTTCATTCCATTTTTTCACTTAACAACGGTTATATACAGGGTGTTTGAGTTGGGTAATAGTTTGGGAAAAAAATATAGGGTGAACCCAAAAAAGGCGTTAAACCTCTCCGAAGAGTAGACTACCTAAATATGAAGGCTACCCGCTATAACATGATATTGCAGCCCTACTTTTATGAAAAATAGGTGCATTTGCGAACGGCAGCTCTTCGTCAGTAGGCACTATGGGTTCGAGTTATCAAAATGAGTTAAAATAGCATAATTTCAGTTATCTAGCAATCATAAGGTTAAACAAAAAAGATGGGGCGTCACTGCAACTTTTAATTCAAAAGAAAAGTTACCTGGAAAGTTGGGCAACCAGATAATGAATAATATTAGTTGTTATCCCAGACTGAAAGACCTGAATTTACCTTATAGAGATGTTGTGAGTTGGAGTGTCATGTCAATAAACAAATAAAACAGTCATATACAATACCCAAAACATTCAATTATGATGATAGGACTCATATATCACATCACATGGTTTTGACAAATATGCATAAATCAAAAGAATATTAGATACTTATTTCCTGTTAAGAAATTACACTGTTGCCTGCTATTATGTGGATAAAAATATATATATAAATCAACTTTATATTGTACTTGAAAACTCAAGAGCTCCTGTAAACACGTTTTATAGTCATAGCAGATTTAAAAAAAAAATTGAAAATGGAAGAATTCTACCAGCGCATAGTATACTATGTGGAGGGGAAGTATGTACCTCTCATGTGTGATTTCATCAATTTATGACCTGGCTATGATTTAAAAATGATCCATTATACACACTAGCAATGGGCAATATGAGTGAATAAAAATGAAAAATAAAATATATTTTCATGTCAAAAACCTGTATGGTGTGTCCTACACCAGTTATCCTTGATAAAAATGGCTTCAGTGCCACCAACTGAAGCTTCTGAGGGAGAGATTGGCGGAGAGCGGGGTGCTGACTTCACATCCCTTGATGTCAGATGACATTGACAGAGTTGTCGTATTTCCACCTTGAAAATCCATCATATCAGGAACAAACAGGGGACGATATCCAGATTCCAGATTCCAGACTACTATATAGCCACCAAAGGCCTTGTAGAATCAACAGATCCTGGTCGAGCAATGACTCCTGGAAAGAATAGTGCTCCTGGTAGGATAACTCCCGTTGTAGAACTCCCGGTAAAAAAACTCTCAAATAATTCATGAAATGAGGTTCTGAATTTCTGGACTGCAGAGAAAAAAATCGTGGAAATAAATCGAGACTCACCTTCTATGAAGGGTTGGGGATTGAAATGGCCGTAATGACGATGCAGGTAGGTACGTGGCTGCCTGGGTGATGAACCATGAAGATCCTGCCTCTTAAACCAAAACCAGAAAAATCTGTAGAGTCCAGCAGTCCTTGTAGATCAGCAGCAAATCCAGGATATCCTGATGTGATCCAGAACGCCAGGCGGTACAGGACTTCAGAAGCCGGTTCACTTCACAAAAATGGCACTTGACCACCACGAAGAATTTTCTGAGGTGAGCTCTTGTCTCACGACCAGAAAGGAAATCCCTTTTCCAAATTTCCAGAAACTTCGAGAACAACTTAACAGTTTCCGCTTTTCCAATTGGCGGAAAATTTGAATATCCAAAATGAAAGACGTTATCGCTACTCCCTCCAGAGACTTGATTCTTCCCAGATGACTATCTGAACCAATCAGAATTGATGACTAAAATGACGTCACACCTTCTTCACGAATACTCGGCTGAATTCAAGGATTATAAACTCTACTCTCCTTGGGCTGAGTTGACTCGGCGATGAATCAATCCGAATCGGCGTTTGGCGCATGATAAGTTTGACACTGTTGACATGGTGTCATGACCGACAGCTAATTGACGTGAAGCGAAATAACATAACAGATCAACAAAATCAAAACATCAACCTGAATTTATCAAATGCATCAATCAAGAAAATAATGCCAATCGAAGTTAATTGATTCACCATGGTCAATTCCTAGTGAAACCATCTGCATCAGCATTCCTGGCAAATCCAATACCTATCGTCCTACTGTGATGAAGTTTCAAGTGGAAATAGCAGTGTGAAAGGTGAGTATGAGAATGTCTCTGAAATGGTATTCCATATTACTTTATATTATTTATCTCTTTCAGATAAGTTTTTGTAAAAACCATCCGAATCATCCTTCTACTTGGATCACAACAAAGCAGATATAGCAAGAGATATCAACGTATTTATAGAAATAGTATTTTTATTTATTGTACAGTGTGAAATCTCAGGTGTGTATCCACATATCAGGTTTGAGAATAATTGAATAATATGAAGCAGATTGAGTTCAATTTATGTTATTGAAAAATGTTAACCATGTTATTGTGACAAAATATCCTGTCAGATGTGCTCAGCATTACAGAATATTATAGAATCAGACGAAATATACAGTAGTGAATATTTACATTCTACATCACCTCTCTCCCAAGAAAAAATTTGAATCTGGAGTGATTTAAATTTTCAAAAAAATCACAATATCAACAATGGATACAGAGGAATAAGTACTTCAGATCACCGAGACGAATATCAGTATCCAAATATTGAAATTGCATTTGGAATCAATCAGTGAGATGTCAACTCCTAAACGAACGAAGGCAACTCACTAAAAAAATCCCGAGGTGGAAACAAAAAAGAAAGTTTGAAATTTAAAATTTTGATTTAACCAGCTGTCCACCGTTAAACTGGGGTGACATACGGCCACCAACCTTAAACAGGCCAAACCTGAAACAAAAAGATTCAACAAAAAACGTTCGGGAGTATTCCCATTCACGTAGAGTTAGGTCGCCCCTAGAGACTACTCAAGTGCAAAAGCAAAAGAGCGGTACTTTCGAGAAATATGCCCATTGAACCCGCCTAAACAAAAATTCAATAAGACATAATATATCTCGTCAGCCCAACCTGTCATGAGACAACTATGACGACCCACATCACGTTGTTGTCCACGACCCCTACGCTTCCAAGGTCCCTACAGACAAAAAATAGCTCTTGGCTTTTCAAAATTTACTCAAAAATACTGTGGGAAATGTAAGTATCAAAATTGAAAATAATATCCCACAGCAAATGTGAAGTATCAGCATCAAAAGTGCTGATCACTTCCAAAACTTTAAGGTGGAGCAGTGCATGGACCATCACAGGTTATGACTGTCCACATAACCAGTGGCAAAAATAAAAAACAGCGATGTTACTGCCGTGATAAAATCACTAGCTGGGAACATGTCCAAGTCCAGGTAGCTTTAGGAACAATTCCAGGAATAACCAGCTCTTAGCCCGACCGAAAAAGATATGGAACAGTATTTGGACCATCACTGGTTATGTCTGTCCACATAACGCAGTGGAAATAACTAACAGCGGTGTTGCTGCCGTGATAACACTAGTTGGGAACATGTCTAAGTTCAGGTAGCTTTAGGAATAATCCAGGGATAACCAACCTTCACCCCAAAAAAATATGACCATGAAGATCAAATGCATACCTCTATTCAGGGATTAACTTGGGGTAGTAGCTATGCGTACTAAACATCCTAAGGAAGATCACTATCGGGAAGTCTAAGTCGGTAGAATTCATAATCGAGTAAATTTTCAAAATCGGGAAAGTCTATCCAAAATTATCCGGAACAGAGATATTTACATAATATTTACATAACTCACACCTAAATCTAAATACTGTACAAAAAGGAAAATCTCATTACTCGTCAGCAATGAATAAAATTGAAAACTGTTGCAATCTGACAGTTCCAATTCAAGGGCTAAATTTTCAAATTTCAAAAAATTCGAAATGCTAAATACAAAATACTGAATGTCACAATGAAGAACATTCCAAGGGTGTTTCTGTGAACTTTAACATTCACGGTAGCTACCAAAAAGTTTCTTAAAACTTGCAAAAAATTCCAAAAAAATTCCAAAAAATTTCAAAAAATTTCGAAAATATATTTCAAAAAATCTCAAAAAAACTGACCGACAGATATGTCCGAGTTAGACCCAAAATAAGGTTTCAAATCCTTAATATGCCAGTCTCCTGCTGGACTACCATTCCCATATTCCAGAGAATAAACTAAACGTGAAACCTTTCTTTTAACTACACACAAAACATATTTGGGTGCTAGTTTTGAACTAAACTTTACTGCAGCTTCTGAAAGTTCCTTGTTTCGACGCCGAACTCTTTCTCCAATATTACAAGAGAAATCTTTCTTTCTCAAATTGTATGCGCGTGAATTTCGTTGGTAAGCCTGATGCAATTTATTCTTCACTTCTTTAAAAACTGTATCTAAATTAGAAATATTTTCCACAAACTCAGATCTACTTCGAGGATTTAACTCTATCCCTACTTTATCAGATATATTACTATAATAGTTACCTGAGTGAGGAATATTTCTAGCAGAATTCAAAAATGCTGGGGCATAATTATGCACTTCATGTACAGATGTATTAATAGCAAATTGTATCTTAGATAACTCTCTGTCCCAATCCTTATGTTCAACTATATACCTACGTATTGCTTGTCCAACTGTCTTGTTATTACGTTCAACAAAGTTGCACTGCGCTGAATAGCGAGGCGTAAACCAAATTTTTACTTTATACGTATCTGTTAACTTTTTATAGATTTTTCCTGCAAATTGGGTACCATTGTCCGCAATGATAATCTGAGGTACACCGTATACTAAAAACACTTGATTTTCTAGAAATTTAACTATGTTTGGTGCTGTCGCGTCTCTTAGGGGACATAGAATGGTATATTTCGAGAACCATTCTCCAATTACAAGTAAATATGTAAATCCACGAGGTGATCGAGGAAATGGTCCCATAAGATCGACAGCCAGGACTTGAAAAGGAAAGTTCACCTGCTTTTCACAGCCCATTAAACCTAAACGTGAGGTGTTAGTTAACTTTTGTGATTGACAAACTTTACATTGACGAATGTATCTCAAAATATCAGGGCGCATCTTTGGCCAATAATAATTCTCCTGAATTCTACTAATAGTTTTGTAAAAACCAAAATGTGAACATGTAGGTGGATCATGAGAGTTCCTAATAACATCGTTCCTTTGGGACTTAGGAACAACGGTCTTCCATTCTTTTTCATTAGTTTGAATTATGCATCTTGAGGGAATTAATTTGAAAAGCAAATTACCTGAAACTTTCCATTGTGGAAACAGTTCAGGTTTCTCTGAAATTCTCCTCTTAAGTGGAGTGTACCATTTATCGGATATTTCGGCCTTTATGTCTATCAACAAAATTTCTTGATCATCATCAGGCAAATCACTAGGAGGAATTCTAGACAAAAAATCAGGTAAGACATTTGAAGCTCCGGGCTTGTGTATTAGTTCAAAATTATGTTGTCTGAGCTTCACAGCCCACCTAGCAAGTCTTCCACAAGGATCCTTGAGATTGTTGATCCACAAAAGGCTATTGTGGTCAGTGATTACTTCGAATTTTGTGCCTTCTACATAAGGTCGAAATTTATCTATCAGAAATATCAAACTGAGAAGTTCTCTTTCCGTCACAGTATAATTACGTTCTGCACGAGATAAGGAACGAGAAGCATAAGCTATAACTCTTTCTTGTGAATCAATATTCTGAGTCAAAACACCTCCAATACCATAATCACTGGCGTCACACTGTATTACAAAAGGTTGATCAAAGTCTGGTGAACTTAGTATAGGAGACGATATCAAAGCATTTTTAACACGGATGAAAGCATCTTCCGCCTCTGGAGACCAAGTTATTGGTTGCCCCTTCTTTTTCCCTCTAAGGAGGCCTGAGATAGGTGCTATCAAACTTGAAAAATTTGCAATGAATCTTCTATACCATGAACACATTCCGATAAAACGTTTGATTTCAGTGCTGGTAGTAGGGCGAGAATAATTGACCATGACTGCTACTTTATCAGTATCTGTGCGGAGTCCTTCTCTATCAATTACATAACCAAGATACTTGAGGGATGTTTAAAAGAATTCAGATTTTTTAATGTTCACTGTTAAATTTGCATTTTCTGAAATATTCTTCACCTCAGCAAGAAGTGATACATGTTCATCAAAAGTTTTTGAAGTAATAATTATATCATCCAGATATGTGGAAATATGTGGTTCATACTTAGGTCCAAATAGAGCGTCACAGAGCCTCTGCTGAGTCTGAGCACTATTACATAAGCCAAATAGCATGACTGTGAATTGAAAAGATCCCCTACCAGGCACACTGAATGATGTTTTCTCACGTAACGACACATCCAAAGGGATTTGCCGAAAAGCTTTGCGTAGATCAATACTTGAGATGTATTTTGCATCTCTGAGCAAATTCAAAATTCTGTCTATGCGAGGTAGTGGATAGCTATCGTGCTTAGTTACTTCATTGAGTTTTCTCCCGTCAAAACAAAACCTGTACTCACCGGATGACTTTTTTACTAAAAGGACTGGACTATTATAGGGACTCTGAGATGGTTCAACCACCTTTAACTTCAGCATGTCATCAAGTTCTCTATTTAAAATTTTCAACATAAATGGTGACATAAGGTACTGCTTAACTCGAAATGGCTTTGAATCACCAGTGTCAATTGTCATTTTAATTTTATCTGTAAGACCAATACGACTTTCACTGCTAATTTCTTTGAAATGCTCTATAATTTGTTCTGCTTGAACACTCTCTGAAGGAGATAAATCTGACGAATCACTCAAATCTGAAGTTTCAATCTCTTTAACATGACTAGAGACAACCTGTATAGAATTATGCGTTACTGCACTATGCACATTCCAAATCCTATTCTTGAAGTCGATCTTGATCTTGAACTGATTGCAAAAATCGCTTCCAAAAATAATTGAGTGGGGCAGTGATGGCACTACTATAGTAGGAACAACCTGAACAATGTTATCTACACAAACTGGTAGATCAACAACACCCTTGACTTCCCGTTCAGTTCCATCAACTGTTGTCACATGTTTCAAAAACGATTTATTCCATTTCAGATAAAGTTTTTTTAGTAAATCTACTGATTTTTGACCACAAACCGAAACATTGGCACCACTGTCCAAAAGACAAACTACTTTCTGATCAAAAATTTTTACAGAAATATATGGCCTATTATCACGTGACTTCTGTACAAAAAGAGGTGCGACATTTAAATTTTTATGGAAATCATAATTTTTATAAAACTCTCTAACAGTATTTTTCCAATCATTCCATTCCTTGGGATTGAAATAATTTGATCTTGAAATTGGGTTGACTCTTTTAAATAATGGAGGGAAACAAGAGTCGTAATACTTCACCTCCCTCACTAGTTTCCCTGACATTCACTACATTCCCTTGAAGTTACATCTGCACAACCGCATTCAAAACAAAATTTCTTGATGATATTGTCAGTAGCTCTACAGTTCCTGAAGGTATGGTTTGGTTGTAAACACCTCCAACATAACACCGATGAACTTGATGAGTTTGCATTCGAACTAGTAACATTAACTTGTTTAATTGTACTGAAATTTTTATTCAATTTCTTATTGTTGAAATTTCGCTTTCGAGGTTGAAAATTCCTTCGAAAATTCTGATTGTTAGTTGTAGAACTTGAAAGGGTATCTGAAAAATGTGTCAACTCAGGATCAATCATACATCGAAAAGGTTTCTGATACTGATGTGACTGTGAACCAGATGCCAAGCTAAGAATATCAGCTTCTTCAAGCTTTTTACAAAGTGTACTCAAGGTAGAAACACTATTAATATCACTAAGTGCAAGTCTTTTAAGGTATTCACCCTGTAGTCCCATTTTAATATATTTAACTTTAGTGAGCTCTGCGTTTCTACGACTGAGTCTACTGAATGAAGTTTCCATACAAGCTATGAAAATTACTACAGGTTCATTTCTTCCTTGTTTTCGTGATTTTATTTGGTTCCACACTTCATCATCAAAGTCTGACATCAAAAAAATCCTTTTTCAATTTTATAACCAGAGTTTCCCAACTATTAACTTGTGTTCTGATTTGTCTGAACCAAAATGTAGCCTTACCACTGAATAAGTCACTAGCAGATTCAAAGAGTTCAGCTTTACTAACATGCCTTGCCTGAGCTACTTCTTCTATGCGTTTAATAAATGAAAGGAGATTTTTGGTTCACCATCAAATTGAATATTCAATTTATAGACAGGAATTGACTTATGAGAATTCACAATTGTATTACTAAAGGTGTTAGCAGTAGTAGAAGCACTAGCTTGTGGTGTAAAAATAGTGACATCATCATCCTGAACATTCTCATTTAATTCAGCATCAAATTGCAGGGCTGTAGCATAAGCTTTATTCTTAAAATTCAATACATCCCTATAATTTAAATCTTCCCGCTGTAACTTAATTCTGTTTATGCGAAAACTGATATGATTTATTCTAGAGGTTGCTCTTTTGTGAACAGAATCTGATGAAGGACCGTCGAAACCTTCAATAAGTGATTTTATAGAATCTGAAGTGGACTGAATTTCTACTCGCTCTGTATCAAAGTTATAAGCTTCATCAACTAAAGTCATAACATTAGTACCACTTTGTTTTTCTTTAAACAGAAGTCTTCCAAGAATTTTACGTTTTTCATATTGATTCCGTTCAGAAATTACACCTCGAATTCTCAACTCATAATTCAGTTCAGCCTGCAGCAAGTGATGAGCTTAAAAATTTTGATCCATTTTGAATCAGTTCAAAATCAAATATCAAAACTGTTGTTCCAACTTCTAAGGAAATTATCCAAATGTTGCAACACTGTACGTAGTATTGTCTGAAGCAAGAAGCAGTCAAATTGGTTTTATCAAATATTAAATCACAAAACCGGATTCTCAAATATTATGAAACCTGATATGTGTATACTCACCATTCAGTTCATAAAAAAACATAAATTTTTTACCTACCAAAACAAAATGTGGTGAAAACAACTCTCCTGGCTCTCTGTCAAACTATCAGCTGTTTCCAAACCATAAACATTTTAATCATTCATCAACAAGACACTCACAACTGTTGATTACTAATAACCTAACTAAAAACTCGGGCCCCCACGTTCGGACGTCATCTTTGCACCCCTACTTTTATGAAAAATAGGTGCATTTGCGAACGGCAGCTCTTCGTCAGTAGGCACTATGGGTTCGAGTTATCAGAATGAGTTAAAATAGCAAAATTTCAGTTATCTAGCAATCATAAGGTTGAACAAAAAAGATGGGGCGCCACTGCAAATTTTAATTCAAAAGAAAAGTTACCTGGAAAGTTGAGCAACCAGATAATGAATAATATTAGTTGTTATCCCAGACTGAAAGACCTAAATTCACCTTATAGAGATGTTGTGAGTTGGAGTGTCATGTCAATAAACAAATAAAACAGTCATATACAATACCCAAAACATTTAATAATGATGATAGGACTCATATATCACATCACATGGTTTTGACAAATATGCATAAATCAAAAGAATATTAGATACTTATTTCCTGTTAAGAAATTACACTGTTGCCTGCTATTATGTGGATGAAAATATATATAAATCAACTTTATATTGTACTTGAAAACTCAAGAGCTCCTGTAAGGACGTTTTATAGTCATAACAGATTTAAAAAAAATATTGAAAATGGAAGAATTCTACCAGCGCATAGTATTCTATGTGGAGGGGAAGTATGTACCTTTCATGTGTGATTTCATCAATTTATGACCTGGCTATGATTTAAAAATGATCCATTAAACACACTAGCAATGGGCAATATGAGTGAATAAAAATGAAAAATAAAAATATATTTTCATGTCAAAAACCTGTATGGTGTGTCCTACACCAGTTATCCTTGATAAAAATGGCTTCAGTGCCACCAAATGAAGCTTCTGAGGGGAAGATTGGCGGAGAGCGGGGTGCTGACTTCACATCCCTGGATGTCAGATGACATTGACAGAGTTGTCGTATTTCCACCTTGAAAATCCATCATATCAGGAACAAACAGGGGACGATATCCAGATTCCAGATTCCAGACTACTATATAGCCACCAAAGGCCTTGTAGAATTAACAGATCCTGGTCGAGCAATGACTCCTGGAAATAATAGGGCTCCTGGTAGGATAACTCCCGATGTAGAACTCACGGTAAAAAAAAAACTCTTAAATAATTCACGAAATGAGGTTCTGAATTTCTGGACTGCAGAGAGAAAAATCGTGGAAATAAAGCGAGACTCACCTTCTATGAAGGGTTGGGGATTGAAATGGCCGTAATGACGATGCAGGTAGGCACGTGGCTGCCTGGGTGATGAACCATGAAGATCCTGCCTCTTTAACCAAAACCAGAAAAATCTGTAGAGTCCAGCAGTCCTTGTAGATCAGCAGCAAATCCAGGATATCCTGATGTGATCCAGAACGCCAGGCGGTACGGGATTTCAGAAGCCGGTTCACACCACAAAAATGGCACTTGACCACCACGAAGAATTTTCTGAAGTGAGCTCTTGTCTCACGACCAGAAAGGAAATCCCTTCTCCAAATTTCCAGAAACTTCGAGAACAACTTAACAGTTTCCGCTTTTCCAATTGGCGGAAAATTTGAATATCCAAAATAAAATACGTTATCGCTACTCCCTCCAGAGACTTGATTCTTCCCAGATGACTATCTGAACCAATCAGAATTGATGACTAAAATGACGTCACACCTTATTCACGAATACTCGGCTGAATTCAAGGATTATAAACTCTACTCTCCTTGGGCTGAGTTGGCTCGGCGATGAATCAATCCGAATCGGCGTTTGGCGCATGATAAGTTTGACACTGTTGACATGGTGTCATGACCGACAGCTAATTGACGTAAAGCGAAATAACATAACAGATCAACAAAATCAAAACATCAACCTGAATTTATCAAATGCATCAATCAAGAAAATAATGCCAAACGAAGTTAATTGATTCACCATGGTCGATTCCTAGTGAAACCATCTGCATCAGCATTCCTGGATAATCCAATACCTATCGTCCTACTATGATGAAGTTCCAAGTGGAAATAGCAGTGTGAGAAGTGAGTATGAGAACGTCTCTGAAATGGTATTTTATATTACTTTATATTATTTATCTCTTTCAGATAAGTTTCTGTGAAAACCATCCGAATCATCCTTCTACTTGGATCACAACAAAGCAGATATAGCAAGAGATATCAACGTATTTATAGAAATAGTATTTTTATTTATTGTACAGTGTGAAATCTCAGGTGTGTATCCACATATCAGGTTTGAGAATAATTGAATACTATGAAGCAGATTGAGTTCAATTTATGTTATTGAAAAATGTTAACCATGTTATTGTGACAAAATATCTTGTCAGATGTGCTCAGCATTACAGAATATTATAGAATCAGACAAAATATACAGTAGTGAATATTTACATGCTACAATATATACAGGGCGTTTTAGTTGGATAGCAATTAAAGAAAAAAGAATATACTGGACGCCTCACCCACTTTTGCGGGATTAGACAGCTGACGTATTACATAAGACATTTGACAGTTAACAAAGGATTGATGACACGTGACTAGATGACCTGCAAGTAGACTACCCGCTACCTAATAATTTAATATACTGGATGTTCGAGTTAGCAATAGCGATAAGAAATAGGGCGTCTCACAGGTACACTCAGCAAAACATACGTATGATAGAGTATACGTTTGATATACAGGTTGTTTGAATAGCAATACAAACTCACATAGGGCACTCATGGCCTGGCGTTTGACATTTGACAGATGACCAAAAAAAAAACGCTATCATACATCAATACTAGACAAATGATACAATGTTTTCGAGGTTATGTTCCATTTCAGACATTCGGTATAGCAAATTTATTTATTCTTTTTATGGTATGTTTTAACTCGTACAACATATATAATAATTTAGTGCCACTGAATGATCAAGACCTCTATGTCATGTTGACATGTTAATATTTGGCAGGGATAATCAACACTTAGGAATATTATACATATAGTGCCCCACTGAAAAAAAAAGGAATTTCTTTTCGAGCCACCCTGTATAACATTGGCATTTACAGTTCGGAGAAGATTAGAAGGAACATAATAATCATGTTCGTCTCCCTATTGATCAGTACCAATCAAGATGTTGAAGAGTGAGCATGTGCTGCTGTTGCTTTCAATCATCGCGTCAGTTTCCGCTACTGGCAATGATACGATAGAATATGCAGGTGCCTTTTTGAAGCGTTTCGGCTACATTAATACAACGGATAATGCTGTCGCCGATATAGAATCAGCATTAATGACATTTCAAGAGACATACAATCTCCCTGTGAGTGGATCGCTGAATAACGAAACTCTACGACTGCTGAATAGTCCGCGTTGTTCTGTAGGAGAAAATAATTTCATGATACATTCGAAATGAAACAAAACAAAGTTACGCTGGTATTTTCCTCAAGCTCAACAGATGCATCGTGATACAGCCAAGATGGCATTCGATAGGTGGGAGAAGCTATCAAATTCAAAGTTCGAAAATGTGCGAAACCCTAGCAGACAGAAACCTGATATAACCCTAACTGTTATTCGAAAAAATCATTATTTCCGAGCAAATTGTCAAGGCACTTCCAAGTGTCCACATAATTTCGACGGTCCCGGGAAAGTTTTAGGTCATGCATTTTTTCCAAATGAAAACAACAAGTGTATTGAGATCCATCTTGATGCCGAAGAAAAATGGTATCTTGGAAATAGTACTTCTCCTGATGGCCAAACTAGTTTATTGATGGTTCTGACTCACGAAATTGGCCATGCTCTTGGGCTGGGCCACAGTGATGTCAATACAGCTATTATGTATCCTTGGTATCAAGCAAGTCCAGCATCATTCGATATAGATGATAAGAGGGCGATAGAATATTTGTATGGGCAGAAAACTGGAAACTATCAACCAACAACAACCTCAACAACACAGACAACCGAATCCCAAAAACCAATATCCCAGCACACCTCTACCACAGCTTCATCAGTGTCGTCAAATGAACCCCATAACGTAGACGTTACTAGCACAACCCCAAAGCCTCAGATAACTCCAACAAGATTATGCGACATTCAAGTGCCAGACTTTATTTTGCTAGCCACAGCACCCCAGTTCCAAAATTATCGCATGTACGTGGGATACAATAGATTTTTGTGGAAGTTCGATTTGAACGATATGCGAATTCCATCACAGCCAGAGCTGCTTGATGATTATCTTCCTGAAGATTTAAAGTCTTCTCGAATTTCACATGTTTTCCAAATTTCTGTGGGTAAGCTAGTGACATTTATAAATGATAGCATGTATTATGCAGCATCTTTTCCGAATTTTCAAATCCACCAAAACTTTCGTTTTCCTTTGCCTTCTAAAGCAAAAATTAATGCTGTCTTCCAGACAAACAGTGGACAGGCTTATTTGTTATATGACAACGATTCTTACATTACATTTGATGACAATGGAGACATGAGCAACCGTGGGCCACTTAGTCACATCTTCCCAGGAATTCCAGCAGGCATAATATCAGCTTTTCGTTATATCGATGGAAATATATATTTTTTCGATAGAAATACGTACTACAAATATAGTGAATATACTAGACGGGTAGTGATAGCCGAACCGTTCAGTTGGAGCGTCTTTGGAATATCCTGCCCCAATGATGGATTACTTCATCAATTGAAAACAATGTTAACAAGAATTATATCACTTTACGAATGAACGATTAAATACCATTTTGTTTTATTCCAATTGTCACATGTATGCTGTCTCAGTCACGCGTGTTCAGTATGATGTTCAGGCATGTGTGTTGAAAAATGCATCAATTTTCGAGATATATGATATTAGCATGGAAATGCCGACCTCAACTAAATTGTTCAAATAAATAGTCGATGTTCATTAAAATGTATGTAGACGTTTTGAGGAGTGACTCTCACGATTTTATTGCACTAAATAAAATACCTACTTTGTTTTTCAAAAACCCACCCTTCACACTTCATCAAGCTGTCTCCTTCTCCTTGTACTTTCACAGGTAGCAGCACACTTCAGTGAGACTCGTAGGCTTCTCGTACAGGCAGCAACACACCTCATTGCCCTTCTATATGTCTTTTATTCCCCTTCTTGTTATTTCAATGGTGTCGTGGCCCTCTTCTGTTGTACGGTGCTGGTTGGAAGTAACTGAAAGTGGTGAAACTGAAACATAATGTGAGTTTCAAGTGTTGTAAAAATTCTCGAGAATCAAATAGGTCATCAGTTTGAAAGAGGTGTGCGCATGCGTCACAAAAAAAAAACGTCACTCTATATGAGTGACAGGGCTAACTAAGTGGTAGTATCACAGGCGTCAATGGCGGTGTGAATGGCAGTGTGGCGGTGTGAATGGCGGTGTGAATGTCGTTGTGGCGGTGTGAATGGCGTTGTGGCGGTGTGAATGGCGTTGTGGCGGTGTGAATGGCGTTGTAGCGGTGTGAATGACGGTGTGACGGTGTGAATGGCGGTGTGACTGTGTGAATGGTGGTGTGAATGGTAGTGTGGAGGTGTGCATGGCTGTGTGAATGGCGGTGTGAATGGTGTGACGGTATGGTTAGTGTTGGGTTCATAAAGATGTCAGTTGTTGTCCTGACTTCATACTGTTAACATCATAGTAGGAAGAAAAATATATTACGTCTTGAGATGTTTGCTTGTCAGCAATGCAACAAGAAATTCAAGTGGGCCTATGGATTGAAGCGGCATATGGATAGTCATGACGAAAAAGTTTTCAATTGTCATTATTGTGTGGACAAATTCACAAGATTGGATAGCATGAGAAAACATTTGGCGAGAAAGCACAAAGGGAACGACCTGGTAAATCCCCAAAACGAATCGATCACCACTGATCAACGAAATGAGTCGAACTCCATTGATAGTGATCACCAGTTATTGTCCCAAAGCCAGTCGAATTCTGAGATTGGTCAGCAGTTGAGTCAAAATAATGCTATCACGGATGATCCTTGTGAGAATGAAATCGAAGATAGACATAAAAAAATTGCGGACTTGGCTGAAATTGTGAGAAATAAATATTTGGCGCTTGAACAACTGGCTGACGTTAAAGTACCTATGAAGCGTTCAAATTCAACATGTCTGAAGATAACCAAGTCAAAACAAAACCAGGAGTTGTGTCCTGTCAAGTATTCATCTCACATTCAGAATGGCCATAAAAGTACTCGGTATTCACCAAGAGATGACAGCAGCTTCGACATTCTGAGGAGAAGTGGAATGATAGAAGGAAGCTCCAGGAAAGCAGATGAAATAAAATTAGAGCATAGATTGTGTAGAGGTCGTTTGGTATTTTAGTTGAAATAATTTGTATTTATTTGAATCACGTTAAATTTTTTATTCACACTCGAATTCTTACAAAAAAAAAATTATGTCAAGGTGTCAAATGACAAGATTGATAGACAAGTCCCACATTATCTTGATAAATATAATATATTCACCTCTGGCCCCTATATTCTCAGCATTTAGAGCAAAACCGCATGCGCATGCGCATGCTTACTCGAACAATGATTTTCAACGTTGCTTGCTGGTCTTCTGTTTTACGATCAATTGTGCATAAATCTGACATGGTTGGCTACTGCTGGCTTGTTGTTCTCTCATCATCATCATGCATCCGATACTTCAACAGCTGGTCCTCCGTTTCACCAATGAGATGTAATCTGAAACTGCAGTAGAGCATGAGACGCAAGGTCTCAGTATGTGTACAAATAAAGTTCATTATAATATGAAAATATATCATGGTTTAGATGGAAAAATTCGCCACTGGGGTTGGGACCCAGTCTTGGACAGCTCTTTTCATCCTCCACTAAAACCCCCACTGCTTCAATCTCGGATGAATGAAGAGCAAACCCATCGTTAATCCTTTTGAAAATATTCCCACAATAATGATATTATTCAGATCATATATGTATGTATAAATGGGAAAACTAGTTGGTTTTGCGTAAATGCAACGAAAAAAAAGTAGAGGATTGAGCCTCAAATGCCAAAATGGGATATTTTCAGGCAGATTTCAATAGCAGAGCTCAAAGGTGTTGGATGAATCAACAATTAGAGTTGTTATTTTTCTAGTTGTGAAAAATGTCGCTGTTTGCCGACTTGGTTAAGCATATCGCATCCATTTTGGGGCTTCTAACTCCGAATTATAATGAGAAAGTTGCACAGGAAGGAATACGAGAATGCGGAAAAGGAATAAAGCGGCTCAACAGGGCTTTGAAGAATTCTGATAATTTCGGTGAGAAGCAGCATCTCGAAGCTTGCCTACGAAATCTGTAAACTCTCTGGAACCAGATGGAAGCACTTCAGAAGAAGGGAGCCGGACTTGCATCAAGAAAGGAAACTGCTTGGTACAGAGTTCGTTGGGAAGACTTCCAATCTGCTTTTAATAGTAGGATTCGGACTGGAGTTATCTCAAATTTGAAACATAAGGATCCTGCTGCTTTCTTGACCGATTGCAGAGCTCTATTCAGAATACATGTCAAGGATTATACTGGGTAATCAGCAAATTCGGGTAAGGGCTTAGATGGGTGTTTTTTTCCATCAGGTATGAGAATAGAATCAACAAAAATTAGTGTTCCCAAATGCAAAAGGCCTGGGGCACCAAAATACCAATCTTGAGTGTAAGTGGTTTAATCAAGTGAAAATAATTTGTACGGTTGGGCAATGTCAGAGTCTTCACCATTCGGAGATTTCTCATGGATGGAAAACGTTGAAAATTTCAACGTAATGAATATTCCTGATGATGCTGATAAAGGATGTATTTTGGAAGTCGACTTGGAGTATCCACAACGCCTCCATAATCTACAAAAAGACATTCCTTTCTGCCCTGAACACATCAATCCGAAGACGATGAAGCCTCCAACGAGATCATCTCAGCCTACCAAGTTGATGGCAACGTTAAATCGTTAAGGAGAAGTACGTCATCCACTACCGCACCTTGAAACAGGCGCTGAAGCATGGCCTAGTGTTGAAAAAGATTCACCGAGTACTCAAGTTTCGACAATGTACATGGCTCAAATCCTATATTGACCTCAACACCAACCTCCGTAAACAGGCAAAAAATGAATTCGAGAAAAATCTCTTCAAACTCATGAACAACGCTGTTTTCGGGCAAACGATGGAGAACATTCGTAAGAGAGTCAACGTTAGGCTTTTAACGGAGTGGGCGGGGAGATATGGCGCCGAGTCGTATATTTCCAAACCCGAGTTCAAGAACTGCTACCAAGTTCTCATTGAAATTGATCAGTTCTTATACCAAGAATTCAGTTTTCAATGTGAAGGTTATGAAAATTATGAAGATATGGTGCTGCTGTATTCACAGGCGATTGTTAATGTTGTTGCGATGCTTGCGAAAAAGTGAGCATGTTCGTGATAGAACACATAAGATCTTGTGAGTCAAAGAACTCGAAACCTGTCTGTAGGTGTCTGGAGAGTGGTCTGGTCGCACAATAATAGAAATATAACTATCACATGTTTCTCCCGAGCCGTCACAAAAAAAAACGGAAATGGAACAGAGCGTTCTAGTCGGATCGACGCCCAACTAGGAAGTTGGTAGACTCTACGCTGTAAAAGCTGAGTCCTAAGAACTCGAAACCGGTCTGTAGGTGTCTGGAGCGTGGCCTGGCTAGGTCAAAATCAATAGGCATTCAGGAAAGAAACAATTGTATCGGTATTCGTTTATACGAGTCGATGCACAGATTTCAGGAGAATGTAATCCACTGCTGGGGCATTAGCCAGGAGAGTAGTTGTTTTTCTTCCGAAATCTACCATTGTTGTTCATTTATGAACACTGTGTGGAAACGACCCCAACTATTGATTTTTTTTGTAACATAAGATCGTTCCAGAAGATAAAGAAGATGTCAAAATTGAAAAATAAATGAAAATAGTATCATTGATTATTATTATTTATGAATAAAAACATAGTACACATACCTGTTACGATGTTACCTGGACTTCATCAACTTCAAGCCACTGAACCGCTCTTGTTTGAACCACTTGGTCGTACCATTTGTTTAACCCAAAACTCTTGATGATGCTGATCTCAGTAGTACTTCACAGCATAAACTATAAAGTCGAAAAGGAAAAGTTACCTGTTGAGGATGTCATAAAGCAAGCTGTACAATGAAAACTCAAATCGTCAAAGACACGAGCATAATGTGCGTATTCAATAATCTCAAAATGTCTATTCATAGATTTCCCTCATTTCAAGGATATCGAAACTCTGGAAATCATCGAGAAATATGTATCTAACCTGTACGGAAACGAACTGATTTTGAAAACAATAAAAAAAGATTGAAACGTATATATATATATACCTTTACTCCTCACAACAACTATCAACATAGGCTGTGGAGAGGTGTGGCACAATATTGTACTGAATACGTCCACTAGTAAATAAATAATCATCGTCCACAGTCTCAAAGATGTCTTCACACACGAAAAAATTATATCCCCAGCAAAGCACACCGTCACGGTGAAATTGAAGTTGAACCACATCACCTCCGTCATAATTGTCACCTAGGGTAACTTCATACCGGAATAACTGATTATTAATTTTGAAACTAATCAAAATATAATAATTTATCTGTTCAACAGCGTCTAATTCAAAGTTAATATAGACAAAATATTCTGTGAGTATATTAAATTTTACTAAGCACTCGCATTCACTCATTTTGCAAAAGTTTTCACAACAAAATATGAGTGAAAACTGGGAGAGATTGAAAAACGTTTTCTCATAAAATAAGCGAACGGAAACCACAAAACATGATTACTGAAAGGAAAGGTTAATTAGATGTTTTTTCCGCGCAGAAAGAAAGGAAACGATATCGGTTTTGCTAAAAGTGCTTTTCCAGTTTTATGTGGGACTTTTCCTATTTTTCACATGATATATCGTTCCTTATACAAAACAATCATGTTTAATCGACATGGTATATACGCTCACTTACTACAAAATGACCTTGACACGTGTCGAAGCACTGCGTGTAGTTATTGCATTACCTTTTTCTCCAAAATAATGGACTCGTCCAAACGTGATTAGAGCTGCTCATCCTACCCCCCTCCACTCTTGGGCTCATCCTAGGTGTGTCGAATACCCTAATAGCAATGATGATCCAACTTCATTTCCTGCTCAGTCTTTGTGGTGATCGGTTGCTCTCTCACTCTCTCTCTCTGTGTAGGAAATAATCTGATTATCTATCCTGCTTATTTTTCAGTTTCGCAGTTTGCATACAGCTCGCTTCTTTGTTGATATTGATTTTTGAGAATTTTTGACTGTTTCGAAATTTTGGATTTGTCGATAATTTTGAGTTTTTTTTTTAATTGCTGATTCTAGAAAATTTCAATCGTTACATCTCACCGACATTACCTTCAGTTTTCTCTATATATAGTTGTGCTTGCTTCGATTTTTATCATTCGACGATAGTGTGATTCATTTGAGTATTATATTCATAATGGAGAAATTTTTGATCGTTAAAGATGTGATCAAGAAAAATTATCGCTTCGGCGTACAGGCTCGTACTTTAGAGTTCAATATAAAACCTATTCCTCAAGGCAAGGAACCGGTGGCCTATATCAAGGATGCAGTCACCGACATTGTTTTGAAAGGCACTGAGGGCCTGCATCCAACCGATAAGGTAGGTTTCTCGTTTTGTTCTAAAGATTTCGCGAGGGGACCAGGGTGGATAGCTTTCAAAACTGCTTCAGAGGTATCGGTGGATGATATTTTCGAAAAAATATCATCCATTTACCAATCAAACTCTTGTGGCCTAAACACCGAGACTTTTGTCTCAGCGTAACCTCTTGAAGGTTACCTGCTGGCAGAGGAAGAGGGCGTTGCTACAACTCTTTTGACGAGGAATGTAGCAAACGTCAGGGGGTTATAGCTATAGAGAATGAAGACAATTTATGTCTTCCTCGAGCACTTGTTGTAGCTCAGGCATTCGCAGACAAAGACCCGAAATATAATGATGTACGTAGGAATATTAGAAAATTGCAGAATCAGCGTGCTCTGCAGTTAGTTCCTGATGCTGGAGTTCCCGTACCTACGGAGGGATGCGGAATACCAGAGCTACAACAGTTGCAGCAATATCTCTCGTCATATAAAATAACAGTATATCGATATGGGAACAAGGGCCGTAAGATCATTTTCAAGGGTGGGGATGAGGGTCTCTCACTGAATTTACTCCATCATGAGAGCCACTATAACGTCATAACCTCACTTACAGCCGCCTTCTGCTGTGAGTTTTATTGTGAGGAATGTCACGTTCCCTATGATCATCGGGAAGCACATCGCTGTGATGGTACTTGTTTTTCGTGCCAAGCATCACCGCCATGTTCCAAAAATAGTGTAAAAGTTGCCTGCAACTCTTGTTAAAGATCTTTCCGTGGACAGGGCTGTTTTGATAACCATATTCAGAACGGCGTTTGTAGTGAGATTAAACGTTGTGAGGAATGTTTCAAAATTGTCCCTACCAATAGAACTCACACCTGCGGAGAGATCTATTGCAAGATTTGCAACAAACACCAACCTTCTGAACATTTATGCTATATTCAGCCCGACACGAAAGTACCCAAGACTGATGATCTCTTGTTTGTCTTCTATGATCTGGAGACTCGTCAGGAGAGGGTACAAGCCGACGGATATCTTCTTCATGAGCCCAATCTGCGTGTCTTTCGTCAATGCTGTGACGTTTGCATCGATACTACACAGCAGATTTGTTCGAAATGCGGGGTTCGTTTACAAATTCTCAAATGTAACGACCCCATATCTCCATTTGTTCATCATGTATTGACAATAAGGAAGAAATTCAAAAATGTCATTGTTATTGCTCACAACGGCAAAAAATTCGATCATGCTTTCATTTTGAATTATATCTTGACCAAAACAGACCTAAAACCTGATCTTATAATGAGAGGTACACAATTGATTTCCATGACTGTTGGAAATGTCAAGTTCTTGGACTCTCTCAATTACTTCCCAATGGCCATGGCAAAACTGCCTAAATCTTTCGGATTCTCTGAATTGAAGAAGGGATATTTCCCTCACCTTTTCAATCGTATAGAGAATCAGAATTACAAGGGCCCTATCCCAGCTCTACAGTTCTACACCCCAGACAATCTCACTTCAGATGCTCGCGCATCTCTCATGAAATGGCATGCTGAAAGAGTCGATGAAAACTATGTTTTCGATTTCTCTCGAGAAATCATAGACTATTGCATTTCTGATGTAGATATTCTGACCAAGGCCTGTTTGAAATTTCGACAGCTCATGTTGTCTGAAACTAATGTATGTCCGTTCACTGAAGCCGTCACAATTGCTTCGACATGCAATAAGGTTTTCCGTAGAAATTTTCTCAAACCAAACACCATAGGCATCATCCCCAAGGGTGGCTACAGACATCGTGATAATCAATCTGTGATAGCCACCGAGTGGTTACTTTGGGAGGAGAAACTACGGAATATAAAAATCCAACATGCCTGCTGATCTTCAGAGGCCCATATCGGTAATCTCAAAGTTGATGGCTATTCGGCGGAAACAAAACAAGTTTTCGAGTTTCAAGATTGCTTCTATCACGGTTGTCCCCGTTGCTATACTGATCAGAGAGATATCCCTCTCAGAAACTGCCCTTCCGAAACTATGAACCATCGTTATGACACGACCATTGCCAAAATCAATGAAATCAAATCCTTAGGGTATGAGGTTATTGAAAAATGGGAGTGTGATTTTCGCAGGAAACTTTCCAGCGGTGACGAACTTTGCAACTTTGTCCCCAATCATCCCCTGCTTGAAAATCTACCCCTTGACCCTCGAGATGCTTTCTATGGTGGTCGAACGGGAAATATTGTCGAATATTACAAGGCCGGGGATGCTGAACAAATTAAATACGTTGACGTTTGTTCGCTCTACCCATGGGAATGTAAATATGGCAAATTTCCTGTGGGTCATCCGAAAGTACTCGTTAGTGGGGAGGCTTCTATTGTGTCACTTTCCTCTATCTCAGGCCCCGTTAAATGTGCGATTCTCCTACCTCAAGATCTTTTTCATCCTGTTTTACCACAGAAAATGAACAACAAGTTGATGTTTGTTCTTTGTCGTGTATGTGGTGAAAACTATAATACTAGTAGTTGTCATCACACTGATGAAGAGCGTATATTAACAGAAATATGGACTGTTGAAGAGATATTAAAAGCCCTTGAGGTTGGCTATCGAATTATCGAGATCAAAGAGATTTGGTCCTACGACACTGTGCAATTTGGTGAGGACGTTTCTGGTCTATTCACAGACATGATGAATAAATTCATCAAGGTGAAACAGGAGTCATCAGATTGGCCAAAGCATTGTAAGACCAAAGAGGAAAAACGAAGGTATATTGATGAGTTTTTACAACGGGAGGATGTTTTGCTGGAATTTTCTAAAATTACCGATAATCCAGGGTTGAGAGCACTGGCCAAGCTTATGCTAAATTTCTTCTTGGGTAAGTTTGGTCAGCGTGAAAACCAACCGAAAACTTCAATCATCAATCAGCCCTCGGAATTCTTTTCTATGATGACGGATCCTTCGCTTAATGTCAATACAGTACTCCCGATAAACGAGGATACCCTCATTGTTAATTGGGAGTATAAGGAGTAGAGCTATGACACTCTTTCCTCAGTCAATGTTGTAATTGCTGCATATGTAACAGCGTTAGCTCGGTTGAAACTTTACAGCTATTTACAGCAGCTTGGGGAAAGGGTGTTATACTATGACACGGACTCTGTTATCTATGTTTCCAGACAAGGGGAATTTGACATTCCTACTGGTCAATTTATTGGTGATATGACCGAAGAAATGGAATGTTACGGTCCTGGTTCCCATATTACAGAGTTTGTATCTGGTGGCCCGAAAAATTATGCTTACAAGCTATGGTCAGCCAAGGAACAAGAGTTCAAAGTTGTTTGTGAAGTTAAAGGCCTCTCCCTTAACTATGCTGCTTCACAGCTTGTTAACTTTGAATCAATTAGAGATATGATTCTGAACCCTGACCCCCCTGTCGAAATTTTGAGCAAACAGTTCCGTCGAACCAAGGAACATGAGGTCATCACAGTTGATGTAACCAAAAAGTACAAGCCCTAACCATGTAGCGAACTAATGAAGTGTTTTTATTAAGTTGAAAATTGATCTCCGTGCAGCTACAAATAGAACAAACAAAAACTGCTCTGATTTTATATTTCAACAGTCACCTGTTCTACTGAAAAAAACAATGGGCATAATCTGGCAAATTAATGAAGTGTTTCTATTGATTTAGAAATCGATCTTCGTGCAGCTAGATATAGAACAAACAAAAACTGCTCTGATTTCATATATCAACAGTCATCTGTTCTATAATGAATTATTCTCCTCCAATCTTTAGAGTGTATGTGGTTTTGTATAGGCCTAAAGGGGAATGCTTTTATCCACATTCAGAACGAAGAAAAAAAGCAAAACGCGCCAGAAGGCTTTTACCCCGAGGGTGGTGTGGAAACAAAGCTATTCATACTATGTTTCAGTACTTGTTAATATCAATGTATGACTTCAGTATTTCGGCAGCTCTCCAACAGTACAGACGTAATCAGTAATGCCAAACTATGCCTGGGGTAGACCATGCAAATGCAGTGACTGCATACCTAGTTTCTGCTCTTTCTGTCGCAAAGAGGGGGGGTTCGTCATGTGATCGAAGACTACACCACTGATAGAAAAGGGATAGGCGCCTACATTTTCACAGCATGGTGTGAAGATTGTTTCAAGAAAAAAATATAAAATGATATAGATTGTGATTATCTCATTTGTCAATAAAATATTTGATAGATGCTCTGTATATTTTTCAGACCAGCCTGTCAAACGCCCTGTATACTTTATAATTTGGATTTGAAAAACTGTTTCTAAAATGCTCTGTATATTTTTCAAACCAGCCTGTCAAACGCCCTGTATACTTCATAATTTGAAATTTAATAACTTTTTCTATAGACCCTGTATATTTTTTCTCAAATAGACAGCCGAAAACATCAATTGTACTTTGTAATTTGAAATTGAGGAACTTTTTTTTTCTAAAGACCCAGTATATTTTTCATCAAACAGACAACCGAAAACATCCATTATACTTAATTATTTGATTCAGAAACTTTTTTTTTCCTAAATGCTCTGCATATTTTCCAAAACAGACAGTCAAACACCCTGTATACTTTATAATTTGGAATTGATAAACTTTTCTTTCTGAAGACCCTAAACTGAAGATGACAGTTGCAACAATTATTGTGAACAATCAGTTGAAATCTATTGTCTTTAATCTCCCTACTACGAAGACAATCCTCTATGAAAATAAAATTCCTAATATGGAAAGCTGAAAATTCAAAACTGAAAATCTCAATGATGTATGAAACACCCTGTATATGAATAAAATCCTATTTCAGATGTATACTCTTTCGTCAGCCGAAAATCTAGCAAAATATGAAACTGAAAATCCTAATGTTTTACGAAACACCCTGTACATCAAATTACTATACACAGATTTCATGAAATGTTTGTTTTTTTTTCCTTTACCCCCCCCTCGACATTCCTGTTACGCGTTTTACAAAATTTCTCAACTCTGTTCAATGTTTTTTTTATGATTCACCGCTAAGAAACAATAACTATAGCGTTCGGGTCTTTTCACATATTAGCTACCTATCACAGACTACATTGTTTCGAAAAAGCATCAAGGGCTCTGTCACGAATCGTGGGGAATTTTACGTGAGAGATACAACAAAAAGTAGGAAATAGGTAACTTATCACAGTATATCCATAGAAAAGTTCATGAAGCGAAACGATGCGATCAAGCGGAGGCCAGTGTTTGCATCCTCGTTGTGTTTTAGTGAAGGATATATTTTTCCTTTGGTGGTGGTGGTTGGTAAAAATCAGCCTGGACATGCATTTTGGACCCTATATCTCCGATGATGAAATTTGTGTCATTTCCACTCAAATTTTGGAACTTCACAGGCACCACATGACAATCCAGGTATCGAACGTTGCATCTCTCATGCGCGGGACCTCTGTAATTTTCTTCCCATACACACACACACGCACAGATTTTTTTGGCAATGAAAACGCACTGAACCATCCTAAATATCCAACTCCACTAGAGAATGAGATAATAATACTCCTAGAGCGACTTAATGTTATCAGCATGTAAACACACAGGAAATCGCGCCGAGGGGCAGGAAATCGTAATCTCGGGCTGTTTCAGTCACCTATAATGAATTATTGAATATTCGAATACTTTTCCTTTTAATCTTCTACGAACTGAGAATGCCAATGTTATACAGGGTGGCTCG
The DNA here is from genome assembly GCA_918026855.4 of Phaedon cochleariae. NCBI lineage: Eukaryota > Metazoa > Arthropoda > Insecta > Coleoptera > Chrysomelidae > Phaedon > Phaedon cochleariae. The sequence goes on along the minus strand of OU896722.1, from coordinate 16,473,719 downwards.
AAAAGAAATTCCTTTTTTTTTCAGTGGGGCACTATATGTATAATATTCCTAAGTGTTGATTATCCCTGCCAAATATTGACATGTCAACATGACATAGAGGTCTTGATCATTCAGTGGCACTATAATAATATATATGTTGTACGAGTTAAAACATACCATAGAAAGAATAAATAAATTTGCTATACCGAATGTCTGAAATGGAACATAACCTCATCTGTCAAATGTCAAACGCCAGGCCATGAGTGCCCTATGTGAGTTTGTATTGCTATTCAAACAACCTGTATATCAAACGGATACTCTATCATACGTATGTTTTGCTGAGTGTACCTGTGAGACGCCCTATTTCTTATCGCTATTGCTGACTCAAACATCCAGTATATTAAATTATTAGGTAGCGGGTAGTCTACTTGCAGGTCATCTAGTCACGTCGTGTCATCAATCCTTTGTTAACTGTCAAATGTCTTATGTGATACGTCAGCTGTCTAATCTCGCAAAAGTGGGTGAGGCGTCCAGTAAATTTTTTTCTTTAATTGCTATCCAACTCAAACGTACTGTATATATCATGTTATAGCGGGAAGCCTCCATATGTAGGTCGGAGAGGTATAACGCCTTTTTTTTGGGTTCACCCTATATTTTTTTTCAAACTATTACCCAACTCAAACACCCTGTATATAACCGTTGTTAAGTGAAAAATGGAATAAAATGCGCGCCGTTATCTCTAGAACGGATCTATCGCAGTCCAGCCGATGATGACGACCCGTTCGCTGGGCCGCGAGTAGCTAGCCGAGTCAGGCCGGCCTGTGATTGGTCGGCCGAGTCACGTAGTTTGGAGAAAAGTGGAGGGGTGGGGCTGGACTAGAGACCGGCGACCACTACTATTGTGTTTGAGTATGTGGGTTCTCATCAGATAATCTCGAGTGGAGTTGAGTTTTCATATGTTCACCAATTTTCATGTAATGCGAGTTGAAAATATCTGTGATTTGTTCTTCATTTGTTACTAACTCACCATGTTCATTCTCAACTTCAAATATTCTCCTTTTGCATTGCTTATCGTGATTAGCATATTGTGATATTGTTTGCCATACTAATTTGGGATTATTTTCATTTTTTGTTATGAGGTTTTTGAAGTATTTACTTTTTTGTATTTTCGTGAGCTTAGATATTTTATTTCTATAAATCTTGTATCTCTGAAGGACTGAGACGTCTCCTGTCCTTTTATATAGAATATATAAATTGTCTCTTTCTCTTATAGAATTTAGGAGACCCTCAGTTATCCAGGGTTTTTTTTTGTTTTTTTTTTTTGTTTACTGTATGAGTGCTCTCGCAAAGGTGTATGGTAGATTCATCAATCATACCTTGCGAGTAAGTCGTGCATATAGACCCCTACATCTGCACGAAATCTCCCTAGAATCTCTTAGTCTTGAGATTCTAGGTTTATCATCTAAAAATGTATTGGTTGCATCATTCACATCATTTTTTCCATAAATTTGATCAAAACAGTTCGCTTCTCCAATTTTTCTCACTAACTTTGGATAATTGATAAATCTCTCAGTATGTTCTTGGCAATATTCATGAGTGTGTTGATCATCACGTAGTTCTGGAAGTGTTGGATAGTGATCAGTTATTTTTGAATGAAGAACAATTGGAACAATGTTTTCCTGTTTCAGATGATTACTGCTTGAGAATATATGATCAATGCATGTGGAAGAATTATTTCCTACAATAGTTGGACAATTGACTAGTGACTTGAATCCATTCTCAGACATAACATTGAGATATTCATGTGCTTCTTCCGTGTCAAAAGCAATATTAATATTTAGGTCGTCTAGGATAATTTTGATATCCGCACTATCTCTTATTCTCAGTTAATTCTCTAATTCATTTGTAAAATCATTAGCATTCAGGGTAGGGGATCTGTATATAGAGGATGGAAAATTTTTTTTTTTCAATTTTTAGAGTTATTTTCAGACATCTTGAATTCGAGATATAAACAATTTCTGATTTGAAATTTATATTCTCACGGACATATATCAATATTCCATCATTTTCATTCAAGTTCCCTTCATTGTATATTTTCTCGTATCCAATTGAACAATCGATATTGATGTTTTGTAATACCCATGATTCGGTCAGTATAATTAGATCAAACTTATGATTCAACCCATGTAACATAACCTCTAGATCAGGGAAGTGTTGACTCAAACTTCTTATATTGGTGTGGAAAATTGATAGAGATGAGTCCGACCAATATTGTTTGCATTCTTCAATATTTTCATTAATTATTGTAGTAATATCGTTATTTTGGAAATTTCTGATATAATCGTTAATTTTTTTTAATATTTATTCAATATTCATCAAAATAGTATATCATTCATTTGAAGAAAACAAATTTCTTGATTTAGGCCAACAAAATATCTACAATGTGTTCAATATTTTTTTCGTGTGTTTCTTCCTTCCTTTGGGCTTGGGGTTTTCTTTCTCTATTTATTCTTTTTTTGTGTTTCGTATTTTTTTTTTCCCAGAAGTTACTGGTTCTTTTTCTTCCCCAATTTCTCGTATTCTTCGTAATAGTCACCACTTTCTTCCGAGCTCTCCCCTTTGATTTCTTCCTCTTTTTCTAGACCTCCTTCCTGTAGTTCCTGTGCAGTGTACCAGTTTCCGTCAATTTCAATTTTATCTCCTTTTATTCTGGCCTGTTTGTTTTGAATTCTGGATTCTTTTAGATGTTTTCTCAGTATGTTCTGTTCCTCCAAATCTTCTTTGCAGAGATCGTATACAATTGCTTTGTTCTTGTCTTTCAATTTCCTTAGCTTTTCTTCATTTTTGAAAACTTCCAATTTTCTCAAATATGATACGAATTCAACTATTATCGGGCTATTTCGATTTTTTCCTAGTTTATATACAGTGTGTCCACCTTAAGGACTTACCACTCCTGTAAAATCGTTATTATCCGACCAATTTCAAAAAACCTTTTTTGTTGGATAGGCATTTGAAATGCCCATCCAACGAGAGAGTGATCTAATTCTTGGACTGTTATCGTGGTCAACTGCGACAAATTTCAATGACCCATATTCCAGAAAGTACTATTAGGGATTTTTTTCCACGAAACTTGATGACGGATTCTGAATCAGTACCACTTGAAATATACCTGTACCGATTTTCATCATCATAAAACACATGGTGTCCGAAGAAACGAATCATCATTATCTTCAAATAGGTGATCAGCAAATGTAGTTCTGTGGTTTTTTCAGAAGAAAGAAACCACAAATTATCATTGGGGATTATTTCAAATATACCTGTACCGATTTTCGTCATTTGAATATACAATTTGTATGAGAAAAAAATTAAAAAGGATAGGTTAGCAATATTTTTCATCCTGATAATTCTTCACTCGAAATAAAAGATGAATCAGGATCACTTGGAACATACCTGTACCGATTTTCATCATCAATAAACACAGGATGTTCGAAAAATTAAATTAATTTTTTTTTTTGAGTTGATGAAAAAATATCGCATACTTTTTTTTTTAATTGTTTTCTCATACACATCGTATTTTTGAATGATGAAAATCGGTACAGATATGTTCAAAGTGATCCTCAATAATAATGTGTCATCAATTCTTCTCAAAAATACCACAATACTACATTTTCTGATCACCTATTAAAAAAAAAACATAATTCGTTTTTTCGGACACCCTGTGTTCTATGATGATAAAAATCAGTAAAGGTGTTTTTCAAGTCATCTTCATTCAGAATCCATCATTGTTTTTTGTGAAAAAAATCCCTAATAGTACTTTCTCAAATATGGGTCTATAAAGTTGGTCGCAGTTGGCCACGATTACAGTTCATGGGTGAAGTCACTCTCTTGTTGGATGGACATTTCAAATACCTATCCAACAAAAAAAGTTTTTTGAAATCGGTCCAATAATAACAATTTTACAGGGGTGGTAAGTCCTTAAGGTGGACACACTGTATGTCATTTATATCATTGATCGTTATATTGAGATCGAGTAGGCTATTGAGACGGGCAATTGTTTCGTTGACCTGATTCAAGTTTTCGAGATTGAATCCGGAAATAACAATGTTATTTCTCCTTTTTTTTTCTCTTTCGAGATACAAGCATCGGGTTTCGAGTTTTTTCAATTTGTTATTATTTTCTTCTAGACACACTTTTACTCTTTCGAGACTTTCCTTGATTTCATGTTTCACACAATACCATTCCGACAATCCTAGATGCAGAACAAAGCAAGTGCCTCAAGCACTTAAGTCATGCGTCTAGGATATGGAAGAAATTAATAATATCTAACTAATATATGGGTATGTATATGTATATTTGTTATCTGATTTTCACCATGTAATGCGATTTCAATTCAATAAATTTCAATTTCAATTTCAATTTCAATTCCGAAGTTTGATCTTCAAGAAGTTGTTTAATTACATCTATCGATAGTTCAGTCATTTGTCCTGTTTTAATAGATCGATAGGCGATATATTGGCCTGAGACTGCGTCGTACACCAGCTCCGATAGTTCAGTACTGATTTGTTTTTGGTGGTTTCGTTCGGTCCGCTATGGTTCACAGCGGAATGTTGATTCGAATGTCAATAGGTTATAGTGGGAGTGTCACGACTCGACCGTCCAGCACGAATATGACCCTTATGTTATCGGTATTCTATGTGAACATGTCCACATACCTTATTTCTGTTTTCTAATCCAATATTTATGTTCGATTATTACGATGTTTATAACTTCAAACAATGTTCATCACTCTCGAGAAAATGTTGAGATCAGTTTGATAATTTACTGATTGTATGTTTACACTTTATCCACAATATTTAAATAGAGCACATATGAAGTGTAAATTGTTATTACTATGTCACTAATCTCTGATAATGATATATAAATGGAATCATTTTCGAATCATGTTTATTCATGATGAATAACCGCACGGTAGCGGAGCTATCGGAAACACGGAAGGCTTCGAAAAAAATATAAAACCTTGAGAGGCGATATTGTGAAATCTCAATCTGATTTTGAAAGAATATATCAGCCTTTTACGCAACCTCTCGAAGAATTACTCGCAACCATTGGCGAATCTGATCAAGGAACGTTTGTGAAAAATGAGCCGAAACGTGGATTTAAAGAAGAGTATTACCATACGGCACCAACTATGGATTTGGAAGATGAAGAATCATTTATATACGACCCCTCTTCAGTTAGACCAGAATATGGGGAAAGTTTCTTTGAAGAAACAATTCCACCTGGATTGGATTCAATGGCGCAACATGAGAGATATTTAGAACAATTCAATTCTCCACTACCTAGGGCATATATTGTCGATAAAATACTGAATACTGAAAATGCTTTTGATGATACTTTTGGTGTTTATTTTGATCCGTTCACAAAGAAATATGCTATTGGTGATTCTACAATAGATTTTGACTGCCCTGATTTCATTATAAATGGTACAGTCATCTTCAGAAAACATGTCGCACATGGACGATGATTGCATTCTTAATAACTCTTGCAATAATAGCGCTGACACCGTCCATCCGCGACATGATCTCTGAAGACGACTGTACTTTGAAATATAAGGGTACTCCTAGATTATATGAGCTCATTTTGGAAAAATATCCTACTGGTATAATAAACAGTGATATAGATCAGTATATTGATATAGTTCGAAGAACCAAAACACATTATTCAGGCTATTATCCTGTGAAAGGGCTATCTACATCAAATTCGCAAATATTCATTGACATTATCAAACCAAGAATCAAAGAATCACTACGCTACATTCCATGAATTTGAAGAAAACTGTAAAAAACAAGACCCCTAAGCCCACATCAATACCTTCAGTTGTTCGAGGGCAATCAACGAGACCAAGAAGTGGTTCCACTCCTTCAATCATAACGACGAACAAAACAGGGAGGAAAATTGACCATGATGCAACTGAATAAAAAAACCTGCGGAATATCAATATTTCAACGACTTCAATGAATCAGTAGATAGACTAAGGCTTCTAATTGCTTTTGGATCGGCTGGTGATACTGGTCACAATAATGAGATTTTATTTCTATTATTGAAGAGCTGAGAGGAGGCAGGATCATAAAATAGATTGATATTCATTATTTTGAGTTATTTTGATTATGACACTGTAACGATGCTGATCGATAAGTTTGAAAGACATCTTTCTAAGAAGAACCGAAATCCAAGCACATCTCCAAACGAACCATTATTGGCATCAACGCAGCCTATACAGTTACAATCACCTTTCTATATCTGTCAACCAATATCTTACCATAGTAAATGTATAATTACTATTCGTGGATCGGGTTCAGGTCAACAAGTTCCAGGAATGGTGAAAAAAATCTGGGTCTTCTCACAATAAAACAATAGTGGATCTTATGTCTTTCCGGTATCTGGAAAGATTGAGGAAATTGATGTTTTACCAAAGGACACAACAATTATGTTGGGGGATAATGACATACAGGTGAAAGAAATGATAGAAAAAGAGATAAATAAAGGTGACACGATCTCATTTGCCTCTATTGAAAGTGATCGATTGGGTTCATTGTATGTTCAAATAGTGCTCCAGTGCCCATTAACTAAAAATGTGTAGTGTTAAAGAATCAGTCGTAAACGAATTACATAAGCCTGCTAGGAAAACATTTAGAAGACGTCGAGTGATAGTGAAAGGTTTGAAGAATGACTTGTATCAGGCTGATCTAGTTGAAATGATACCCTACGCAAAAATTAATGGAGGATACCGCTTCATATTGGTTGTAATCAATGTTTTTAGTAAATTGGTATGGTTAAGACCGGTAAAACGTAAAAACGCAAAAGATGTCACAGAAGCAATGAGAGATATCCTTGATGATGTTGAAATTATACCTAAAAATATTCAAACAGATATGGGGAAAGAATTCTACAACAAAGATTTCAGATCGTTGATGGGATCTCTCAACATAAATCACTTTAGTACATTTTCAAATTTGAAAGCTAGTGTGGTTGAGCGGGTGAATCACACTTTGAAGAATTCAATGTCGAACAAATTCAGTTTGCAGGGTACTTATAAGTGGTTGAATATCCTGAAAGGAATAGAGGATGTTCATAATAACACAAAATACAGCACAATTGAAATGAAACCTAAAGATGTGAATTCTGGGAATGAAGATACATTACTGAAATCTGTATATAGTCATTTGAAAACAATTGATCCTAGAAAGAATAAATTCAGAGTAGGTGACTTTGTGAGAATAAGCAAGTTCAGAGGAGCATTTTCAAAATCGTATCAGCCTTCTTGGTCAAATGAAGTCTTCAGAATTCGACAGGTGAAATTGTCAAACCCAACTACTTACTTGCTAGAAGATCAGAATCAAAAAGAAATTCGGGGAGGTTTCTACAGCAAAGAGCTTCAGAAAGTGGAATATCCCAACATCTACTTGGTTAAAAAAATTTACAGCGACGTGGAAACAAAATTCGTGTCAAGTGGCTGGGCTTAGATAATTCTCATGATTCATAGATTGATGAAAATGAACTTTTGTGGAATACATTCATATTTTCAGAAATAAAACAATTATTCAGATGATTTTAATTCTTTTTCATTACGTAATTCCTAGTGGGTACAATTATTCGTATGCTAATTTCTATTGTACATTATTAAGGTCTTCAGAAAAAACGTCAGGGTATATGTGGATGAATTCTGATACTTAACTGATATTTCCACTACTTGGGTTCTCCTGTGGCCTGACAAGATTGAGTGCATTGTTCACTACATCTCCATCTTGATTTTGAAGAGCTCTCTGCAGAACTGTGAGGTAATTCGTAAACTGCAGTCTCCTCATCATTTTCATTTGATATTTGATGAGCGGCAATAGAGTCCACAGCTTGCGAAGGGATTCATAACCCAAGAAAATATAAAAGTAATTTTTCTGAATGTTAACAACACTCGTTTCCGGAATTTTCATAAAGTATATCTGGAAGGATTCACCATCTATACTCTATAACAATAACCAATAACTTATATCGATTCGTCTTAATTTGAATGAATATCAATTCTCCATTATATTTTTGAGGCATTTTGTCTTTTAAATACCTTGAATAATTTCTTTCAGCACCCTACTCCTTGCCCGATACGGACCTGCCCCTATCATGATTCCATTTAAAAGACTTCAATAACATATCTCTCATTGATCGAGTGAATATTTGGCGAAATATTACAGCAAATGCCATCTGTTATGGAGATACTCCAACAGCCAACAAAAATCAATACTTTGTTCTTGTTTCACAGAGACCATGAATTAACCGTTTTCATAACGTTTTCATGTGAGACATCTGCCCGCATATGTGACGCATGTCTGGGTCAAGAATGTTTGAGCCAGTATAATTATTATCCCAACGCGCTGGGACGGCCAAGAGATATAAAGTTTTTTGAAATATTTCTGGAGTTTACTGAAGATAAAGTGTTTTGCTCTGTGTTTCGTTCAGTTTTTACTTGAAGTGTATGTGAAAGTCAATGAATACTGTTCATGTTGGGTAGAAATGTAAGTCATTTTCATGAGCATACGAATTGATCGAATAATATATGACATATTTAGCAATGATTTTGAGAAGTTAGGATAATTTCTACCGAGGATGACACTTCTTGAGATGATCTGAATTATATAGGTTTCAGTATTTCTGATTCCAAATTCTCCTATATTTGTTCAAAAAATTTTTTCATGTCATATCAATGAAATAAATTCTTATTCAATAGGCAGTTCGGAATAATTATTATCATGTACTTCAGCCTTTCAAATTCTCGTATATTTGAAGTACAACAAACATGTTCGAAATTTTGTTTTTTATCTGATTCTTATATTCAATAGACAGTGCCACAGAGTATTAACATGAAAACTAAAGTCTTGACAGTGAGAAGAAATACAATATCAATCAGAATACTCTTCATTGACACTGAAATATACCTTCTCGAGCAGAAAGCATAGAATATAAAATGATCACTATACAATAACGTTTAAAATTCGAAAAATTTCTTCAAATTGTACTACACTTCCACATATAATGCCTGCTAGATATTTTGTGATGGAAACTGTCAATATTCCTGTCGTAATCTGCGACAATGTTGAAATAGCAGCTCGTGCCGAACTGTTTGTTTTCCAACATGTTGATGTGATAATGAAGCTGAACTAGCTCCTTCAAATAGTAACACACTTTCCTATATAAAGCCTCCTAGATATTTTGTGATGTTTGAGGACTCCTGGCAATTGTCAATATTCCTGTCGTGATCTGCAACAATGTTGAAATAGCAGCTCGTGCAGAACTGTTTGTTCTCCAACATGGTGATGTAATACTAATGTTGCACCATGCAGACAAACTGCTGTGAAAAGTCATTTATGAACTAAACAATATTGACACTATACTGGTTCCGAATAAATAATTTTTCATTGCTTCCTTGATTCTGGTGGAAGCAATAATGTCTTTTTCAATGATATTCATCACCTTACGACAATTTTTTATTTTCTTCTCATACTTTCGCATTTTTCTTTCGAGTTTAATTTTCTCCCCAATTTCATTTTCCAAAAACGAGTTGTTATTGTCCATGAACTTCTTTCGCTCTCTCGCAAACTCGTTCGTAGACTTCGCTTCATTTAGTGCAATATCTTCGTAATTTCCATCCACGACATCTTCTTGGGAAACTGAATTTCCATCCTCTTCACTGGCTCCATAGTCTTCAATTACCTTCACTTCGTCGGACGAAACATTTTCTGATATTTCCTCGAACTGTGACTGCCTGAGAATTTTTCCGTGCATTGGGGTAGGTCTTGGAGTAGATGTAGCCAATGGCTTGAATGCCTCCTCACGATTATTGATTATTGTGGTAGAAATATATTTAACACTATCATCCATGTTGGATGGTTCACTTACTATGCGAAAATTATCAGACTTACCGTCACGTTTCAAATTTTGCCAAATTTCTATCGATTTTTTGGCAATTGGTATAGTCAGGACTTTAGTTTTCATGTTCATTTCTTTGGCACTGTCTATTGAATAAGAATAACTATGAGTAGTCGTGAGAGGAGGTATTTAGACGTGTTTATCGCTAATTATCAATCAAGCACCCTAATAGCAAAACACTCTTGTAGTTAAATTCGTATAAATTCATATAAATAATCCTAAATCAAGATTTTTTTCTTCAATAATTTTCTAAAGTACCTACTAACAAGATATATTAGTCTCGATCAAAATCAATTCGCATAATGCAAAATGTAATATAAAGAATTCACTCTTGATGAACCAAGTGATTAAAATCGTCTTGCTTTCAAATACTTGACGCCACATATGCTGGCTGATAGGAAATTATTAAATTGGCTAAATGAACCATTTTATACAGCATCTGCATTTTTTGTCAAATTCCATAATTTCCATTTTGAGATGTTTCTCTATTTGACCAATTGAATACATTTCTTAATTACCCTGTATGCACATTCATTCTTATAATAGGTATGTTGATATGTTTGATGATTATGTACCTGCTCTCAGTTTTTCTGGTCATCAATCAACGGTTATTAATATCAATTGAAGCTGTAACAGGATTCCTAATATATATTTACTCATCATATCACATGAACACTATTGGAGAAGACAAGTTCGCACCATATAAGACGACTCCCAAGCGGATATAACGCACACAATTTGCAGAACATAGAACTTCGATTTCGACTGAAGAACAGGCAATCTCAACTTCGACTATGTTTACACGTTACTCTGCAGTCAAGCATCTGACATTCATAAAGTTGAAGCAGATACGATGGCAGTGACCGTATGAGACGACTTTGAGAGGTATATAACGAGTACAACTGACAAATTCGGTTACATCAACTTCATCGTCGTACACACTAAATCTCTCTATGCTATAATCTCACATGGACACTATTGAAGCAGACAAGTTCACATTGACCATATGAGACGACTTCTGAGCAAGTTTAACGCACACAGTTCACAGAACGAGGAACTTCGACTCCGACTACGTTTACACTGTAACTCTGCAATCTAGCATCTGACATGCATACAGTTGAAGCAAATATTGTTGCAGTGACCGTATGAGACGACTTTGAAGGGTATATAACAAGTACAATAGACAAATGAAGATACATCGACTTCATCATTGTGCACACTATATTTCTATATCCTATGATCTTATACTGACACTATTGAAGGAGACGAGTTTGCATTGACCATATAAGACGACTCTCAAGCGGGTATATCGCACAAATCTTGCAGCAGGTATAACGCACAGAGCTTGCAGAACAAGGAACTTCGACTTCGACCATGTTTACACTGTAACTCTTCAGTCTAGCATCTGACATGTTATCAGTTGACGCAGATACGATCGCAATGACCATATAAGATGACTTTGAAGGGTATATAGTGAGTACAACAGGCGAATGGGGACACATCGACTTCATCGTCGTACACACTATATCTCTCTATCACATCATTTCACATGGACACTATTGAAGCGGACGAAAGTTCGCATTGACCATATGTGACGACTTCCAAGCGGATATAACGCACACAGTTTGCAGACCAAGAAACTTCAACTTCGACTATGTTCACACTGTAAATCTGCAGTCTTTAATCTGACATGCATACCTTTGAAGCAGATACGATGGCAGTGACCGTATGAGTAGACTTTGGCGGTTATATAACGAGTACAACAGGCAAAAGGGGATACATCGACTTCATCGTCGTATACACTATATCTCTCTATCCTCTCATCTCACATGGACTCTCTCGTAGCAGACGAGTTCGCGATGCCCATATGGGACTACTCCCACGCGGTTATAACAAACACAACTTGCACAACAAGAAACTTCGACACACTGAATGTCTCTTTCATATCATCTCACATGGACACTATTGGAGCAGACAAGTTTGCAATGACCATACGAGACGACTTCCAAGCAGGTATAACGCACACAGCTTGCAGAACAAGGAACTTCGACTTCGACCATGTTTTCACTGAAGCTCTGCAGTCTAGCATCTGACATGTTATCAGTTGACGCAGATACGATCGCAATGACCATATGAGACGAGTTTGGAGGGTATTCAGCGAGTACAACAGGCAGATTGGGATACATCGACTTCATCGTCGTGAACACTATATATCTCTATCATATTATCCCACATGGACACTATTGTAGCAGACAAGTTGGCATTGATCATATATGACGACTTCCAAACTGGTATAACGCAGACAACTTGCAGAACAAGAAACTTCGACTACGACTATGTTAACACAGAAACTCTGCAGTTTGGCATCTGACATGCATACAGTTGAAGCTGATTTGATCGCAGTGACCATATAAGACGACTTTGGAGGGTATATAGATAGTACAATAGGCATATGAAGATACATCGACTTCATCGGAGTGCACGTCATATCTCTCTATCCTATCATCTCACATGGATACTATCGAAGCAGACGAGTTCTCAATGCCCATATTAGACGACTCCTAAGCGGGTTCAACGCACACTTCTCGAACTAGAAACTTCGACTTCGACTATGTTCACACCGTAACTCAGCAGTCTAGCATCTGACATTCATACAGTTGATGCACGAACGATTGCAGTGACCGTATCAAACGACTTTGGAGTGTCTATAACGGGTACAATAGGCAAATTAAGATACTTCGACTTCATCGTTGTGCACACTATTCATTTTTTTTGCAATTGCATACCTAGTTGGTCCCAGCACTGCGACCAAACACCCCATAAATCGAAACTTATGCGGGGTTAGGTATACATACAAACACAAACATCCATGGCCTAACTAGCATTCGAACCTTTGTCTCGGTGGGAGTCCCTATACGAACTCAGCGCCTTCACGCTCTCGACCACCGAGCCGCCCAAATCTTACCTTGGCACTATTGAGAAGACAAGTTTGCATTGACCATATGAGACGACTATCAAGCAGGAATAACTCACACAGCTTGCAGAACAAGGAACTTCGACTTTGACTATGTTTACACTGTAACTCGGCAGTATATCATCTGACATGCATTGATTTGAAGCAGATTCGACTGCAGTGACCATATAAGACGACTTTGGAGGGTATGAAGCGATCACATCTGGCAAATGGGGATATATCGACTGCATCGTTGTGCACACTATATCTCTCCATCTTTACATTGACACAATTGAAGCAGACAAGTTCGCTTTGACCATATGAGACGACTTCCAAGCAGGTTTAACGCACACAGTGTTTAGAACGAGAAAATCCGACTTTGACTATGTTTACACTGTAACTCTGCAGTACAGCATCTGACATGCATACAGTTAAATCAGATACGATGGCAGTGACCTTATGAGACGACTTTGAAGGATTTATAACGAGTACAATAGGCACTTGAGGATACATCGACTTCATCGTCGTACACACTATTTATCCTTATCCTATCACCTCACATGAACACAATTGAAGCAGACAAGTTTGCATCAATTATATAAGACGACTTCCAAGCGGGTATAACGCACACAGCTTGCAGATTGAAAAATTTCGACTTTGGCTATGTTTACACTGTAACTCTGCAGTCGAGCATCTGACATGTTATCAGTTGACGCAGATTCGATCGAAATGACCATATAAGACGACTTTGAAGGGTATATAGCGACTTTTATAACTCGTCTAGAGTTTGTTTTTTTAAAAAACATTCATTTTTTGCTACAAAGGTATACACAAGTTGATTTGATGTGAACAGTACAAATATTCAGTCAAGACTGAGCTACGTAAGAAATGAATTATAAAAATGTGAAATAAAAGTTGCTGATTCAATTCCTGGAATCTGTCTCGCCTCTGGTGAGAACGCCTCGAAGTGCTGAGTTGCGGAATCGATGATGTAGCCTATATCCCATGGGTTCCCTGGAAATATGGAATATAATTTCTCCCATCCCAGAAAGATCCATACAAGCGGTGGATCGATCATTCGTCGTCGTCTTCGGTACTTGGACAGGGTTGAAGTCTTCTGGCGGTTGGTCTTGGGTTTTCGGGTACCCTAGTTGCTGTCTCCTGGGGTGCCGCAGTCTCCGGTACCGAACGTCTCGTCCAGTATAGGTATATCAGGCCAATAATCGATATAGCTGCGAATAGGAGGTAGATGGGTGTGGCCCAAATATAGGATGCATCTTGTTTCGTGTTCTTCAGGGTGACCTGATGGATCTTCTGCTGTTCCTTGTGTATTTGATGTATTTCATCTAATGGTATATCATGTAGGACGAATTCTTGTAGGTGCGTACTCAATGTCTTGGTGGGAATTCTTACGAAGGGTAGTAGTCAGGGTTGTCCCTTGATAGTGTCCTCGTTGTTCGTATAGGAGTCTCGTGACGTGTGGAAATTGCATCCAAATGGAACCTCGATGAAGTAGGGTCCTTTGAAAATTGTCAAATCGGTTTTGTGACATTCGGTCCTGATTTTCGTGTCGTCCCGAAATATGGCTATGTAGTGGGTGATGTTGATTTGTTCGATGATTTCGCCTTCGATCAAGACTGGGACTGGCTCGCAGGAAGTCGGTTCTTTCGCTTTCAATTGTAGGAGTTGGTATATACAGTCCTTTTGATTGGAGTGCTGTTGACGTATTCCAGTAATACAGTAATACATTAGATGTGTATTTCTGCATTCGGTGTCTTGATACTGATGATGACGTAAGAGTGTTTGTATTATAAATTCCAAATCTTCGATTCTCAAGTTGCTAGCATGAACAATTTTTAATCTTACAAAAGTGATAGAATTTTCCAAACCATTAAATATTTGTAATAGTATGATCAATATTGCTGCCAATTGATCTAAGGCAGTCTTCGCAGAGATGTAACTATTGAAGTCAAATAACAATTTGTCTAGCTCTTTATCGAGTTCGTTAATTTCATCTGACATTTGCTGTTCGTTTTGTTTGATCAACGTCAAAGATTTTTCGTAATCATTCATGACCTTTTTAGTTAATGAGATTTGTTTGTTCAAAGTTGTTGTTGTTTTCTTGATTAGTTTCGAGGGTGGCAATGGCTTCATCGTATCTTTTGCCATCATCGGCGTCCAAATTACCCGAAATACTTTTGAAGATAGTACCTAAACCGTCAATGAGTTCCCTCGCTTAACCCTCTCACTCGGATGTATGGAGTTAAATTTTTCTCTAGCAAGATTGAGATTGAAAAGAATGGCATTATCTATATTTATCAATTCGCTATAGTACAGTGGGTGTGGACTTTGAATAATTTGTTTTATTGTTTCATATTGCTTAGTTGATTTCAGTAATTCGGTTTCGATAGGAATCAGGTCAAAGTAGTGGATGGACGTGTGATGGGTGGCTTTCAATTTGGCATCACCTAGTTTATATGGTAGGATCCCGGGATTAGAATCAAGACTGGTCATCCTCATTACTTGAGCACTGTTCGCTTTCAGCGCGAGGAGTATCCTGTAATGCGATAGTTTTTTGAAGAGATGATGGCCTTTTCAGATTGTTTTCATGGTAGACTTTTGTTACTCCGCTGTTCACTGAAGGTGTAGTGGATTTGTTTTTACGCAGTATTGTTGGAACATTAATTTTTTTATTCTTTGTGATATTGTGAGCTTTGAATCGGGGACTCGCTTCATTCCGAGCTCTAGTTTTATGATAAAATAGGGTGTTTGGTTGATAAGTCAACGGGTCGTGCCTATTTTGATTAATTTTTTCCAATACTTTTTCTTTCTGTTTTGTCATTTGTTGGTTGAGTTTTTTATAGATTTCTATGGTACGATCTTTATGTTCTTCAATATAATTGTCGTATAATTTTTCACTAATATTGATGTCAAAAGGGCTATTTGAATCAAGATGTCCATTGATGATATCTATAGGACGTTGTTTGGTTGCTCAGTGAATAGCATGGTTATAGCCAAGGATTGCATAAGGCTTCTGATCTAGGATATTCAAGTCCTTTTTTGTTCCTCCAATTATCCTGAGGTGTTCAATGATGGTCGAATGGAATCTCTCTATTGGGCTGTTCGAATTAGGGTTCAGAGCTGTGGTATAATGGATTTTAATTTTGTGTAGTGCGGCGAATTCTTTTATAATGGTATTTTTTAGTTCGGTTCCTTGGTCTAAAACAAGTAATTTAGGAGTACCGTGATGGGTCATAAATCTTATGAATGCATTTGCAATATGGATAGCAGTTAATCCCGTGAGAGGATACGCTTGCGCATACTTCGAAAACTTATCTATAATAGTGAAGAATTTTTGACCTTTGATTGTGAAAACATCTCCATGGACTATTTCGAATGGTTTATTTGGAGTCGGTGTTAGTTCGAACTTTTGTTTAGGTGGATTTCTGTCATACTTCATTTTTTGACACAATTCGCAATTATTGATATATTTTGTAACTGTACCTCTGATGTTGGGCCAATAAAAGTGTCTTTTTATTTGGGCTTCTGTTTCGATAATTCCTTGGTGGTTTGTTTTGCCCTCGCGACATAATTTTACAAATTCATCACGAGAATCCATTGAAAAAACGTCTCCTAGTACATTATTACATGAAACTAGGTTGAAAACGGAGTTTTTGAACGTGTCTTTCAATATTTGACAGAGTTTATGGATCAAATCTTTCTTGTCTAAATTTATCGCAAAAGTTTTATCAATCGTTGTGAATTCTCTGAATATTTTCACCACGTCTTCTTCAAAATTTTGTTTGGAAATTTGAATAATAGTTCTCGTTTTGTTTTCGAATAATCGTTTAATTTTTGGGAGCTCTGGGGAGTGTGGAACGACTTTGAGGAATATTCGATTTTTGAAATTATTGATTGCGGTTTCGGAATTGGGAACTTCTAGTATAGGATTTTCGTGACTGGTGTATGCAGTTTCGTTATCGTCTTCTTTGTGTGTGTCATTAGAATTTGGGTTGACGTCATTCAAATTTGGGCTTCCATCAATATTGCCAGCTATTGATTCGGCGTCATTTTCGATGTTATTCTCATTATCGTTTGCTGTATTATTTTGTGAAGTAGATGGGTTAGTTAAAGACATTGTCTTGTTGAAATTTTCTACATAGGAGAATGAGTCATTAGTGTTGGTATCGTTAATTTCTATACGCGACAGGGCATCGGCGTTTGAGTTCAACGAACCCTTTTTGTATTGGATGGTATAATCAAACTCATCGAGTTTGAGTCTCCATCTGTTGAGTCTTGCGCTTGGATCTTTTATTGAGAAAAGCCAGTGAAGGGGAGTAATGAAACAAGAGGGTTTCTACGGAAATTTGGCAGTTGGCCCACCTTATGAAAACCTATTACATTTATTATGACGTATAACGTTCAGTTCACTTAATAATAATTTTATTTAATTAAAAAAAATTCTCATACCGTATAGGATTTGAACTTTGAATTTCTGGGTTGGCAAGCCGACACGTTACCAAGTGGCTATGGGGGGTCCAATTTATCAACGTGCAAGTGTGGGTACGACTCAACTTGTCCCCATGTTTTCGAGAGATATTTTTTGGAGGGCCATGAGTATGGATATTCGACATATGGATGGGTATATGGATATTTAGGGGGTACATTTTGCTTCATTGGGCCAATATGAGCAATTTGAATGAATATATTAGGCTTATGAATGAGTTTTAGTAAATATTTCTATGTTCTACATAGATTTGATTTTACGGTACTGCTAGTGTCCTCACTCGGATGTGAGTGGAAACTGTTTGCTATGCTTACCTTCTCCTATTACAGAGGTCTTCTTGAAGAATCTACTCGTATGTGTTACGCTTCAACCTAATTCCGCGAGGTGTCGCTATTGATACTGTTTTCAATATTTAATATGTTTCGTTAGTTTATACGGCCGTTTTTTGTGTTGCTAAAGTATTCATCTTCACTATTATTTGAAGACCCTAACCATAAAATATGTTTGGTTCCACTCATGGGCTATTATCAGAATTCAAAATCAATACCGATATTTTGCTTATGATGGGTAATATGAGATATTTATGAAAGTAATTCAGCTTGCATGATTTTCAATTCTTCTCAAATAATATACATTGGAACAACAGATATTCATTTTGAATAAAGAATCCTACGAATCGTTGCCAAATGAGCAATATCTATTCAAAGTTGAATCAGATTAGAAAGTCAATGACAAAAGAGAATGTGGTTTTTACGATTGGTGAATGTCTGAACAATCACGAGAATATGGAAGGTAATATGAACAGTATATATAAAGAGAAATAACGTTCACAAATCGAGAACTACTATCAGAGTATCTATCTGAGTGAATAGTGTCAGCAGTAACAATCAAAGGTGAGTTATTCTTTATTAATTATATCATTTCTCCTATCATTTTCCTTGTTCCACTATTCCACATATACTATTGCACAGGAAAAGTAAATTATATATCGCCGCCGAATCATCTATCTCTGATATCAACAATTCCACAACCAAAACCTCTAACAAAGAACCTCCGAAGTAAAACAAATAAATTCTATTATGTATGTGTTTTTTTTTATAGATGGATCTTAATGCAATGAATTCAATCTTTCTTCTGGAAACAGATAAAGCAGTTACAAAGCTGACAGATTTGGTTGTGGGTGAACCAAATACGATATATTTAGTTGAATTGATGAATACTAAATATGGGGAGACGGTCATACTAGACTAGAGAAAAACATAGTGTTCCTGCCCCAACGAGTTACCTAGGAGTACAAGCCAAATATTCAATACTTCACAACGGGAAAGTATGCTGTAATATTCAGGGGGACCAAGAACGTTGGGAAACCTCATCCTGCCACATATTTCAAAATAATCGAATTGAAATAGATTTTGGAGGTGAGATACTTTTTTATAAATAATAAGTGATACATTATGGATGAATTCAGAGGAATAATGTCAAAAATTGATGAAACGCTCAAATTGATCAAAGGCAATTCCGCTGAAAGGAGTTCAATCAAAGCAATCAATCAACATATAAAAAAGTGTAATGAAGCTTTGGATAAATTAAAACTCAGAGTTGGACAGAAAAGTAAAATAATTCCAAAAATTGGACAATTGAAACGATTAAAGTGTTCAATTAAGTTGAAAAATAAAAATGAGAGGTCGAGGAAGGAGCGTAGGGTTAATTGGGAGGATGTCAATTCTTGTTTCAATAACAGTGTAAAGACAGGAGTCATCATCAATGTAAAGCATAAAGAAATGAAAGCATTTTTTGCTGATGGATTTCATTTGTTTTAAAGAATTATCAACAAAATTCTAAAGGAAATGCCAGCTTTGAAAGTAAATACCTGTTTTTGGGGTGATTTTGTGAAAAAATCGAATGATGAGGAAATAATAAGTCGAAAATATCTCATTTCACCGAATGCAGTTTTAGATCGAGGGACGGATCTCATTGTGTGGTATCAAGAACATGTTGTTGATCAAATTTTAAATAAATTGTCTGAGTTTCCTGAAGAAAAGAGCGGTTGGGCATTACAAAAAATTCTATTGTTGGAAGTTGCAATAAACAAATATGAAATTGGTAATGGAACATTTTTTATCAAAATACCATTAGAAATTTCAAGAAAGAAAGCATGTATCAACATTCAGTGGAGTAAAGTTAGTGCTTTATATCCACCCACAGGAGATAATCGCTATACAACTTCCTTTCCGCATTACAGTCTAGAATTGAATACTGATGATTTAGAAATACCAATGAAACTGAATCGTATAAATAAATTCGAGGAATTGAATAATATATCTGTAAACGTTTATGCGTTGGAATTGAATCTCTCCACCAAAGGTTCATCTTATGTGGTAGTACCCGTGAGACTCGCTAGAAGTGAATTAGAACGTCATGTCAATCTGCTATTAATACAAAACCATTATTTTCCCAAACTGAATGATTATACAGCACCAATGCCAGATGACAATGATGAAACTGAAATAAAGTTTCACTATTATTGTTGGATAAAAAATACGTCGCGTCTGATATCGCTGCAAGTTAGCAAAAGGAAATAAAAAATTCATTTATGTGATCGTTGCTTGGATTATTTCTATAGTAAGGAAAAATTGAAAACTCATTTTGTATTGTGTGAGAAAAAAAACGATTGCAGAATATCATTCCCAAAGTATGACTTTGTAGAATTTAGGAATTATGTTTACAAGCAGAAAGTATCTTTCGTAATCTATGTTGATATTGAATCCATTTTAGTACCGTGTAATTCAAGATTATCACAAACAACTACGAAATATCAACTACACAATGCATTTTCGGTAGGTTATTACCTTAAGTGTTGTTATGATGATTCAATTTCTCATTTCAATAGTGATGAGGGTGAAGATTGCATGGAATGGTTCTCAGGTGAGATTAAACGAATTGCGAAGTTCGTAGAGAACAAAATACTAGATATTGTACCCATGATAGAAAAACCGAATAAAGACGGGAATTCCAGAACTTGTCACATTTGTGAAAAAATATTTGAACCGAATGACGTCATCGTGAGACATCATGATCATTTTACTGGTCAGTTTCGTGGATTTGCGCATCAAAACTGCAATTTAATTTTTACCAGTTATATGTCATAATATGTCAAATTATGATGCACACTTCATTATTAAAGATATGGCCATACGAGGCTCTTTGAGTGTGCTTCCATTGGACAAGAAAAAATATATTTCTTCCACTCTCAATGACAATGATAGTAAGATAAAATTTAGATTTATCGATTCTTTCAGATTCATGGGTGCGAGTCTTGATGAACTCGTATCCACTTTATGCATGGATAATCTTCAAAATTTGAAGCTAGAGTTCGAAGAGTTGAATGATGAAACATTCAAACTATTGTCTAGAAAAGGTTAATTCCCCTATGATTATTTAGATAATGTAGATGAATTGAAAGATACTCAACTGCCACCCATTGAAAAAATCTATATCGAATTGAGTGATGTAGAATTGTGTGAAGAAGACTACATTCATGCACAAAATGTATGGAATGCATTCAAAATGAAAACTCTAAGAGATTATAGTGACTTGTATATGGAAACTGATATTTTGCTACTTGCAGATGTCATGGAAAATTTTAGGGAAACTGCATCAAATACTTATGGTTCAGATCCCGCTTGGTATTATACAATGCCAAAATATACCTGGGATGCTATGTTAAAATATACAAAATGCAAATTACAAATTTCAAAGGATGTTGATATGATATTGTTTATAGAAGAGGCGATTAGAGGTGGAATTTCGGTTGGTAGCAGTCGATTTTCAGAGGCTAATAACAAATACATGCCCAACTATGATCCCTCAAAACCTTCCAAAACACTTTTGTATCTCGATGTGAACAACTTATACGGTTGGGCTTTGTCTCAACCATTACCATTTGGAGGTTTCAAATGGGTTGATACAAATATTGATGTAACAATGATTCAGGATTATTCATCGGTGGGGTACAGTTTACAAGTTGATTTGGAATATCTCAGAAACTTACATGATTCACACAACGACTTTCCATTTTGTGCAGATCATTCCGTTCCTCCAACATCAAAATTAACAAAATTGATAGCTGATGTGCATGATGAAAAAGGATATATATTGCATTACAGAAATTTGAAACAAGCATTGGCAAACGGTCTTATTCTGACTAAATTACATAAAGTGTTGGAGTTTGAGCAGCCTGAGTGGTTACGGCCATATATAGAACTCAATACTCATTCAAGGGCTTCGGCTACGACTAACTTTAAAAAAAATCAATATAAATTAGCTGATAATGCTGTTTTTGGGAGAACAATAGGAAATATAAGACTACATAGAGTCGTTAAATTGGTAAATTTTTATGAAGGTCGTTATGGAGCTAAAAATTTGATGCTAGTCCGCGATTCCATAGTAGATCCATTTTTGATGAAGAGTTTATGGCAATTGAATTGAGAAAAGCTGAACAAATCTTCAATAAACCTCTTTACATTGGTATGGCTATTTTGGACATTTCTAAACTTTGTATGCATGATTTCCATTAAAATTTTATGTTACCTACAGTCGGATCAGACAGTTGCAAGTTAATGTACACAGACACAGATAGCTTGTTTCACGAATTGACTTGTGCCGATGTATATAAAGATGTAATCAAAAAACATATTGATAAATTTGATACCTCTGATTATGAAAAAAATAATGAGTACAATATTCCATAAGTGAATAAAAAAATACCGGGGAAAATGAAAGATGAGACAAACGGGAGAATAATTACACATTTTGCTGGCCTTTGTTCAAAAATGTATACTTTCAGAACACTTGTTACTCAGCAAGAAAGGGATCGTTTGGAAAAGAAGTTGGTAAAAAAAGGTATGAGTAAAGAACGAATAGATATTGAAATCAAGAATTTGGGTATTAAAAAAACATCTAAGGGGATGAAAAAGTATGTAATGAAGAATGAAATAACTTTCGAGGATTATGTTGCTTGTCTGAAAGATTTTGAGGACAAAGCAATATCACAACAAAGTATCCGTTCCTATGCTCACAACGTATTTAGTATAGAACAAACAAAAGTTGCTCTTAGTCCACATGATGACAAACGAATTATTATTCCTCAGTCATTTGATACACTTCCATGGGGTCATTAAAGTACATAGATTCTTCTTATGTTTCAGGAATTATTCAATATGCAATTGAGAGAACTTTGTATCAAGACTGTTTGTCAAAATATAGGAGAAATAATACTTTTTATCAATAGTCTATTATTACCTTTGAGCTCAACTTTAGAAATTGTTGAAAAATTCAGTTATTATAAATGAATAAGAATTTCAGAGTGTTCTAATAACGATAACGCTTACCTTCCTACCAATATGCTACATAGAAGTATGATTTTTTCATCAAATGAGCGAACTGCAGTTATCAATCATTGTAATTGGGAATCAACATTTTTAGACCCTGAATATTGCATATGGGTCAATAGATATAGAATTAAAAATCTCAATTTATATTTATGTGAATCATGTTATCACTATTTCTTAGATATTTTGAAAAGAAATAATATTATTATGAATTTGCATGTTGTAAGAGATCATTTCCATTTACTTTACGATACACGCAACATTCATTCCATATATCAAAAAAGTTCTATGTGGTGTCAAAATAGTTCTATAGAATTATTATTCAGAATCAAGTTACGCTATGAATGCGACATGGACTTACATGATGCTAACAGCAAATTGAATCGTTTCATTGATTATTGTGACGAGGATGAAGATGATGATGATCAATGTATTTCAATTATCTATAAGAAATGTGCGCACATTGATGATGTCAGTTGATGTATATTTTTGATGAATAAAAAACAAAAAACTTGATTTTTGTAAATTTTATTTAGATCTGAATCACAATTATTGTTCAAGAGCAAATTTGCATAAATGACATCTTGATCGAGATGTTGGTGGACCATCTACATGCGATTGCCAATCGGGTCGGTTGTGATGGACGAAACAGGGTTGTTTCACTTGCAGATCAAAATTCAGACGGTAGTCCCGAAGTAACTTATTCCATGCATATAAGAGTTCGATTGGTTGTGTTCTTTCAATCAAATAGTGAAGAGGAAACTTTGCGAGTTCTTCCTCACTAAAGTGATGTAAACTCCGTTTAAGATGCCAATGATCCTTCAACGGACAGATACAGTAGCATGACTCTTGATTCATTTTCAACTTTTCTGGACGATACAAGAAAACAAGATATATACTTGTGTACTGATTCAATAAAGGCATTTCCGTCTTTTTATAGCTATTTCACGTTGATAGAGGAGGGGTGGTATAGAGAGAGAGAAAGAGAGAGAGAGAGAGAGAGAGAGAGAGAGAGAGAGAGAGAGAGAGAGAGAGAGAGAGAGAGAGAGAGAGAGAGAGAGTCAGGTGAATAAAAAAAGTTTTGTTCATTTCATACATTTATTTATTCATTCATTATAAAGTGCGTATACAAAAAGTATACATTAGATAAAGCGCATACGAATTCATCAGTATGATTATTATGATAAAAACACATAGGCACTTCCTTTTTCAATGGAGGATGGTCGTCCAATTCATGAACTGGACAGCTGCAATATTTCGTGATAAAGTTGAATTTTTCTCTCCCTCTTACATACACTGCATCTGCACCTTGAGTTAGATACCTTATGATATTTTCAAATTGATGTGGAGGAGTGAATCCAACATTCCAATCGATGCAGTGATGATTCTGCATCAACCACGCTGCTTGTTTTTTTAAATCGTGCGGTAGATTGTTGAAGGAAAATGGTGGTTTGAACAAGAAATGACTAATACGGCGATGATCATCAAAACAGGCTAGCTCTTTCACGATAAATCTATTGTTCCCCAGTTCAAAGCCTTGGAAATCAATTACAAGCCTCATATTTGGAGATTCTTCAATTTTTGTAAAATCAATTTTCTCTTCTCGAAATATTCAATTTCAGCTTTGAGTTGCTCCAGCTGATGGAGGAAATTAACTAACATGTATCTGTATTGAGGTATCATTATCAACTGACTGACTGACTGACTGGCTGACTGGCTGACTGATTAAGACCTATCGTACCATTTTTTTCAATGGATTGTAGTAAAATTTTTTTTCATGTAATATTAGGCAATATGCAGACACATCATTTCCTGTAGGCTTAGACGTTTCAAATTATGATTTCCATGATAACAAACGAAATGTTGGAAAACATGGTGATCTATTCGGGGGTGATTCCAAACGAGGATTGATCGTAGGAAGTAGCGGATGCGGCGAAACAAACATTATGTTGTCTCTAATCGAACATCCTAACGGATTGAGATTCGAAAATATCTATCTATACTCAAAGTCATTGGATCAACCCAAGTATCAATATCTACGTTCTTTGCTTCAACCACTCAGTGAAATTGGATATAATGAATACAAGAATAGTGAAGATGTACCTCCAGCAGATAACATCAAAACAAATTCTATAATTATATTTGATGATGTAGCAACTTGTGATCAAAATATTATCAAAGATTATTACTCTTTCGGACGACATAAACAAACAGATTGTTTTTATATTTGTCAGACGTACTCTGCTATTCCGAAGCATCTCCTGCGTGATAATGCCAATTTATTGATTATATTCGAACAAGATATTACCAATTTGAAACATATTCATGATGACCACGCGAATATTGATATGGACTTTCAAAAATTCAAGGAAGTAGCATCTTCTTGTTGGAAGAAAAAGTTTGACATTTTTGTAATTGATAAGGATTGCGGTTTGTCTCCAGGTAGAGTCAGAGGAACAAGGGGATAGCGTTTAGTGCGATGGGATGTAATCCGCAGAAAGCGAAATAGGTATCATGTTTCGGGTGATCTAATATGAAAGCATACCCGATCAGACCTAAAAAAATTCTGTCACATAGAAATCTCATATATTGTAGGCCAATTCTCATCAAATTCCTCATGAGGAACATCAGTCACATGACCTGATAGATTGTGAAACTTTTACTTGGTCATAACTGCAGAAATATATGTTTCAACTATACGAGGTGTTTTTGAAATAATAATATGTATTCAGCACATCGAAATATAATATTCTCATATCAGATACCTTCAAATTCCTCAAATCAACAGGAAATTGCATCCCCGAAAATTGAACAGAAACAGGAAAACATTAAAACAATCTAAATAATTGAACTCAGCACAAAAAATTCATGTAGATGGAACATTATAGGATTGTTACAGAGTGAAACTATATAGGTGTAAAATTGGTCTCCCCTCACCTATATGTCATTCGATAGTATAAACGTCTCGAGGTTCGAAATTTTCACGCTTATTCCAATACAGCCCAGTATATAAAAAAAAATGTGGTTATAAAGCATTTACCTTTAGCTTTTTTCACCTCAGCAGGCTCAGATTCGATGAAAATCTGAATAATGAATGAAAATAGTGAGAAGACAATTCAGATGAAACAAAAACCGCCATTCTTATATTCCCGTACATGATTCTCTGAAAGCACACATCACTACCATCACAAATAATTCACACAAACGGCATTTCTGAAAAACAACGCCATTCAATCGACGAGAAATTTCACATAACGTCCACGATATGACTGAACAAATATAGAAATGAAAACTTGATAGTCAGCAAGAAACCTGATAACAGCTTCCTATCTTCCAAATAAACGTTGATAATGCATGTTTAGCAGACAAAAAATATGTTTTCAACAATATATGAACCACCACGAGGAAAAATATAATATACAGGACGATTAGAAACCTGAATCAGATGAAATATTTGAGAGACGTATGGCTTTACATTATAACAAATGCATAGGTTCTCGACTGCGATATCTGAGAACAATATGGTTACCGACGATCTGTGACAGATCCATCAATCAACCATTGAAAATAAATAGTACTCCTAAGGATTAGCACGCCAAAAACATTGATATGCGCAGAGTTTCAATGTTTGCGAGATATCAATAAAGAATGGAGAACCGTGAATAACCTATATTTTCATGTTATCTTTCATGAAGCTAGTATTAAAACGTCTTGATAATACTGACAATAGATGCGCGAATAGAAATCTCTACTTTCTTTACGACATCGTTACAAATGATGCTAGATAGATGACACTTGACAGATACCACTAAACACATGAGGCGTTTTGCAGATGATGTATAATTAAGAGGAGACATATCACGCATGCATCAAAACGTGACGAAAACATCAAAAAAACAGGCGTACCATTCTAACCAAATGAAATATGAACAACATAAACCAATTATGAATTGCGATCTCAGACAAAAATATTCGAAAAGACTAATATACACGACGAAAAATTATTATATCTCTTGCTATCATTCCCAGACAGCTCAAGTATCCCATCCAATTCAAAATCGTATCTCGGCTATCATTTGAAATATTCCCCAACTTCATCAAAATGGAATAATCACAAGGCGACATTCTCTTCAAACCGATATAAAGATTTCCCATGCTCATTATGAATAACAATCGAATCCGAACAGCATATATGACACAAAGTTTTATCACGAACGTTGCTTCACAGAAACTGGGATTTTCATTCCAGACAAGAAACTTTTCTACAAAATACAGATACGACCTGTTTGAGGATACTGTTCCTCATATGGGTTCAGCACTCACACATATAGAGACAAGCCATACCAGAGAGACAAGCTATGCGCCTGGTGAGCGATGCCACACTCACTAATTCTTAGAAAACATCTGAACATCATAAATGAAAACTCATAAAACGACTAAGTTCATCATAGGAAGTGTTTCTAAGATTTCCAAATGCGGAATCTCAGCCAATTTCATTGATATAAAATGATCACAGGGCACTATTTATTTTCACCCAAAATAAAGATACTATATGAAGATCCTGAACAAGAATTGGAATCAATCAGTATACTACGACACCCGGATCCATCACGAAAGTTTCAACGAAAAAACTATGATTTTTATTTCACGCGAAAAGCTATACTATACAAGATATAGATATGATATTTATCAGAGTACTGTTCCTACATATCATGGGGTTCAACATCCATATACATACTCTGATGCTCCTAGATTTCATTCAGAGATACAGCCCATTCGCCTGATTGGTGTTTCTACACTCACTGATTCTCAAACAACATTGTAACATCACCGAAAAGACATCGAACTTCCACTTTTCTACAGATACACAGAAAATAATTTTCAGAGATTCCTACTATCTTCCCATCGCTAGTAATACCAGTCAGATACACTCAACAAATTCAGAAAACGCATTCTGTTGTCACCAATCTCGAATATGTTGAGCAACTCTTTACCAAAACTCATTAAATGACTGAGTTTACTATAGGAAGTGTTTCTTAGATCCTGAAAAGTTTAAAATTCAATACCTATATACCTCCTGTTGTAGCCTGTGCATGATTTTCTTCGAATATAATAGGTATTTGCTTTTGGTGCGCTTCAAGAGATGAATAATTATGATAATCTGACGCATATTGTAGCACCAAACATTCAAACAACGTATACCAATAATTATGAATCAACTTCTAAGACGAAAATATTTGGAAAATCATCTCTCTCTTATTAAGCGAGACATTCCCAGATAGATTGAATATCCTATCCTCTTTGAGGTATGCACGACGTTCTTCGAACATTGTAAGGATTTTCTTTCGTGCGCTCCAAGTAATAAAAAAAAATATGAACTGATGAAAAAATGTACACTGCGAAAATTAATATATCTCTTACTATCATTGCCAGACAGTTTAAGTATCCTATCCTATTCAAAATCGTATCTAGGCTATCATTCGAAATATTGCCAAACTTCATCGATATAGAATAATCACAAGGTAGTATTATTTTTGAACCGAAATAAAGATTCCTAATGCTGATTATAAATAAAAACTACTCTACGAAATACAGATACAACCTGTTCAAGAATACTGTTTACTCATATGGGTTCAGCACTCACACATATACGTTGATGCTCCTAGATGCCATCCAGAGAGACTAGCAATGCGCCTGGTGGGCGATGCTACACTCACCAAGTCTTAAAAACATTGAAACATCGCAAATGTGTCGAAGAGAGTCGGAGACCTTTCCTTATTCTACAGATACTTCCGCTCCATTAACAAAATTGAAACATCACAGAAAAGCTGTTACTCTTCAGATATATGTTGGACAACTCTTTACCGAAACTCATAAAACGACTGGGTTTACCAAAGGAAGTAGTTCCAAGATATACCAATGTTCAATACTGCACCTCCTTTTTGGCAACCTCCCTAGGCATGAGCGATGTTTCACGAACATAATAAGCATTTCCTTCAGTGCGCTTCAAGTGATGAAAGAATAATAATCCGACACCAATCATAGTACCAACCATTTGAATAACGTATATCAATCAGGAATTAACTTCATAGACAAAAATATTCCAACAGGCTATCATGCATTAGAATGAATGAATAGATCTCTTCAGAGAATGAACAAAAACACATGAGGTGAGGCTCCCTTGTCTCTCCTTGGGGCTCGTACCGTGAAGCCAAGGGACCCCAGAGCTGGGAAATGCGGGCTCGGGTGCCGGACTAGTGAGCGCTCCAACGTCGAGACATGTGCGGGCTCAGGCGATGAGCCGCGTGGGCTCAAATGGGCCTGGGCGGCTCAAAGGGGCCCAATTGGGCTCCGGCGGGGGGATCGTGCGGGCTCGGATGCGGGCCAGCGCGTTCTCCGGCGCTGGACCAATGGGCTTTGGAGCAGGGCCTGCATGAGAGCTCACGATAGGAGCGGGTAGCAGTCGGGCTCTGTACCAGCGAAGGCTCTGGCGGGCTCATCCAGGCTCGCTGAGAGAGCAGATGGGGAGAGCACAAGGAGGACTCATACGAATGGTAGGTGAACGTCTACTCAGTTGAGGCCGGTTCGGAAGAAATGAGGGACGAAACAACAGAGGTACCACAATGGACCCACCCTAGAGGTCTAAGTGAATTGAGGGCCCCCAGCGGGCTCACCCTCTGTCTTCCAAAATCCAAAATCCAAATCCATCATGCATTAGGGAAAATCATATATGTCTTGTCAGGTGAACTTTTCACCAATTTCATTGGTATGAAATGATCACAAGGTACCATTTCTTTCTACCCGAAATGAAGATACCAATGCTGATCCTGAACAAGAATTGAAATCAAACAGTATACGATACCCGGATATCCATCACGAAAGTTTCAACACAAAAACTAGGATTTTTATTCCAGACAACATGCTACTCTACAAAATACAGATACAACTTGTTTTAGAACACTGTCTACACATATGGGGTTCAGCAACCACATAATATACGTTAACGCTTCTAGATTCCATCAAGAGAGACAGGTCATCCGCCTGTTTAGTGATGCCACACTCACTAACAGGATAGGTTAGAGAGTAGGTTGACATCATTGGTTGAGATTGATGCTATATCGGCCTGGACTATCCAAGCTACGATAGGTTAGATCAATTTTTGGTGGTTCGTTTGTTTGTTTGTCGGACGAGCGGAGCGAGTCTGATAATCTCGTGATAGAACTTTGTGTCATATATGCTGTTTGGATTCGATTGTTATTTATAATGAGCATGGGGAATCTTTATATCGGTTTGAAGAGAATGTCGCCTTGTGAATATTCTATTTTGATGAAGTTGGGGAATATTTCAAATGATAGCCGAGAAACGATTTCGAATTGGATGGGATACTTGAACTGTCTGGGAATGATGGCAAGAGATATAATAATTTTTCGTCGTGTATATTAGTCTTTTCGAATATTTTTGTCTGAGATCGCATTTCATAATTGGTTTATGTTGTTCATATTTCATTTGGTTAGAATGGTACGCCTGTTTTTGTGATGTTTTCGTCACGTTTTGACGCATGCGTGATATGTCTCCTCTTAATTATACATCATCTGCAAAACGCCTCATGTGTTAGGTGGTATCTGTCAAGTGTCATCTATCTAGCATCATTTGTAACGATGTCGTAAAGAAAGTGAAGATTTCTATTCGCGCATCTATTGTCAGTATTATTAAGACGTTTCAATACTAGCTTCATGGAGGATAACATGAAAATATAGGTTATTCACGGTTCTCCATTCTTTATTGATATCTCGCAAACATTGAAACTCCTTAGGAGTACTATTTATTTTCAATGGTTGATTGATGGATCTGTCACAGATCGTCGGTAACCATATTGTTCTCAGATATCGCAGTCGAGAACCTATGCATTTGTTATAATGTAAAGTCATACTTCTCTCAAATATTTCATCTGATTCAGGTTTTTAATCGTCCTGTATATTATATTTTTCCTCGTGGTGGTTTATATATTGTTGAAAACATATTTTTTGTCTGCTAAACATGCATTATCAACGTTTATTTGGAAGATAGGAAGCTGTTATCAGGTTTCTTGCTGACTATCAAGTTTCTATTTCTATATTTGTTCAGTCATATCGTGGACGTTATGTGAAATTTCTCGTCGATTAAATGGCGTTGTTTTTCAAAAATGCCGTTTGTGTGAATTATTTGTGATGGTAGTGATGTGTGCTTCCAAAGAATCATGTACGGGAATATGAGAATGGTGGTTTTTGTTTCATCTGAATTGTCTTCTCACTATTTTCATTTATTATCCAGATTTTCATCGAATCTAAGCCTGCTAAGGTGAAAAAAGCTAAAAGTAAATGCTTTGTAACCACATTTTTTTTTATATACTGGGCTGTATTGGAATAAGCGTGAAAATTTCGAACCTCGAGACGTTTATACTATCGAATGACATATAGGTGAGGCGAGACCAATTTTACACCTATATAGTTTCACTCTGTAACAATCCTATAACGTTCCATCTACATGAATTTTTTGTGCTGAGTTCAATTATTTAGATTGTTTTAATGTTTTACTGTTTTTGTTCAATTTTCGGGGATGCAATTTCCTGTTGATTTGAGGAATTTGAAGGTATCTGATATGAGAATATTATATTTCGATGTGCTGATTACATATTATTATTTCAAAAACACCTCGTATAGTTGAAACATATATTTCTGCAGTTATGACCAAGTAAACGTTTCACGATCTATCAGGTCACGTGACTGATGTTCCTCATGAGGAATTTGATGAGAATTGACCTACAATATATGAGATTTCTATGTGACAGAATTTTTTTAGGTCTGATCGGGTGTGCTTTCATATTAGATCACCCGAAACATGATACCTATTTCGCTTCCTGCGGATTACATCCCATCGCACTAAACTCTATCCCCTTGTTCCTCTGACTCTTAGATAACCAGTTTTGGTAGAGAGTTGTTTGACATATTTCATGAACCAACCAGAATACCTCCTATGGTAAAACACTGAGCTGTTATATGAGTTTTAGGTGTGAATAGTTGTTCAAGTTGGAGCGTTGAAACAGGGTGCCGTTATCTTGGTTGTTCTATATTTGGCGTATACAGAAAATCATATTCTTCCAAAGCCTAGAAAGATGATTAAATCAGCTGAGTTATAGACTACAATTAACGGACAATGATTTCATCACACTACCTACCAGTCATTATACAGAGTTTTTAAATATATATTTTTGTATGCCAAGTTGAGTAGTCATTGTTAGTCTTCTTGCCTACCAGGTGTTGAATAAATAACGGATAATTTTGACATCATTTATTTTCAGAAATTATACCAACATTTTCAAGTTCAGTAAGAGTAAAGGCGATCTCGTTGTTGTTCTTATCTGATTCCATTAAATATCTCAGTCTATCCACCAAGATATTGGGATCTGTCCATTCATCTAGAATATTGTACTCTCCATTCCTGGCTTCAGGCTCCACGCTCGACTTTGGACGTTCAGGCTTGGTCTTATTTTTGAAGAGGGGTCTGATAATTTTATCGAATTTCTCCTTATCAGCTTGTCCTCGTAATCGCCCTAATCGATCTCTATGAATAGAGCTGATTTCTAGCATCTGTTTATACATCTGGTGATCCAGAGGAGTGTAATTTCGAGGGTTCTTGGAAAATAATGATTCCAAAAGACCCAGAGTACTTTTAAAATAGACATTATCTACGCCTATGTATTGGTCCTCAAAGCGTAGATTCTCAGGTCCAAGTGTCCATCTGCCGTCGACATATTTCGGTCCATAAGCATTATCATAATCTGCACAGTGATATTTATCTAATGCTTGCTCTGATGAATGTGGTTTAGACTCCATGATGTGAACGCTATGGTGTCTGATATACAACTGAAGACTCTTGAATACCTCTGAAGACATCTGAATACCTCTGAAGACATCTGAATACCTCTGGAGACATCTGAATACCTCTGAAGGCATGATCTGAAGACCTCTGAATACCTCTGAAGACATCTGAAGACATCTGAAGGCGTGATCTGAAGACCTCCGAATACCTCTGAATACTTCTATAGGTGTGATCTGAAGACTTCTGAATCCCCAACTGCCATCCGCTAATCAGCTAGGTTATTCGAATTGGTGGCGTCCACTCTATGGGCATTCCTCATATGGTGGTATAGGTTAGTTTTATTCAAGAATTTTCCACATTTCTCACACACAATGCTTGGTGTCGATTATAGTGAAATTTTCGCTCTTTAAAACTTTCCCACGTTCTATTGATATTGAAAGCAATCCACTCTCCAGTATTGAGACACCCTGTTATAAATCTGAAATAGCTGTGCTCTCAGAGTTCCTGAAATCTCCTGCTACCACTCTGCTAAAATTCACCGAACAAGAATTGCACTATATTCCAGTAGAATGTCTCATTGAATATGCAGATCCTTATGGGCTATTAAGGGTGTGGCACAAACTTCCTCAAGAATATCGCAGCAACTTTGACCTACAAATCAAACTGCCATGCTTCGTTCATTATAATCGTCCCGATTGGACCACACACTGGGACGGACCGCCATCTTCTCAAGAGGCATGTCATTTTTGTAGAAAAGGATTACTCAAATTGATAGTTTATTTATCTTCGTTTTCGTATTCTCTCACCCCCATATGGGCCGCCCTGTATATATTTTTTTCAATTTACATCAACTCAAACACCCTGTATATATTTCTTTCAACTCAAACACTTCTTTCATGCTAAAACATGGGACCGCGAACTGTGGGACACTCTGTATATATTTTTTTCAATTTTCAATCAACTCAAACGCCCTGTATATGAAAATTCAATCTTGTTATTGTCATTAAAGTGTTATTGTTGCGGTTTCGATAAGCTCGCGTCAGCGCTACCCCTCTTCCCCGCTAGAACATAGGCCGCGTTCCAGTTAAGATTAAAGCGTGTATTTCCCTTTGCTGGTAGTCATGGTCTCTTAGTTAAACTGTCGTGCTTCGTCCATTATAACCGACCTGATTGGACTACTCACTGGGATGGACCGCCATCTTCTCAAGAATCATGCTATTTTTGTAAAAAAGCTTTACTGTGAAATAAATTGATTATCTAACAATAATTCTCCTCGTAGTAGTTTCATTTCGCATTTATGTACCATTAATGACATATGTCAATGGTAGAACGATATCCCTCAAACCATGCGACTTTGCATGTAGGTATATTGGCATTTCCGAATTGTCCATAAAAATTCCTATTTTGAGAGTACCCACACGTGATCATTTTACCAGAAGAAAAAACAACAGCATGACGTCACCCACTATAAAATAAATAATTAATTCAAGTATTTGTTTCCAATACGAGCGCGCGCTTATCATTCTAAGGGATCTCTCGCTTTGCTGGAACTTCGAACGCCATGAAGGTAACGGCATGACGTCACCCACTCCGGAATAAATGAATAATCCAAGTATTCGTTTCCAATACGAGCGCGCGCTTATCATTCTACGAGATCTCCCGCTTTGCTGGATCTTCGAACGCCATGAAGCGAAACAGCGTTGCCACACACAATAATGTAACAATATTAACATCCAAACACATACGTCCGACAACGTTGCAGCGCCGAGCGCTCGAGCCTTACTCTACCTCGATAGATTCGTTGCAAAGATAAGCGCGCGCCAGCGATGGATAGTATTTTCGACTCGAAGTTTCTTATCTCTGGAATGCATCTCTCGCTTCACTCTACCTCGATAGATCCGTTGCAAAGATAAGCGCGCGCCAGCGATGGATATTATTCTCGACTCGAAGTTTCTTATCTCTGGAATGCATCTCTTGCTTCACTCTACCTCGATAGATCCGTTGCAAAGATAAGCGCGCGCCAGCGATGGATATCCCGTTTGAATAGCATTAAAATAATTGAAATATCACGGAGGTCGGAATACCACAGTGCGTATATACGCTGCCTCATAATGCAAAGGTCCCTGGTTCAATTCCTCTTAGCGGTGACAGCTTTTTTTAAGTTATTAATTCACGATGGCGACGTGACGACGTATGAATAATTCGAATTTCGCGCTGGTTTTTAGTGGGCGTGGCCTCCAATCAAATGCTGGTCTCTGATTGGCTTGAGCCAGAATCCCTATAGCCTCTCTACTATCCTGAAATTATTGTTACTATCTTACCAGGTTTGTTTTGCAGGAAAATGATGTTATAAATTTTGGCGCCCAACTATTAGGGTAGTGAGGGTGTGCTTCATTTCAGGTACTACCAGGTTCGGGGAATAATTGCAGCATACTTTACAACTTTGCATAATCTTCATCATTTTGTTATTTATTTCCTATATAACCACATAGCTTCTTCATATTATTATTATTTGATGGTCTCTTGCCCAGCAAAGACATCCAGCCGCCAGTGTTGCAAGGTCACGGGACCAAATATTCTTCTTATTATTATATCTTTGAATAGTTTCGTCATGTCCTTTCAGTAGCTGTTACCGTCCATAAGCATTAAGGTGCCTTGCAAACTTTACATCTTAGTTCAGTGGTTATGATAATCAATGGTAATGATGTGTTAGTATTTTCAGAATATCAATAGTGAGGAAATCAGTGGTGAACAGGCTTCATGGAAAACATTTGTTTGTCGAAGGGTTTGTTATTTCTACTAGGAGTAACAGTCATTGAAACAGGTTGGGTGAATATGCATTCCAGTTTGGGTGTTCGAAATTATCAAGTCAGTAGGTACAGATAAGTAGTGTAGATAATAGGTATTATATTCACCAGAGCGGGAAAATAAAAAAAAAGAGGAACTTGTACTGAGGTAGGTACGATCGAAATGCTGACAATTTCATCAATTCATTTTTAACGAACAGAAGCCAGTGTGTGCAGGTCAAAAATAGTTTGTCACGTTACGTAAACGTATCACATGGTGCCCCGCAAGGTTGTGTATTATCTCCATTACTATTCATTTAATATACTGCTGATTTTCATCGAGTCTTAAACTATTTTCAAATACATACATATGCTGATGATACAAACCTCCACCACTCGGCCAGAACTGAGGATGTTCTAAGACATGAAAGTTTGCTTAATGAAGACATAAAACAGTTGGTATCAATGTCAAAAAAACACTGTCTCAATATAAACCCCACGAAATCTTCCCTAATCGTATTTGCTAGTGAAAGAAACAGACGATCGGTTATAGATAACGTTTCAATTGAGGTTGAAGGACGAAGAATCCAGTACTGTGAGAAGATTAAATGCCTCGGCTTAGTTATTGATGATAACTTGAAATTTCATAACCATATAAGCAACCTCATCAAAAGATCATATTGTATAATGAAGGGTCTCTATTCCAACAGACATTTTTTGGGAAGAAACTTGAGAATTACTCTGTGTGATTCACTAATTCTATCAATTTTTAATTATTGTGACATCCTCTATGGCCCATGTCTCGACGGGATACAGTCAGCGAGAATTCAAAAAGTTCAGAATGCATGCGTGAGGTTCATTTTTGGGTTGAGGTTTAGGGACCACGTTACACCTTTTATTAATAAACTAGATTGGTTGAAAATGCACAATAGAAGAGAACTTCATCATGCCTGCTTTTTACATAACCTCTTTAGGAAAAAAATACCTCCTTACCTCCTTGACAACCTCCAACATAGACAAGAAGCACATACCAGAGACCTTCGATATACTGATAATTTGTCAATCCCTCAGCACCGGACCAGGTTCTTTGAACGATCTTTCTCCTACCATTCCGTCGTCTTGTACAATTCTATTCGTCCAAATATAAAGCACGTATGTCCTCTAGATTTTAAACGTAAACTCAAGCAACATTTCCTGGATGAACAGCGATAGACTCATCAAGATCTCTACTTTTCTGATTTTTTTTTTCATTTTTCTTCAAAGCTCTTTGTGACTGTTATTATCATTTACTATTATTATTATCATTACTATTCTTATTATCATTATGATCGTTATTGTTACTTCTATCATCAATAGTACAATTGATTTCATCTTTATATTATTATATCACTAGTTTTATTTTCTCATCATTGTAAACTCACATTGTTATTCTAAAATATGCTTGGTTGAGTGGAAGAATAGCTATGAGCTAAACTCCGCCAAGTAAAATAAAGTCCATTTATTATTATTATTATATTATTATTATCTCGTTTGTTTTGTTTTGATCAGTTTAGGAGGAAATGATTGTAATATTACGGAGTTTTCATGAGGTATTTGGTAACGAATTTCAAGCTGAATATCTTTGTGATCACAGCGGTGTGTATAGTCATATAGTTAAAGTAGATTGGTAGGGCTTACTAGTAAGCAACCAAGTTTTCACGTGGGTTTTCTTCAAGTTGCGTGGCTTTCTCTTCTTATTCAGGAAGAAGGGGAGTGCGCGCATGCGCGTTTTGTTGGTTCATGCTTTTGAGTGAGAAATTCGTGGTTTAGAGAATATTCAAGTATGGAAGTCAATCGACTCTTTAGTGAAGAACTTGCATACGAGTTGCGAGTTAGAGGGTTGCTAATAGAAGGCACCGTTAACGATAGAAGAGTCTTGCTTAGAGGGGCATTGAGATGTGAGAAGGCGGGAATACCACCAACAGTGGTATCAGTGGTATTGGAGGCCGACGCAGAATTCACCATTTGTCAGGAGAAATTGGCGGAATTAGAGGAAGGCTTCAAAATTTTGACATTAATAATAAGGTTAAAGAGTATAAAAGAATTTTATCTCTGCTATACCATATTCAAGGACGACTCAGACGCGTAACGATCGGCGATGAGAGAGTCGAAGAAATACGGCGGAATTCATTATGTTCATGTATGCGACTGGTAGAAGAGGTTTCGGACCGATTTGAAAATAATCCGGTGGAAAACCGACCCTTAATTGACATTAATCCACCTCGAACTACGGAACCTTCCATAATTGATGAATTCGTTCCGTTACCGCCAAGTTATGCACCTACTATGTCAACAGATGGTAGAAACGTAGTACCTGAAAGGCATTTTCCCTTCTTCAATCGATCGGTGCCTACCGCAGACAGGTATAGGGATAGAGGTGAGGTAGGGATGGGAGAAGCGGATATAAGAGAGAGGAACATTCTAAATGCTTCGCTTCCTGCCTTCAGGTTCAACCCGGTAACGGTTAGTAGGAGCGGGACTCGGAATACAGTCATTCCAAGCAATTTTCCAATAAATGAACCGGTAGAACAAGACATTCTAAATCAAAGATTAGCGGGAGTTCGATTTGACGAGGGGACTATACCGCGAAGTAGTATGGGTAGACCTCACCCAGATAGCACACACTTGCCTAAGGTCATCCTCAATGTGTCGCCAAACGCCTGGAGAAGACGTTCTATTTTCTACAACCTAAGAACATCATCAGGCGTAAATTTAGCGCTGTAATTGTCCTAGATGAGTTGTTTCAGTGACAGCCTGAGGATGCAAAGAATTTCGTGCCTACGGACGTCTTCAGATGACATTCCATGAAATAACGTGTCATCGAAGACAAAAGGAAGAAATAGAAGAACTAGAATTGAGGTTATGTCCCATGATAGTCATGATTTGTTCAAGATACATCATAATATATCAATGATTATATCAAAATTATTATTATTAGAGTATTCATTGAACACCTTCATCAGATTTCTATTTCACAAAATGATTGCGAGAAGAACTTATTGCACAGAATTTGAAGATAACAATAACAAAAGGATGATAATCTCTGTTAATGACATTCCTCTCAGGTAGCAAGAAACAATGGTGAGTAAATACTAAATAGATTCATTGATAGTACCGGACATGAAATATTGATACATTCATATGCATTATTTATTGTTTCAGGAGGTTATTGAGAACACGAACTTAATGATATCATCATAGCAAACATGTTTTATTCCAAGATAGCTTTGCTTCTTCGGAATCTATAAAATATTGTATGGAAGCTTGAACTTTCAGTAAGAATTCAATGAAGGTAGGTACCTGAATCAAATCATTGAAATAGTAGGTAATAGACATATGTTAATAGGTTAATTATTTGATTCAGATGAAGTTATTGAGAACACAAGATTGATGATGTCATCAGAGCAGAGATGTTTCATCCCAAGATATTTTGGCCTCTTCGAAATGTATGTTAGATTGCATATGCATGTTTGCACTCTCAGTATATTCAATGAAGGTAGGTACCTAACTCAAATCATTGATATAGTAGGGACTGGAACATGAAATATCAATAGGTACATCATTTGTTTCAGGAGGTTATTGATAACACAAAATGATGATATCATCAGAGCAGAGATATTTTGTTCCAAGATATTTTGGCTTCTTTGGAAATTATGAAAGATTGTACATATGCAGACTTGAACTTTCAGTAGATTCAATAATGGTTGGTACCTATAACTACATAAATCATATCATTGATAGTAAGTACTGGACATGAAATATTAATACATTGTTTGTTTCAGAAGGTTATGCAAAACACAAACCTGATGATATTTTCATTCCAAGATAGTTTTGCTTCTTCAGAATCTATAAAATATTGCATGAAGGCTTCAACTTCCAGTTGATTATTCTGCATCAGGAATGTCCATAGTTCAGAAATCGAAAACAACATGGAGAAATATAACTATCAATAGGTAATAACTTCTAGTAGTGCTCAACAAGAAGCTGAAATACATTTCTTTGAAAAAAAAAATTAAATTTCTCAGAATAAGTTATAAATAATAGAATGTGAGTTTTTCATTTGGTTTTTCATTTGAACCTATTATGAATAGGGGATTTTGCAAATATCATAAGATCCATATTATTCTGAAGAAATTATCATTTGCATAATACAAGGTGAGTCAATAGTGTGTTTTCCTTGTATATTAGCCAAACCATCAGATAAATAGAGAAAATTCAAGTACAACAGTAATAGGGTTTCATGAGAACTTTCACATTGAATTGTTTTCATATATATCTGTAGGGTGTTCGAATTCCAAGATATATTGACTGATGATTGTTCATTCCGAATGGGACACCCTGTATACTATTGCATTTTCTGGTTCTCCCTGAAGAAGGATTGGCTAGGGTTACTAAAGCTGGACTCACCCTCAATGTACAGAAATGTCATTTTTGCAAGTCAGAACTGCGCTATCTCGGGTATTTGGTCAATTCCTCTGTTCTTCTTGTTGACCCGGGAAAGGTTGATGCCATTTCACAAATTCCTAACCCGCGAAACGTTTCTGAGGTGCGTCGAATTATCGGACTCGCCTCCTGGTATCGCCGTTTCTGTCCATACTTCTCAACGCTGATTCCGCCTTTGAGTGACCTCACCAAGAAAAACCACCCATTCGTGTGGGACTCTAATTGTGAAGACGCCTTTCGAAAAATTAAAGAGTGTCTTGTTTCCGCCCTGGTACTGTCTTGCCCAGACTACAGTCTGCCTTTAATGGTCCAGACGGATGCCTCCGATTATGGCTTGGGAGCCGTGTTGTCGCAGGTGCATCCAGATGAAGAGAAGGTGGTTTGTTATTTGAGCCGCTCCTTGACCCCGAGTGAACGAGAATTTATAACGACAGAGAAACAGTGCCTGGCCATCATTTTTGCAATCGAGAAGCTGCGGCCCTACTTAGAGGGCACGAGGTTCGTAGTTATTACTGATCATTACAGTCTGAAGTGGCTAAATTCGATTAAGGACCCCGTCGGTAGAATTGCGCGTTGGGCAGTGCGGCTGCAGCAGCATGATTTCGAGATTGTGCATCGTCCTGAAAAGGACCATTTGGTAGCTGACGCTCTGTCCCGATCTGTACCGGCCCTGGTGATTGACATAGCAGCTAATGAAACGACCATCACAGATCCGGTATTATTGGCCAAAAATGAAGCAGGACGTAGCTCAATTCATTAAACAGTGTACGGTATGTATAAGTACATAGCCCGAGCAGAGAGCCCCTGCGGGACAGTTGTTGAGCTCTGCGCCGCAAACTACCAGACCGTTTGAGGTTATAAGCGCCGATTTGGTAGGTCCGTTACCCCGATCCGTTTCAGGATTCTCTTATATTGTGTCGGTGCATGATATTTTTAGTAGCAAAAATCGTGACACAGATCATGGAGGAGCAGGCATTCCTCGATTATGGTACCCCTCGCAAAGTAATTGTCGATAATGTGCAATTTCGCAGCCACTTGTTCCGTAATTCACTGAACGAATATAAGGTGCAAGCTGGATATCATGCGCAGGCCAATCCCGTTGAACGCACACACCGCGTTTTACAGACCATGTTGACCGCTTACGTTTCAGAAAATCACCGTGTTTGGGACCAATATTCAACTGAAATTGCATGTGCCATGAGATCCGCAAGGCATGAAGCGACGCAACTGACCCCGAATTTTGTAGTATTTGGTCGTAAAATCAAGTTGTCGGGGCAAGCTCAGCATCCCTTAGCAAGCACGGTTGATCCGGGGCCATTTGATGCAGAGGTCCGATCAGAAACCTTGCGAAAAGTGTTTTGAAGACGTGTCCAAGCGATCAATACATGCCCATGAGCGTTGTAAGCAACGATACAATTTGCGGAGGAGAGACGAGAAGTTCACCTTGGGTCAGAGAGTGTGGCGTAAGAATTATACGCTCTCCGATGCAGCTCGAGGCATAACCTCCAAAGTTAGCCCCGAAATTCAAAGTATCTTTTTGGATTTTGAAGGTCCTCTCACCGTGGTCATATGAGCTGTCAGACGACTCAGGAAAGGCCTGCGGTGTTTGGCACACTGAAGATATCAAAGCCCACCCTCCAGACGAGGAGAATGAGCTCAGGGATGATTCAGAGGTGGATGAATAATCCCAAGCTGAATGTTTATTTGGAATCACGATCCTTCTGTTCTTTTTGTTGTTTTCTTTTTGTTGTACTAGGGGTATCAGGAAACCTTTCGGTATCAAAGTTTTTTTTGTTGTTTCCTTTACGTTGTACTAGAGGAATCAGGAAACCTCTCGGTATAAAAGTTTTTTTTGAGAAGGAAAAAAAACTTTGATGGTGTAACGATCTCAGGGTATATCATTTGAATTCCACAAATAAACGGTGCACTTCACAGTAATACAACATATAATGAACACTCGGTAGTTACAACGACTGACAATGCGCAAATGACAGTGACATGAAATTATTTGAATTGATTCGAAATTGATAAATCAATAGAAATTCTGGCCAGAATCCTTCACAAATTTAGATTGATGATTTCAAAATTAATATTCCTGAAGAATTCAATCAACTGACGTCTTGAAATGGACCTGGCTCTCTTTCGGAACTGCGCCTCTCTCTTGATACTGGATATTCAAA
The DNA here is from genome assembly GCA_918026855.4 of Phaedon cochleariae. NCBI lineage: Eukaryota > Metazoa > Arthropoda > Insecta > Coleoptera > Chrysomelidae > Phaedon > Phaedon cochleariae. Next base: position 16,431,609 of record OU896722.1, on the reverse strand, counting down.
TTGAAGTGTCTTCTACCTGCTCTCAGATATACTCAATGTTATTTTCAAATTCGAACCATCTCAACCTTCCATATACAATAAGTATTTCGATGTGAGAGTATATACGTGAAGGATCAGGATCATCTACAATTCCATCTATATTCCCATATATGGCTGGTACAATCAACCCAAGTTGATACAGTGGAAGCTCTCGTGGTTCAATAATGTTATTTTTGCTGATTTTCAAATCAGAATTCTTCGGAAAAAATAGGATTCTCTCTTTTACCAAAATCCCTTCCTCTTCTTTTCCCCCTTTTTATTTATTAGTTTCTACCCTCTTCTTCTCGTCTCCCTTGACAACCCCTTCAATCTACCTTCTTGATACCGAGTGTTCATTCACAGAAACTAACGGACCATTGCATAGTCCCACCAAGTAATTTTGGTGAATTAATATAATTTTTTCAAAATTACTTAACATTGCATAGTCCCACCAAACAATGACATGCAGTGAGACCGTAACATTTTCAAATTGAATTGAATCAAAATCAAGCATCTTCTACATATGCTTTCAAATCGATGATATTACAAATTTCTCTAACACTATTATCATCATCAACAAGCTCATAAGCATTATTGTCAAATACTTGTTTCATCCGATATGGACCTTCATATAGCAAAAACATTTTTTGTATTTTCTTGTCTTCTGTTGATGAAATATTATTTGCCTCTAACCACACCTTATCGTTGATTGAAAACATTGTTTTATTATTATGATTATGGCGTTGCTTTCTTTTTTCTGCCTTTTTTTGTAATTTTTCATGTGCTAATTGTAGTCTCACTTTCGTAGATGTAGTATTTCTATCAGGAAATGTAATTATACTTCTCAAATATTCTTCAGTATCGATTTCTTTTTCCAACATAATTGGCGCGTACCCAGTACTTTCATGAACGGCTGCATTCATCCAAAGTTCTACTTTATGTATCATAGATGCCCATTTAGTATGTTTATCAAAACAATATGTTCTCAACAATCGACCTATTTCTCACATCACCCTCTCCGATGGATTACCTTGCAAAAATCTGAATGAACAATGAATCATCTTGATATTTTCTTTCACTGAAGAATCTTTTCAAACTTTACCAGTGAATTGTGTTCCATTATCCGCTAATAATCTCAAGGGTTTGCTGACATTGACAAAATAATCATTTTTTAAATTCTTGATGATATTTTTCGCATTAGAATTTCTCGAAGTGTAAAGTTTCACATATTTCGTGAACACATTGAGTACTACAAAAACATACTCCACTCCCTCACTCGATTTTGGCAATGGTTCAAATAAATCACAAGCCAATAAATTATTTTCATTTTTCGGAACAATATAATTATATTCCCCAATCACCAGCTGATTACTAATTTTAGCCTGTTGACAAATTTGACACCCTTTTATAATTTTTTCAATATCCTTACGCATTTTCTTCCAAATCCAATTTTGTTTCATGATTTTGAAAATTTTCCACACCCCATAATGTCCATAACATTCATTATGAGCTATGACTAATTCTTTCATCAAGTCTTTCGGACAATATATTCTCCAGTCATCTTGTAAATTATTTTTTGAGTATAATACATCTTCATATAAATAGTAGTTTTTTTCCTTAGGAGATACATCATTGAACAAATTTTGAATAATTTTTCCCAATTTCGGATCTTGCTTTTGGTAATCATAAATTTCCTTAATTTTATCAAGAATTTCCTTTTTGAGGCTTATTTTCAGTTTTGCAATAATGAAATTTTGTTCAAATTGAAACTTTCGTTTTGATCACTTGGATTTCTAGATAGAACATCTGCTTTTGTATTCAATTTACCTTCACAATATCGGATTACCAAATCAAATTCCTGAATTTTGGGAACCCACCTAGTTAACCTTGAGTTTAATAGTTTACATTTTTGTAAAAATAATAAAGCCTTGTGATCATTATAGACAATTATTTTTCTACCTAGAATTATATCCCTTTACTTGGAGAGACAGTAAACAATACTTAGCAATTCCCTTTCAGTAGTAGTATAATTGATTTCTGCATTATTCAGTGTTCTACTAACAAATGCTATATTATTTTTTTCTTCATTATCTCCTATTTAGTAAAGTCTTCCCTCTATAGCAAATGCACTTGAATCTGTTTGCACATAAAATAATTTTCCTACATTTGGATGATAAACCATACAGGCTTCTGCAATAATCGTTTTCATTTCCTGAAAAATCAGTTCGTGTTTTTCTTTCCATTTCCATCTCTTTCCTTCTTTCAATAATTCAAATATAGGATTCATTATTTCTGCATATCTATCAAAATATCTCCGGTGATAATTACATAACCCTATGAATCCCCTCAACTTCCTAACATTGTTAGGTCTTGGAAATTTTTCTAAGGCTTTCACTTCATCCTTGTCTATTTTTGATCCTGTTGTTGTAAGAATATTACCTCAAAATTTTACCTCTCCTCTATAAAATTTACATTTTCTCAAATTAACAGTCATATTCGCACTCCTGGGTTCATCAAAAACTACCGATAAATGAATATCATGTTCTTCCATTGAATTTGATCTAATTAATAAATCATCTATATATGGAATAACAAATTCACTACAATCGTGGAATATTCTGTCAATACATCTTGTCATGCCCGCCACTGCTGTGCTAACACCAAACGGCATGATTAAAAATTCATACAGTTTATTTTCAAATGTAAATCCTTTATATTTAGTATCTTCCTTACGCAACGAAATTTGCCAGTAGGCAGAAGTTGAATCAATTGTTGACATACTTATGTTCTGTGAATATTGATATTGAATTTCATCAACAGGTAATGGGCATTCATGATCTTTCTCAATTTTTGAGTTCAAAATTCTACAATCCAAACACAATCTGAGTGATCAGTCTTTTTTAAATACAGGTACAAGCGGACTTGAATATGATGTATTAGATCTCTGGATAATATTCCATTCTAACATTTCTTCGATTTTTTTTTTCTGACGGCCTCTCTATGACATATTGGTATTGGATATGATTTTGCATAAAATGGTATATTATCTTTAAGTGTTATTGTATGTTCATATATATTAGTTCGGCCTAGAATATCTGAGAATACTTCTTTGAATTTTTCAGTTATTTTATTAATATTTTCAATATCATTAGTATATCTGACATCAACATCCCGATCTATAACAATGTTCATTATTCCAGATACATTAAGTTTCGATTTTTCATTGGAAAAAGGTGACATAATACTTTTTTCTGAACTATTGATATATACTATGTTCTGTTCAAAATCTATTTTTGCATTTACCTGTGATAGCCAGTCAATACCCAATATTATTGGATGAATGAGTTCATCAACAATTAAGACTACAATTTCAAATTCAACATGCTGTATTTTTATATTCAGAAATGTTTGCCAATTTACTGATTTTGATTTTAAACCCATAGCCCCAGTAACTGTTATCCCTGATACTGGTAATCTTGGAAGAACAAATCCATCTTCTATTAATGTTTCAAAATATTCTTCATCAATACAAGACACCTGACAATCACTGTCACATGATAAATGAACTTCTGTATCCCCTATGTTTGCATTTATGGGTAAGTTCGATATAGATAGAAGGACCCCACGGCCAATAAAAATCACTGTGAATAATAGCGAAGAAGTTTTTGAATTGATAAAGAAGGCTCCCAACTTGAAGAATTCTGTTTTCGAACATATATCTCTCTCTTTCGATAAGACTCCCAAACAATTAGAATTCTACAAACAACTGAGACGAGAACTGGAGGAGAGAAAAAACAATGGCGAGACTAACATCAAAATCAAACACTCCAATGGCATACCGAAAATAGTGAATTTTCAGAAAACACACCCAATTACGTAACTTCATCGTGCTATTACCAGAACGTTAGAGGACTGGAAACTAGGACCGAATCTCCCATGCAAAAATCACCAAGGAAAAAATGTTATGGAAAAATATCCCTTGGAAAAAATCTCTCATGGAAAATAGTGCTTCTGGAACAAAAATCCTCGGTAAATATGATCTGAAAATAATCTCCTAGTTAAAATGGTAAAAGAAAGTAGGAAATCCCTCATAACAATAATTTTCATATCGAGTCCATCTCTGTTCGATTTGAAAGGAGAAGTTTTTGTGTTGTGTACCGACCACATCGATGTGAAGTAAAAAGTTAAATTTTTTGTTATACCTTCAATCCGCAAATACGTCCGTGTTCAACATCCAGTTATTTCAAAGATAGTCGATTATATCATTATAATCTTGTGTGATCAATAATCTCGCACCATGCATTTGAAAATAATTCCATCCAACAAAGGAAAACCAATGCTTGTAGAAAATGGTTTCATGTACAACATGCACTACAAATCTGATGATAAAGTTATTTGGAGATGCATCAATTATAAGAATGGTTGCAGGGGAATTTGTCATACAACGACAGCGACACGAAGAGGTGAGTACCCATTAAGATGAGCATTGTTTCAAACAGTTCGAACTTATATTTCCATATAGTCATTCATATATGTGAAAATATATGCAACTTTCCATCATATTTTGGAGCACCATTATTAAAACATGTCATTTTCACAGGGAAAATTACGAAATCAGCTGAACATGACCATGCACCAGACAGGGCACAAATCGAAGCAAGAACAGCTCGAGAAAAAATTAAAAAAAAGCGCAAAGGAGCCAAGAACCTTCCTCCTCAGTAGTAGCTTCAATTTTGGAAACAACATCGATTCCTGCTCTTGCCCACCTCCCGAGCATACAGAACATGAGTCGAACCGTACGATCTATACGCTCGAGAAAAAATGAACTTCCTCCCATTCCGACGTCATCGCAGTTTGAGATACCAGAAATATATAAATTGACTCATAAAAACGAGAGCTTTCTCATTCATGACACTGAGATATAAACCCGAATTTATCTCCTGAGAGATTTGTATGTGATTTTGAAGCTGCCTACATATCAGCTGTAGGGACTTTATTTCCGGATGCAGAAATAACAGGTTGTTTTTATCACTTCTCCCAATGTATTTATCGGCATGTTCAATCTATTGGCCTTCAGAACCAATACGCCGAAGACAGCAATTTTGCTCTTCATGTACGTATGATGTGTGCTCTAGCTTTCGTTCCTGTGGACGCTGTTGGTGATTCGTTTAAAAATCTGAAATCGTCAAAGTTTTACACTGATCACGAAGATATGTTCTCACTGCTCCTCACATATTTTGAAGAAACATGGAAAATTCGAACCAGAACTATGGAATCAGTACACAAATACTCTGAACAGCAAACCTCGCACAAATAATCCTGTTGAGGGATGGCACAATTGTTCACGGGTTAGAGCACAGGGATCACATCTGGTTTTGTGGAAATTCATCGGAATTTTGAAATCTGAACAGACAGTGACAGAAACTTATATGGAACAAAATATTGCTGGTGCTTCTCCTGCATCACGAAATAGGAAATACAAAGATTTTGATTGAAACTGATACAATCACTTTCTTGAGAGGGATAGCCCATAATTTGAAATTATAGGTCAGTAGTTGGAACTGAATTTTCAAAAGAAATAAAATTGAAACATTTGTATTTGCTGATTTCTTATTGAGTATATGAAAAATTCGATTACTCTTTGTGAATTTCAATGATATATTCACCTTCCTAAAGTTTCTGTTTAGATAATCAAATCCTCAAGAAATATCTTGGAGGAAGATTTATTTTCATCGAATGTAAACCTAACCTAACCTGCTTCAGACTATTCATTCTCGAGGAACATTTTTCTAGAGATAATTTTGTTTGGGGGATTTTTTCCTGAGAGAAATTGTTCCACAGAAGATGTTTTCCAGAGACTGTATTTCCAGAGGGTTTTTTCCTGAGGGGTATTTTCAAAGGAGATTTGGGTCGGATACCAGAGGACTGAACACACAAAACAGATGCTCTTTTTAACGCGGTTAGCTCTCGAGAAATTGACATCATATGTCTTAGTGAAACGTGGCTTCCTCCTGCTGTTTTTGATGCAGAATTTCTCCCAAACAATTACAATATCATTCGATGTGATAGAAAATTCAGAGAAACGAATACCACAAGAGGAGGCGGAGTAGCTCTCGCCCTTCGCAATAATTTGAAATTGAAACCTCTGAATCTATCTCTCATTGTCTCTTCCATCAGCCATATCTATAGATGATTTTGAAGAATTCTTTAACAATCTTAGTTTGCTGGATTATCTTCACAATGATAATGTCATACTAGTTGGAGACTTCAATATTCCTCTTCTCAACTCTGATGCTCATGATAAAAAAGGGAGAATACTGAGAACTTTCATGGAATTTTTCGGGTTGAACCAAAATAATAAAATCTTGAACATCAATAACCGTACTCTAGATCTCGTCTTAACGAAAAACTATTGTAATATTGAACGGGATATGGATCCACTAGTGAAAGAAGACAGTCATCATCCTTCCATATCATTCGATATTAAGATCTCACATAATCGTTCCAATAATTTTTCCCACTCTAGTGACATATCGAAGAACTATAATTTCAGAAAAGCCAATTTTCCTATGATGTATCAACTTGTCGATAACGAGAATTGGTCCAATATTTTAGAACAAACAGATGTGAATGCCTCATGTCATCAGCTGAATCTTACTCTCTATAACATATTTGACGTTACTGTCCCCTATAAGGTGAATCGTACCCGTAGATACCCGCCCTGGTTCACACCAACTATAACAAAACATATTCAGAAGGAAGAGCGAGCCCACAAAAACCTCAAAAAGTTTAAAACATCTTTTTATCGTGAACAATTTATCTCTCTGAGGAATTAAGTCAAATCACAAATAAATGAAGCTCATAAAAACTTTCTCGGTGAGAGTGAAAGCAATATACGGGCAAATCCTAGTACATTTTGGAATTTCATGCAGGATAAAAAAGATAGTTCGAAAATTCCTGGCGTAATGAAGGATGACAATAACACTTACACCAAACCACAAGAAATTGTAGATGCATTTGCAATTTATTTCAGAAGTGTCTACATCAAGTCCGACATATCACTATCCAACACATTCAACAACGTCACAGACGTTTCCCAATGCATAAATATTAAATCCATAAATGAAATGGATATAATTAAAGCCTCTCAAAAATTGAAGAACAAATTAATTATTGGTCCGGACCACATACTAAGTTTCCTCGTGAAAGATTGTATATACCCCTCATTAGTTCCACTGCTTCATATCTTCAATTTATCATTGAAAACGTCTACATTTCCCGATATATGGAGAACTACCCGTGTATGTCCAATTTCGAAAAAAGGTGACGCAACCTCAATACAAAACTATAGATCAATTTCAATTCTATGTAACTTCTCGAAACTCTTCGAAATAATATTATAAAGTAGCATCTACAACTCGGTCAGAAATCAAATTTCAGATGACCAACATGGATTCGTAGAGAAGAAATCGTGTATCACCAACCTCGCATGCCTGTCGCAAAGTGTGTCAAAAGCACTGGATAAGAGACAACAAGTTAACGTCGTTTATACGGACATGCAAAAAGCATTCGACCAAATTGATTTTTACATTCTCATCAATCGACTATCATCATTTGGCTTTTCTGAAAGTTTAATCGAATTGTTTACTAGTTATCTCTTCAACAGGAAGCAATATGTCGAATATGAAAATTATCAGTCACCCCTATACACCCCTAGCTCGGGAGTTCCACAAGGTTCTAATTTAGGACCTCTATTATTCCTGCTCTTCATTGATGATTAAGCTAAAAAGGTCGATTGCTCAAAACTTCTTTACGCCGATGACTTGAAGCTGTTCAAAGTTATTGAAGAATATCAAGATTGTCTAATCTTACAGAATGAAATCGACATAGTTTTCAATTGGTGCACGAGAAATCATTTACATCTAAATATTTCTAAATGTCATATCTTATCATTTTCAAGAAAGACTAACATATTAGAATTTTCTTACGAAATTGACAATCATCGAATCAACCGGGTTCAGGACATGAGAGATCTCGGTATTGTTTTCGACCATAAATTCAATGTTGTATTACACATAGACCAGGCTGTTTCATCAGCTAACCAGATGCTGGGTTTCATAATGAGAAACACGAAAGAATTCACAAATACAAGTACACTCATAACACTCTTCAATGCCTATGTAAGGTCTAAATTAGAATATGGAGCGTTGATATGGTATCTTGACTATAATTCACATATGTCACATTGAATCAGTTCAAAAAAAATTCTTGAAGCATTTGACTTTTGAAGTTACAAGAGTATATCTCCAAACAGGAACTGATTATACAATTCTCTCGATTCAATTCAATATTATTTCTTCAAACACACGACGAATCATTATAACAGTTTCATTTCTATACAACTTGATACATAACAAGATATCATGTGCTCCCCTTTTAGAAAATATCAATTTCCACACTCCACGTATGAATACTAGACATGAAATGACATTCTATTGTGAAAATAGTAGAACAAATATCAGTCTTAGGGCACCCATGACAATAATGTGTAACAATATCAATTCAATATGTAAATGTGCGATATTATTATTAGTACCCTAAAATCAATTTTGAAATGAATCCTCCAAAGAACCTTTCAACTGTAATCTTGATATGACAAATCTGGCAACACTGGCGCGTGAGTAGATTCGTTTGAACAACGATCCCACAATAATGTGATATTTTGATGGAAAATTAGTGAAAACAGACCATCAGATGATTGTTTTGTGCCGCTGGATGAACTGTCCTTCAACTGAGTGAAAATTCCAATACTAGAAGTTACTTTGAAGCAGGTATTCCAACTTCTACGAGTCCACAGAAAGTTGAGGTTATACACACTACTGTGATATTCAATATCCAGTAGTACTTCGTTGAGTGGTGTAACCATGTCTAAAACAAGACTACAAACACAGAACATAAGTGAAGCTAGTATGTCCGAAGAAATGATTGCAAGAATTTGCAAACAACAAGCTAACATGAGTGGAAAGCATATGGATGAGAAATTTACACAATTTGAATCTTCCATGAAATCGATGGTCAATCAAGTTAACGAAAACAAATCTAGAATCCAGAACCTGGAAACGAGGATGGAGCATTGTGAACGCATGCTGAAAATGAAAAATCTTATGATATATGGGGTAGAACAAGCTGCTGATGAAACACTTGGTAACTGTGAGAACACAGTGATTGAGTTCCTGAACAGTGTACTTGATTTCAAAGTTCTTTCAACAGAAATAGAGCAGTGCTATCGAGTAGGTAAAGCCCAAATTGGAAAACCTCGACCGATTCTGGTCCAGTTCCTGTCGATGAAAACGAAGAATCTTGTCTTCAACAAAAAGAAGATGCTCAGAAATACAAATTACTTTATTAAGGAAGATTTAACAAGAGCTGCTGTGGAAACCTTGAAATCTGCATCTGAAAAGTATGGAAAGTCCAACGTGTGGAGTCAAGGTGGGAGAATTTTTGCCCTTGTGAATAACAAGAAAACATGTCTGCATTACAGAAATGTGACTGAGAATTAGGTTATTTTTGCTTGCTACTGTTAAATTGTAATTTCTGAGCAATTGATTTTTTTTTTATTTTTTTATTTTATTAATCTTCCTGTTATTATATAATTTTCCTGAACCATATTTCTCATATATTTGTTAGTGTGGTTAGTTATTTTTTCTGGCTAGGAAAATTATTAGAAGTAAGGGTAAAAAAAGTGAGTTTTCATTTTTGTTCATTTATTCAATTTCGCATTACTTGGTATTTGTTCTACATTTGGCAACAGTGTATACTAAACAGGCATGGCACGATTCATAATCAGACACCTTTTGTATTCTCTGATTGCAGGTACAATGTTTTTTTCTATTAAGTAAGTTTTTGCTGTCTGTTAATTAGGGTTTCAGGTGACTGTTTCACTATAGGTTTTTTGTTTCATGAATATTATTGGGACGTTGTTTTTTGCGAAATACATTTCACACTTGATACTTTATCATGAATTTTTATATAGGTATTTCAATAACTGTAATATTAGTGGCATTATCTTATAAAAAAGATTTCATTTGCGTTTTTTAATGTTAGATCGTTAACCTCGAGCTTCGTAGATTTTAGGTCGTTTATAGTCCAGGAGAACTATGATGTTTTGGGGGTTGCTGAAACCTGGTTGTCAGAGGAAACTCCTGATTACATGGTACATGTTGATGGTTATGATTTCATTAGGAAAGATAGGGGTTCAAGGGGAGGTGGCATTGGAATTTACATCAAATCTTTTTTAAAATACGAAACCGTGGAGGTGAATTCTTGTGATGCTGTAGAGCAGCTTTGGGTGAGTTTCAGCTTTGATAACAAAAAGTATATTTTTGGTAATCTCTACAGGCCACCAAACAGAAACTTCACTGAATTTTTGAATAACTTAGAAGGTAATCTGTCAGATTTAATTGTTAATTGTAATGAAATTGTTTGTGGTGGTGATGTTAATATAAATCTACTCGACATGGACAATAATTGCACTGATGCTTTTAATAATTGCATTGGGCTCTTTGATCTCAAGCAAATTGTTACTGAACCCACTCGAGTGACTAGTTCTACCTCTACACTTCTGGACATTATACTAATTTCAAATAATTTGAATCCCATCAATCATGGCTGCAGAGAGGTTGGTAATAGCTCTGATCACCAGCTGGTTTTTTGTACACTGGATGTTCGCATAAAAAGTAATTCCAATAAAACCCTCACCTCCAGAAACTTGAGATACATTGATAAAGATCTGCTGGATCATTTCCAGTTGATTGCTCCTTTCGAAAATGTTTATATTTTAGATGATGCAAATGACAAAGTCAGGTGTTTCAATGAGATCGTACTGAATATCTTTGATACCCGAGCTCCAGTTACCATTCGTAAAGTCAATAAACAGAGACCACCCTGGCTCACTGACAATATCAAGTTTATGATGTCCCTACGTGATAAAGCTTTCAGAAAATATAAAAAAACCAATAGTAACATTCATCGGCAGTACTACAAGGATCTCAAGAATTCTACTAATTCTGCTATCAACAACGAAAAGAAAGCATATTTCAAATATTGCGTTGAAAACTATGGGAAAAACAGTAAACTTTTGTGGGAAAAATTGAAACATTTGAATATAAAAAATAAAGCCTCTGATTCAAACAAATCACCTGATGATTTGAACAAGCCTAATGAAATAAATTCCAATTTTCTTTTATACTCTGGAAATACGAACCCAGCTGATGCTGATTTACTTTCATACTATTATAATAATTCACTATCGCATACAGAGTCATCATTCACATTCCCAACTATTGATAGTAATACTATCTACAAGTATTCAATTGATATGAAGTCGAAGGCCGCAGGGGTAGACGGATTACAAATTGATATGCTACTTTTGTGCTGCCCGCGTATTATTCCCATTTCATTACATTTATTTAATACATGCTTACGGCAGGGAATTTTCCCGGAGCAATGGAAGATTTCTAAAGTTATTCCGCTTCCTAAAAAATCCAACATTTCCAGTTTCAATGATCTCAGGCCCATATCGATTTTACCCGTTCTATCTGAAGTTTTGGAGAAAATAATGAAATTTCAGATTATCTCATACGTTGAAAAATATAACATATTACCTATGAACCAGTCTGGATTCAGGAATGGATATAGCTGCACTACTGCCTTACTGGATGTTACAGATGATATTTTCAGGGATATTGATAGAGGACACTCTGTAGCCCTAATTATATTAGATCATTCGAAAGCTTTCGATACTATAAATCATGAGTTGTTGTTTGCTATACTACACCACATAGGTTTTTCCCAAATTTCAATTAACTTTTTTAAAAGCTACCTCACAGATCGCGAACAATTCGTTGAAACCAGTCTAGGAGAATCTGATATGAAACAAATTGCTTGTGGAGTGCCTCAAGGCTCCATTCTAGGTCCTTTACTGTTCTCAATTCACACATGTAACATTACCAGTTGTTTAGTTGGATGTAAACCCTTCATGTATGCTGATGATACCCAAATCGAATTCACAATATCTCACGCTGATATTGACTCAACAAATCTTTTAATTAATGAAGAATTATCTAAGCTCATATCATTTTCAGAACGACACCAACTTAAGGTAAACCCATCAAAAACACAAATTTGATTTTTGGGAAAAATAAATTACAAATCGAACAAGACATTAATATCGAAATTGCGGGTAATAATATATCTTGCGTCAAAGTTGCTAGAAATTTAGGTTTGGAGTTAGACACAGACTTGCGGTTCAAAAATCATGTTAGTAAATGCGTGAAACGGGCGTATGCTAACTTGAAAATGTTATATCCCCATCGTCAAGTTTTAGGAAAATCAACGAAGGTTATGCTCACAGAATCATTAGTTCTTTCTCATTTTAACTATTGTGACGCTATTTATGGTCCTTGTTTGGATAATATAGAAATTAATCGGATTCAAAGGGTTCAAAAATCTTGTCTTAGGTATATTTATGGTATAAGAAAATATGAAAGTATCTCACATGAACTGAAAAAAACTAAATGGCTCTGTATGTCTGCTAGGAGAGAATTGCACTCTTCAACCTTATTTCACAAAGTTATTCTTCACAAAACTCCTCCTTATCTTTATAACAAGATAACATTTCGCAGTGATATTCACAATCTGAACACTCGGTTCAGGGGAATAATTTCGCCTCCATCTCATCGAACTACAGTATTGAGAAGGTCCTTCAGTTATAATATTTACAGATTATACAACCAAGTTCCTGCAAACCTAAAAACGTCTACAATCTCGAAGTTCAGGAAAGCATACAAAAATTCACTAATTGATGCTGTTAGATAAATCATATTCATTAAGATGATGCCACTTCACACTTTACATTTTACTTTACATTTTATGCTTAATTCATTATTCATGTGCCAATCTTGATGTTTTTTGCCAGACGCTAGGGATGACACTCGTATCAGTTTTACTGCCTGTCATCTCTATTTTGCGGTATGATCCGATAATCAATTCCTAATAATCAGTTGTTCCTTCATATGTCTATATCCTGTATCATTCTGCAAATAATTATTATTATCATTATTATTATTATTATTATTATATATTTCTCTTATTTTTTTCTATTCTTTCATCATTGTTTGTGATTTTTATATATGTATATATATAGTATACCTTTCAATTTTTATTTTGATTAAGAAATAATTTTGGTTTTGTACAACTAGCGTTACTTTCAACATTTCCTGTAATTGGGTGTATACCTGTTGGAAATAAATTGCTATCTATCTATTTATAAATGGTTGAATTATTTTCGAATTTTCATTATGAACAATATTTTCTGAAAACACAGTACCACATATTTTTTTTCAAGAACTATTTACAACTTCAGCTCCTATATCGAAGGGTGACCCACCGGAGCATTCTTGATTCACCCCTGGGAGTTTTTCGTCTCTAGCAGCATTGCTTCATCACAATCTGATCTATTCATATTCATCTCTTCTTGGATTGTTTTGACATGATAATCTGCTTCTCTATCGTTGATATATCCTGACTCTCTTTTATTTTGGTCAAACTTGTCAATTTCTCTTCTAGGGAAACCTTGATTTTCTGCCTGTCTCCTTTCAATCCTCTCATTTCTTCCATGATGACTCTTATCATTGTCTCTTTGATCATATCCTCTCACCCATTTCTTGTTATCAGGAGTATGAGACTAAGAAAAATATCTGCCTTCTTGGTCTCTTATATTTCCTCCTTGATCATACCTCGGTTCATTCCTAGTAGCCTTGTATTCTGTCCCACCATTTCCTTCATACCCCAACGAATCCATATCTTTCAAGATCCTGTGAATACTCTCGACAGTCTTTTCATGAACACCAGATAAAGTCCGGGAAATATCTCTTGGAAATTTTTCAAATAATATGTTAATGATTTCACCTTTTTTAATACATTTAATATCCCAAACTCTTTTCACTGTTTCAAGAAACCATCTAGCCATTGAAGAAGTTGAATTATTTGAATAATATCTAGGAGAATCCAATTGACTGACGTCTTGAAATGGACCTGGCTCTCTTTCGGAACTGCGCCTCTCTCTTAATACTGGATATTCAAATTAAAGTGTCTCCTACCTGCACTCAGATGTACTCAATGTTATCTTCAAATTCGAACCATCTCAACCCTCCATATACAATTAGTATTCCGATGTTAGAGTATATACGTGGAGGATCAGGATCATCTACAATTCAATCTATATTCCCATATGGCTGGTACAATCAACCCAAGTTGATACAGTGGAAGCTCTCGTGCTGATATGTTCAATAATGTTATTCTTGCTGATTTTCAAATCAGAATTCTTTAGAAAAAATAGGATTCTCTCTTTAACCATAATCCCTTTTTCTTCTTTTTCCTCTTTTTATTCATTAGTTTCTACCCTCTTCTTTTTGTCTCCCTTGACAACCCCTACAATCAACCTTTTTGATACCGAGTGTTCATTCACAGAAACTAACGAACCATTGCAATGGGGTATGGAAGGTGTTGTTATGGTTTCATTTTGCAATATCCTCAGTGAAGCAACCAAAGCACTGAATTAGAGGGTGAATCGGTTACAAATCAGCTGGCCACAAAGTATTTATTGATATGCATCACACTTGGTAGCTCAATATACCATTCCTGCGGCCGGGGTAGGTGATGCCTGAAACAAAAATTCAGAAGAGATCAAGTAGGTACCTATATCAGTACCAGATAGTTCGTTCATGAAGAAATACTCACTCAGTTCATAGTATAGTCAGGCCTTTCCTTGGTTCGAGTTTTCTGGAATCGTTTGGTCTCACATGCGGAATAGTTTAAGATGTTTATCTATTGGATAATATTGCAATATTATAAAACCCACCTTGCATGGAGTTATAAACAATAATAGTTCGGTCAGCTTGCTTGTAGCGTTTAGATTTTCTGAATATAGTTTTGGTTTTGATTTTCATACAGGTCTTGGAAATATTCAGGTAAATAAATCATCAATTATGTACATATTCACAGAGAACACTCAGTCAGATAAATGATGCAAATACCTGGTATAGTTAACACTTTTAATTGCAGTTGATTCATATCACACACCTTTTATTTTGGAAATTTATCATCAATTTTCTTAGCATCCTCTCTGATATCAGTACACCTGTAGGATGTGATGATCCAAGCTGAGGCTTCTTTTTCTGATCCAAATAAACAGGTTCTGATATTGAAAGGGGTCAATGCCGAAAGACAGGTTGATAAGTGAAAGTTCTTTTAGCCTGAAATCAAAAGGTTAATTAGTTTTTTTGGGGACTTATAAGAAAACAATCGCTTACCTGTAGTGTTCTCCAACTAGGATGAATGGATTTGCTTGACTATTTCAGGGATCATTAGGTTGACTGTTCCCTTAGGAAGTGTCCCTTTTGAAGAAGAGGATTATTAATTTTCTAGGATTTTCATTGTTGTTAAGAATGAGCTCACTTGACACCTTTGACATTTTTGATGTTTTTTCTCCAGGACGTCATTGTCAGTTTGACACACTTCACAGTCGCATGTCTTGTCAGCAATTGTTACTGCCGCTGGCTTGGACGACTAAAGAGAATGGCTCACGACAGTGTTTCGTCGACGAGTTTTGAAACAGCCGTGGTTCGTCGAAGAGTGTTTCAAACAGCCATTGGTTTAATGTGAAAAATAATTTCTCCTGTGTGTGACCTTCTACGTATTGTGTTGGCAAAAATGGTACCAGGGATTTTTGGATGAAGTTAGGGAAAAAAGAAGGGGTTTTGGAGTTGGAGAAACTTCCGGCCTTGTGGCTTTTTCTCAGCGGCCATGATAGAAGAAGGCTGAAGGTTTTGTTGGTCCGGCAGTAAGCACTATAAATTTGGCTTCTTAGTCAAACCCATTTTGGGGATTTGTATTTTCGAGTGTTTTACAAGCTCTAAGGCCAATAGCCAAGTCATTTTTGTGTAATCATTGAGAGATTGTCCGTTGCCACCTGGGAGCCCTACAGCATGGCCCCCCAATTTTTTGGTGCTGGTTCGACCCTTCGCAGAAGGTAAGCAGTTTAAACTGGCATGATTTTATTTTCTGAATTGGTATGTCTCGCCATTCTGGCTGTATTTTTTCTTTTTGTGATCCACGTGGTAGGAGATGTACAGGATGTTAAGTGAGCCTATTTTTTTCAATAGGGTCGTAGGAGACCATATTACTCGCTAGAGATCGTAGGGTCGTGAAACGACCGGATGGAGGCTGTTTGTGTCTAGTTTCCATTGAGGACACCACCTTTCCCTCGTCAAGATCTCCCATAGGACGATCTTACCATCTTGTTCGGGGATTTTGACCAGTGGAGACCAGGAGTACTCTGGACTCCAGGCGCAGCACCGTATGCTGAGCTGCTGAGCTATACTTCGTTGTAACGCCAGGAGGAATACCAGGAGGAGAGACAGCGGAGCTTAGCCCACCAGTTCAGCGGAGGGCCACCTTTTCGTTCGTGTTTGTCGCAGTGACCTATGCTGCTCACCTTTGCACCCAGTGGACTGTGATCGGGGTGATCTGAATCACTGGAGAGGACCACGCCAGGTTTTTATGAAAAACTGAATTTTTCACCTGTTTTCATGTTTAGTTTTTTATAAATTTCATCATTCACCATCATATGAAAATGAAGGCTTTTGTGAAGCTTTCCCATGGTACCATGTGACAGCGGTTGTCATTTTTCATATTTCTTTTTACACCATATCAAACTGAATTTTTATACTATCCCTTGTTACTGTTGGATCATGATGATTTCTTGTCTCATTTCTTATTTGAGTTTTGAGTAATTATCTTAGTATATTAATTCATTTTACATAGCATTTCAGACCTTGTAATTTTTATACTATCCCGTTTTACTGGTGGATCATGATGATTTCTTATCTCATTTCTTATTTGAGTATTGAGTAATTATCTTAGTGTATTAATTGCAAGTTCTAAGGCCTCTACAGCGATTGACATGTGCCTTGTCCATTTGGGTGTAATAAATAGGTTTTGAAGATATTTTTGGTTTCATTCATGTATACTTGTCTGTCCCAGCAATCTAAGAGAATTTTTTATACATATTTAGGTGTGAATATTTGGCTTTCTCAGTTTCCCAAGTATTATCAACTTTTCAAATAAATTGAGTGGCGCCCTTAAAAAAAAACTTGAATTGATGGGCATTTAATTCTAACGCGAATTCACTTATCTGTTCTCCGATGAAAAGCTGCCGTCTGCATACATGTAACTTATTTTCTTATATTCTGTAGTAATCATTTGGAGGTTGAGAAAAGTAGGCTACATAAATAGCGTCCAACGTGTGGAGCCCGAAAATCTGGAAATTCAAGTTTTTATCAAAATTGAATTCAAAATTTCAAAATTAATTTTCCTTAGATTGTTGTCTGGACATTTATATGAATGAAATATTTTGCAATTTTACAGGGGATGAGAGGTATAGGCACTTTAGCGGAAATATATAGACAGGAAGGTTTTCCACAGAGAAAAAATAGACTTTCTCATCCTGATTTAGTTTTTGCCTGTCTATCATTGTGTGCAGTGCTCTCAAGCACTGCAGGTGGCAATTGTTTTTGTTTTTGTCTGTAATAATTGCGTATTTGGGAGTTAAATAGTTGCAATTTGGGATTTTTTCATTTTTTAGATGAATTTGCAACGTTGCCAAGTTTGAAAAATTTCCAACTTTTGACAGATTTCTCTTTTGTGAAATATTTTGCAGAGATTAGTGTTTTCTGCTTGACATAATTTTTGTGATTGCACATTTTTTTTATATTTCATTTGTTCTTTTTGTGAAGCATAAGTCAACATGGAGTCACTCAAAGTTAAACATTTGCTTATTGGAGAAATCAACTATGAGTTGAGGATTAGAGGTGTTATTTCAGACAGGAATATGGATGACAAAAGAAAGACTTTGGGACGTTTGTTTGCTAAAGAGTTACAACAGGGTCAAGATGTTCTTAACCTAGTAGATCCGTCATTTAATTTTGCAGTTGATAAAGTAGAGATTGAAAACACATTAGCATCGATAACAACTTTGATTAGTGATTTTGAAGGTCCATCTTCAGACTCTACATTTAAAAGAGCTTTGTCTAGATTGAGTCATGTTACTCTGAGAATCCAAATAATTCCTCTGAATAATGCAGATGCAGATTATGCAGCAAAGTTGTCTTTTAAAAATGAGTCATATGCTACTGCTTTATTATTAGATGCCGACTTGCATGAGAAAGTTGTAGAACCAGAGCCTGTACAGAATAACATGCCACTGATGAATTCTACTGTAAACCCTGGAGTTAGTATGGCACAAAATCATTCTTTCTCACCTTTTTTGAAGTCTACCCCTGTTTACAAATTAGGAGTACAATTTGATGGAGACCCCAAAAATCTTTTGTCATTCATAGAACGGATTGATGAACTTGCACAGTCTAGGCATATTTCCAAAACAGAACTATTTGAATCGGCTAGTGACCTTTTCACTGGAAAAGCCACTTTTTGGTTTCGTTACATCAAAACTCAAGTCAATGATTGGGATTCATTGGTTTTGAAGCTTAAGAAAGATTTTTTGGTAGCAGATTTTGATGATGAGATTTGGCAGCAAATTAAAAGTAGGAAACAGAATAATTCTGAGCCAGTTGTCATTTACATTGCCTGTATGGAGGCTCTTTTCAATAGACTCAGTCATGGAGCAGCTGAGGTAACCAAAGTAAAATATATTAAGTTGGGATTAAAATCTGATTATCGACGTAGACTAGCTCTCAGTGATATTGATTCCGTTTCAATGCTTGGAACGTTATGCAAAAAATTAGAAGAAGCAGATTCGCTAGGCGCTATTTCAAATTCCAATCTTAATAATAGATCAGTATCCATGGTAAATGACCCTGAAATTGCTTTTGTTGCCAAAGATCAGTCAGAAAGATTGCCTTTCAATCGAAATAAAAATTTCGGTAATAGGAATCAGAAAAATAAATCCAGGAATGCCCCTAGTACCTCAACTAACACTTCTTCTCCTTCGACTTCAAGTAGTAAATCTCCAGTTATTTGTTGGAAATGTGGTTTAGCAAACCACACGTTTCGTGTTTGCAGATCTGGTATTAAGAAACAATTCTGCTTTAAATGTGGTACACCAGATGTTATGTTAAAAGATTGCGACAAGTGTAGACAGGGAAACCTGTAAGGGAGAATTTTGATGAAGGCTCTCAATCTTCTCCAAATATTTTAGGAGCCAATAATATTTTAATAGAGTCAGATGAAATAAAGGAGGAAGATTTTCAAAACTTTGTAGCTCCTCTTTTAATTAAAAATGGTAACGATAACAGGCCTTATGTTAAAATCAAACTTTTTGATAAAGATGTCATTGCACTTTTGGACAGTGGTGCCAATATGTCAGTCATAGGTCAGGGAGGTTTAACGACAATAAAAAATCTTGATTTAATAATCAGAAGCCCTCACCTGAACCATGTTTTTACTGCAGATGGTGCCCATCAAAATGTTGAAGGAGTTGTCGATTTACCTATAAATATTAGTGGAAAATTTCAGATCATTCCTGCACTTGTTGTACCTTCCCTGTCACCATCTTTTATACTAGGCAGTGATTTCTGTAGTAAGTTTGGTGTAACCATAGATTTTCATGATCTTAGTTGGGACATTAAGTGTCGAGTATCACATGAAACTGTCGACATTGTTGCCAATTCTCCAGAATTGTGTAGTATCTCCAAATTGAATGTTGATGATGAGCTTACAGCAGAACAAAGAGAGCAAATGAAAAGTCTTATCAACTCTTTTGGTGAAATAAGTAGTGATGTTCGTTTAGGTCGTACTGACAAAATTACTCTTGAAATAGATACTGGCGACTCGAAGCCCTTTAAGCAGAGGCAATATTTAATGTCTCCATACATGTTGAAGATCTTAAATGAAGAATTAGATGATATGATTAAATTAGGTGTCGTCGAACCATCACATAGCCCTTGGAATAGTCCGGTGTTACTTGTCAAAAAATCCTCTGGTGAATATAGGTTTTGTTTTGATGGGCGTAGGCTAAATGAACTTACCAAACATAATAGCTACCCACTTCCACGTATCGATAGGATACTTACTTTATTACGAAATGCAAGATACATTTCAAGCATTGATTCAAGAAAAGCATTTTGGCAAGTGCCGTTAACACTATCTTCTAAGGAGAAAACAGCTTTCAGTGTACCTGGTCGAGGTTTATACCATTTTAACGTTATGCCTTTTGGTTTGTGTAACAGTGCACAGACACAACAAAGGTTATGTGATGCGTTGTTCGGTCCCAAGTTTGAACCGAATTTATTCACTTATCTGGATGACATCATTATCATCTCGTCTACGTTTGAAGAACATATGAAACTTTTATCAGAAGTAAAGAGTATTTTGCAGGATGCGAATCTAACTATCAACTTAAAGAAGTGTGAATTTTTTAAGACATCTCTTCGATATTTAGGCTTCGTCATTGATAGAGGAGGTATTAGAACCGACCCAGAGAAGGTTTCGGTTATGGTCAATTATGCACGTCCTACTACCAGCACAGAAATTAAGCGTTTCATGGGTTTATGTTCCTGGTATAGGAGATTTATTGAGAATTTTTCCACTTTAATTGCCCCTATTAGTGCTTTGTTGAAGGGTAAAGGGAAAAAACAACCCATTGAATGGACTTCTGAAGCTGAGGCATCTTTTATTGCTATCAAGAATGCTCTTCTGTCAGCACCTATTCTGTGTCCTCCTGATTTTGCTCAGCCTTTTACCATCCAGTGCGATGCAAGTGATGTAGGCATAGGTGGGGTGTTGACCCAAGAAATTCAGGGTGTTGAAAGAGTCATAGCATATGCTTCAAAAACATTATCGAGAGCAGAACGAAATTATAGCGTGACAGAGAGAGAATTACTCAGTCTCATATTTTTAATTGACAAATTTCGTCCATATATAGAAGGCACTGTTTTCAATGTAATCACTGATCACCATAACCTCCTTTGGCTAAATAACCTTAAAGATCCTTCAGGAAGATTAGCTAGATGGTCCGTCAAGTTACGGCAGCATACTTTTCAGCTACGTCATTTAAAAGGCATTCATAATGTAGTACCTGATTTTCTTTCAAGGATACCTCCTGGTGAAAATAGTCTAGAAATAAATTTAATTGATGTCAGGCCTGTTGACACAGACAAGTGGTACTTCTCTCTACGCAATAAGATCCTTCGAGACCCTGATGCATATGCACATTTCAAGGTTGAGGATGACCAAATTTTCAAGTATGTTCCTTCTAAAATACCTATCAAGTCGAATATTATTGAATGGAAAGTTATAGTTCCTAATTCTCAAAGAATTGCAGTTATAAAAGATTCACATGATCCTTCTGTATGTAGTCATTTTGGTTTTTTCAAAACACTATCTAGAGTACAACAACACTACTACTGGCCCAAAATGAGATGTGATATTCTAAGATATGTTAAATCATGCAAGGTTTGTCAGTCACAAAAATTATCAAACACTCCTCGTATGGGACTTATGGGAGCTGAGCGTACAGTCAAATTCCCTTTTCAGACTATTGCAGTAGACATTATGGGACCTTTCCCTAGATCTTCTAAAGGCTTTACTTACTTATTGGTAGTCTCAGATTTCTTTACAAAATATACATTATTGTGTCCTATGCGTGATGCGAAAGCACCTAGTGTTATCAAATTCATGGAAAACCAAGTATTTTTAGTATTCGGGGTACCACAATTTTAGGTTGTGATAATGGTCAGCAATTCGCTGGTAAACTGTTTAAAAAGTTAGCTGATACCTACAAGGTACAAAAAATATGGTACACCCCTCGTTACTCGGCGCAATGTAATTTTGTAGAAAGAACGAATAAGACAATAGGTCAAGCAATTAGGAGTTATGTAATAGATCATAAAGATTGGGATAAAGAAATATTTAGGATTCAGCAAGCTATTAACACATCTATACACGAAGTCACCCTGTATAGTCCAGCATTTTTGACATTCGGTCGTAATGTACCTCTTTCTGGTGAATATTATGGCAATCTTCCTAGCACCCAAGATATTGAACTTTTACCTGACAGCAGGGATAGTTATGTTCAGAATATCAGTGGTCTTTGTGATGTCTATAAGACAGTTCAGGAGAGATTACATAAGGCTTACCAGAGGAATGAATCTACTTACAATCTTAGAAAGAGAGATCATGTATTTAATGAAGGCGATAAAGTCTGGAGAAGAAACAAAATTCTTTCAGATGCTTCAGTTAAATTTAGTGCCAAGTTAGCCCCCAAGTATGTGTTATATACAGTGAGAAAGCGGATATCTCGCTTAGTTTATTCTTTGGATAATGTCGATGGATCTCCTGGTGGAGAATGGCATATCAAAGATTTAAAACAGTATTTTGGATCCAATTCAGATGTCTCAGTGGGGTAGATAATCTATTGGATAGATATTTTTGCTTGAACCATAGTTATTTTGATTTGTATACCTATTGAATAGGTTTGGTTTTAGGTAAAAATTAGTTTTTGGAATTTTTCAAGATGAAAGTTCAATTTTTTTGGTGCGTTATGGCACAAATAATTTTAGAGACTACTGTCATGTAGTAAAGTATGGTTCCGTTGTAACCTAGATTAAGGATACATGGTGTATTCCTTGAAAGTATGCATACTGGACACTGGTGTTTATTTTTTTATTTTTTTGATGATCCAAGAGGTCTGATCAACCTGAGCATCATTATTTCCCTGATGTAAATATTCAATTTTCTGGATAGGTTATTTTGTAAATATTTTTTTGTAGTTTTGATGAAAAAGGATTTGACTTTACGAATTAGGACATTTCATGATTATGACTTTCCCCTAATATAGACTTACCAATTTTGACTTCCATTGAGGAACGTTTAGTACACGCAGTTACTATTTAATCCAAAGTAATCATAAACTAGTTACTACTCAGTATTTGTAGTTCTAAACCCTTATAAAAAAATGTGTCAACAAGTTGCCAATTTTTTCTCTTAGGAGAGGGGTAGATGTAGCGTTTAGATTTTCTGAATATAGTTTTGGTTTTGATTTTCATACAGGTCTTGGAAATATTCAGGTAAATAAATCATCAATTATGTACATATTCACAGAGAACACTCAGTCAGATAAATGATGCAAATACCTGGTATAGTTAACACTTTTAATTGCAGTTGATTCATATCACACACCTTTTATTTTGGAAATTTATCATCAATTTTCTTAGCATCCTCTCTGATATCAGTACACCTGTAGGATGTGATGATCCAAGCTGAGGCTTCTTTTTCTGATCCAAATAAACAGGTTCTGATATTGAAAGGGGTCAATGCCGAAAGACAGGTTGATAAGTGAAAGTTCTTTTAGCCTGAAATCAAAAGGTTAATTAGTTTTTTTGGGGACTTATAAGAAAACAATCGCTTACCTGTAGTGTTCTCCAACTAGGATGAATGGATTTGCTTGACTATTTCAGGGATCATTAGGTTGACTGTTCCCTTAGGACGTGTCCCTTTTGAAGAAGAGGATTATTAATTTTCTAGGATTTTCATTGTTGTTAAGAATGAGCTCACTTGACACCTTTGACATTTTTGATGTTTTTTCTCCAGGACGTCATTGTCAGTTTGACACACTTCACAGTCGCATGTTTTGTCAGCAATTGTTACTGCCGCTGGCTTGGACGACTAAAGAGAATGGCTCACGACAGTCTTGAAACAGCCGTGGTTCGTCGAAGAGTTTTTCAAACAGCCATTGGTTTAACCCATGTGAAAAATAATTTCTCCTGTGTGTGACCTCCTACGTATTGTGTTGGCAAAAATGGTACCAGGGATTTTTGGATGGAGTTAGGGAAAAAAGGAGGGGTTTTGGAGTTGGAGAAACTTCCGGCCTTGTGGATTTTTCTCAGCGGCCATGATAGAAGAAGGCTGAAGGTTTTGTTGGTCCGGCAGTAAGCACTATAAATTTGGCTTTTTAGTCAAACCCATTTTGGGGATTTGTATTTTCGAGTGTTTTACAAGCTCTAAGGCCAATAGCCAAGTCATTTTTGTGTAATCATTGAGAGATTGTCCGTTGCCACCTGGGAGCCCTACAGCATGGCCCCCCAATTTTTTGGTGCTGGTTCGACCCTTCGCAGAAGGTAAGCAGTTTAAACTGGCATGATTTTATTTTCTGAATTGGTATGTCTCGCCATTCTGGCTGTATTTTTTCTTTTTGTGATCCACGTGGTAGGAGATGTACAGGATGTTAAGTGAGCCTATTTTTTTCAATAGGGTCGTAGGAGACCATATTACTCGCTAGAGATCGTAGGGTCGTGAAACGACCGGATGGAGGCTGTTTGTGTCTAGTTTCCATTGAGGACACCACCTTTCCCTCGTCAAGATCTCCCATAGGACGATCTTACCATCTTGTTCGGGGATTTTGACCAGTGGAGACCAGGAGTACTCTGGACTCCAGGCGCAGCACCGTATGCTGAGCTGCTGAGCTATACTTCGTTGTAACGCCAGGAGGAATACCAGGAGGAGAGACAGCGGAGCTTAGCCCACCAGTTCAGCGGAGGGCCACCTTTTCGTTCGTGTTTGTCGCAGTGACCTATGCTGCTCACCTTTGCACCCAGTGGACTGTGATCGGGGTGATCTGAATCACTGGAGAGGACCACGCCAGGTTTTTATGAAAAACTGAATTTTTCACCTGTTTTCATGTTTAGTTTTTTATAAATTTCATCATTCACCATCATATGAAAATGAAGGCTTTTGTGAAGCTTTCCCATGGTACCATGTGACAGCGGTTGTCATTTTTCATATTTCTTTTTACACCATATCAAACTGAATTTTTATACTATCCCGTGTTACTGTTGGATCATGATGATTTCTTGTCTCATTTCTTATTTGAGTTTTGAGTAATTATCTTAGTATATTAATTCATTTTACATAGCATTTCAGACCTTGTAATTTTTATACTATCCCGTTTTACTGGTGGATCATGATGATTTCTTATCTCATTTCTTATTTGAGTATTGAGTAATTATCTTAGTGTATTAATTGCAAGTTCTAAGGCCTCTACAGCGATTGACATGTGCCTTGTCCATTTGGGTGTAATAAATAGGTTTTGAAGATATTTTTGGTTTCATTCATGTACTTGTCTGTCCCAGCAATCTAAGAGAATTTTTTATACATATTTAGGTGTAAATATTTGGCTTTCTCAGTTTCCCAAGTATTATCAACTTTTCAAATAAATTGAGTGGCGCCCTAAAAAAAAACTTGAATTGATGGGCATTTAATTCTAACGCGAATTCACTTATCTGTTCTCCGATGAAAAGCTGCCGTCTGCATACATGTAACTTATTTTCTTATATTCTGTAGTAATTATTTGGAGGTTGAGAAAAGTAGGCTACAAGCTTTTCTGTGGAGGTCAAAATGAGCAGTTTGATTGGATACATCTTCTTTTTCTGGCTCCCATAGAGCCGAATTCTCAACCTGAACAGAAATGGAGCCAAGGGTGCACCTTGACATTTTGGCGGGATTTTGGAGAGATATTGACATCTGACCGAATGAGGCGTGAGATTTCTGATATAACCTGTGAAGGTATAGAAAACGTGCTTTCGCATTTTTGCGGATTTTTCTCGTGTAATCGAATTATATGACGAAGTCAAAGTAGTCATGGGATGGTCCACTGACTACTCAACTATGTTGGATGAAGACTTCTGCTAAATAAGATTGATTATCAGATTCCATCATTTCATTTCACCGTAGTTGCTACTCTTGGCCACCTGAAATCGAGGTATGCTCATGTCTGATCAATTTACAGCCATTTACCGCTCAACTCGCGATAGTCTTTGGGATTCAATGATAGTATATATATGGTGGTATTGTAATTTGTAGGGCCAACATGGATTTCGAGTTCACTTGGACTCGACCAGTTCATAGAGCCTGTTTAACCAGCTTGGCTTCACTTATGCTCATTCGCTGCTAACTGCTTTGCTTTCCTGTCCCACTGCATGGAAACTGTAGATCTAGAGACTATTGAGTATCTTAGGAAAGAACGTTCCTGCCTGATCCGGCCCATATAGCACCTACCTGGAATGCTGGATGTATTGCTGGGTCCCAATACAGCCAAAGTATCATCAAGTTCCTCAAGTGAGCGTTATCTTTTCCTTTATGATGATAGCTAGTAACCAAATTGCTTGAGCCTCTGCAATACGTTTCTGAGGTTTCTGTGAGATAGTTATTGATAGCCTGAACTTCAGCATTTTATTGGTCCATTATTGATTGAGTTATCTATAGTTCAATCAGTTTGCATTCCTGTGAACTTTTGGTATCGATACCCTGAGGGAACTTGGGTATATATATATCTCCATACATTGTGAAAGGTAAGGCGTTATTAGTAAAGATTGGATAACTACCATTCTGTGTATGCAGGGCACAACATACTTGACGAAAATACACTTTATTCGAGCAACCACCTGAAATGAAACACTACCCATCGCTTTACAATAAAGTAATTGTTTTTCCACCCCCTGAGTTTCATTTTATCCTGGAATTATTGTTACTATCTAACCAGGTTTGTTTTGCAGGAAATTAATGTTATAATGATTCTTCTTCCATACACATTTCTCAACAATATCACCTTCATATTCTGAGAAATCTCAACTGATAATATCTTACCCCCACCACTGATTTTTTCAATCCAGTTGTATATTCGCTTACTAATTTTCAGTCTATACACTTTATTTATTATATAATGTAGATTCTTCATTTCAGTTTTTTTTACACATGTATTTTTCACTGTGTTTAATAAAAGTTTCTTCAGAATTTGGTTGTTCCATTGCTGCAAATAAATGAACCTGCTTCAAAACTTCAAAAACTTCAGAAACGTAAAAAACGTCAAAAACGTCAAAAACGCCAATAACGTCAATAACGTCAAAAACGTCGAAAAAAAACGTCGAAAACGTCACGTTCTTCACGTTTATAACGAATCAACGTTCAGAATGAACCTGCAACAAAAAGTCAAAAACGTCGAATAACGTTAAAAAAAAGTCGAAAAAACGTCTAAAAACGTCAAATAAACGTCAAAAACGTCAAAAACGTCGAAAAACGTCACGTTTCTAACGAATCAACAGTCAGAATGAATCTGCTACAAAATGTCAAAAACGTCAAAAACGTCACGTTTTTCACGTTTACAACGAAAGTCAATGATACCTGACTAGGAGTAGGGAAAAACTGAGCTATTTCCATTATTTCATTGTTCCAAATCATTCAGTACATTGTTTTTGAAGTAATACAAATATTCTCTAAGTGCCATGCTCAACAAACTATTATCAGATATATCACAAAATGCGTGTGATGCATCAAAACAGATTTTATTATTGAAATGAGTCCTCGTCAAAAAAATATTGTGATAATAAGCACAAAAGTTTATCTTTTTCAACCGAGCCACTCGATGGGCCACTAGTCTTTGGTCGGCTTCAAGGATCTGGGTGACATCTCTTTCGTCAATGTGGAACTCAACCTCGTGTTTTCTGACCAGTGGGAATTTTGTATCATCATACACGAGTTGTGTGAGTTCACAAAAATCTCCGCATGGAAAGGTGATCGGATCATACTCATCTGCATGGGTTGGTAACTGTTCGAGAAAGAAATCCATCAATTTCTGTCGCAGCAAGTCGATGAAGATGTTCCACTCCAACACACCAAGAGATGTTTTGTTTGATGTCATGTATGGTGATATAACTATGGCTGGACTGAATATTCTGGCTGGACTCAAACCGACTATCGATTCAGAACCACTCACTTGGAACGATGTGCTGAGCAGATGGTGTTTTCCGGCTTTGGCTGCATTCTCGTACATTTTCAACACATTGGCTACGTCTCGATCATAATCACCACTGGATATAGGCGAGAATGGAATATTACTGCTAACTACCGACATAACACTATCTTGACTCGACATGTCGATTGAGACTGAGACTGAAACCGGCTCCGAGCAGCTATTTATATTCTTCCACCTCTCCATGATGATCACACGAGAGGCCCCTGACTTGTTGAAATCTGTCTGTATTTTCCATAAGAATCTACACTAAATCGACATTATCTAGCCAACTGTTATGTTTCTTGTCGAGTCCCAACCACTTGACGTACATTCTCTCTCCTTTTCTCTTCAGCACTTTCTCAATGAGGTAAATGTCGGGATTCTTTGTCTTTTGTAATTCCCCCTCATAGAAAGCGCAACTAATTGGCTGTCCATGCATGTCTTCGAGTAGGTAAGTCACAGGATTGGTTATCTTTTAATTGACAATCTTGAATAACTTTGTCGTCCAGCTAGGTGTATAGCCTTTTTCGAGAATATGTTTCGCCTCAGATATGCGTACAATGTTGCCAACTTCCAGTTTACGTGGACCTGCGATTTTCAAATGGCTGAAGCTCTGATGTGAAATATTTTTCTCGTTTCCCTTGTCCACCTCTGAGGGTTTGAATCAAGTCGTTGTGTATTATTGTATTCATCAACGATCTGACGTAATATATCAATTCATTTGTAGGTGCCATTCAGACTGAAATATTTGTATAGTTTGTTTTTCTGCGTTCTTATTACTCGTTCAGCAATGGCAGCCTTTTTAATGCTGAATGTGTTGTAATGGTTGATGTCATATTTTTCCATAATGAACTTGCTGTTGAAGAATTCCGTTCCTTGATCAGACTGTAGATTTTCTGGTATGCGCTTTGCATGTACCAATATATCGGCGAAAGATTTGGCAACCTCTTCTCCTGTCTTAGTTTTCAGTGGGCGTGTCCAGAGGTACTTGGAGAAGCAGTCAATCACTACCAGAATCATTTTATATCCTTTATTCTGATAAGCATACGGTCTAATTTTAGCCAAATCCATTTTCCGTAAATCGTCCAATCCTTTGATTATGGTTCGTCGTCTGGGGTAATTTTTGCGAGCTGAAGCATGCAGCTCATTAACAAGTTGAATCTTGTCTCTCGAAGCCATAACGGTATATCAACTATTTATATGTCAACTTTTCATCTCATTGGTGGTTATTTGTGTCTGTTCCATCGATTCTTTATTCAATATCTCCTCTCTGTCAAAAGCTCTCTCAGCCAGCTTGAAATCAGATCTTATTCGTGAAATAACACCATCTACATAATTTTTCGTAGCCATATGTTCCGTTGGAGGATGTCTCGGAATGAACTTTTCAATATCCTTTATTTTGCTATCAATCATTCTCAATGTATCAGTCGACTGCCTGATGATGGTATCCAATGAGACGGGTTTATGTTTCAATTGGACTAATCCGATGATGTAACCGCTGCTGCCAGCTGATCTGCGACCGAACTTGTAAAGACTCATCATTGATGACTCTCAGTATATAAGGTTAGCTTCACGAAGTTCATTAACGATTGCCACTATTTCATTATCGAGTGATGTGTTTCCAGCTTCCTCAGAAGCAATAAGTAGTTTCAAGCTGCCTACGAGTTCATTTGGATCGTCCCAATAGATATATTTCACGGGGTTTTCGTTGTACGTCAAACCACTACCGATCGTTGAACGCCTACCGCTGTTTTTTCGCATCTGTACAATAGGTGGTTTGATGACGTTCGTATAGTTTCATCTTTTAGACCCTTTTAATTTTCCATCCTTGTTTACATAGCGATCACTCAGCTTCAAAATTTCCCTGTGAGCCTGCATATCTTTATCGTTCTAATCTGAAGGATCATCATAGAAAATGAGCTGATACACCCCTGGAGTTCCTCGTTCTTGTTTACCACCAATCTTAATGAATCCAGTTCTTTTATCAAAGTCAATTTCCTGCGTTCCCAGAAACCATTTCGACGTTTGAGGATCTTAAGTTGGACCATATATCTGATCTATTTTGTCGCTGTAATTCAAATGTTCTCTGAGATATGGATGCATCATGACTGGGTATTGGTCTAGGTATTCATCGATTACATCATACGGAATACTCTGTTCTAGAGCGATATTTTCGTTGAACAGGATATCATCATCATATTCGTATTGATCATCATCCACAAAACTTCCGGTTCCACCCACTTCTTCCATTGGAATAAACTGCGTTTGCTGGGGCTGTTCTTCTTCTTTCAGTTCAGGTGGCTCTTATTTCTTCATACCGGTGTTGAACTGGGCTCTTGCCAGTAAATCACGATTGGCCTTTGACGTTTTCACGATTTCTTCCAATGGTTTGAATATGGGCTCGAACATTTTGTTCAGCAATTCGTCCTCCTCAGTTTCACCCAGTTTCAAGGCCAAGTACTTTTCCCTGATTGTGCGCGTGAGCTCTGCAATTTTCCGTTTACGTGCTGCAGCCTGATCGTCATCACGTTTGGATGGCATTCTTCTTCTGCGCATGACTTGACTTGACGAACTCATGATGTCGAATGACTACACTTCTATATATTTGTCGAGACCTTGGCGATATCTGCCGTTATTCAAATCAAAATCCTTGACAATCACTAGAGTACCATATGTGACACTCCAACATTCGGAGCACAATTCTTCAAATTCGTCAAAGCTCATGTCTGGAGAGACATGTTCATCAAACACATGCTTCAAGTTGATCTCGTCCTGTTTGAACAGCACCCCCATGTTACAATTGTCTCTCAATAATTGCTTAGGAATTTTGTAGTTAGTTTGGCAAAGGTAGGCAGCATCGATATCTTTGTGTCTACAGATTGAAAAATATTCTCGAATTTTTTGTTGCTCATCACACGCCACATCGTCAAATATGAAAATCGAGTTGGGTTTCGCCTCAGATGGGCTTATTATTTCATCGTTGTCTCTGAACCGAGAATATCCAACCTCCTTCACTGCATCCAACATCTCTTGAAATAGCTGATATTCCGGTTGATACAACGACTTGGAGTACACGTAGACATTTTTGAATCTCGCGCCATTTCGATTAAAGAGTAACGATAGCATGGCGTTTGTCTTGCCACAACCACTCGGTCCACACATGATTGCTCGAAACGAGTTGGGTAATAATTTTCCATGTTTATTCGGTGTCCTTGGTGACGTGTGGAGGTCCAAGTTTTCGATAGGTAGCGTCTGGTCTTGTTGAATGACTTTCATCTCGTGACAGAGGTGCAAAGACTCCAATGATTGTGTACAAGGAAGAGGGTGTTTTGAATTCTCTCATAAACAAATCAACATTCGAGCTACACCTACCTGGTGGCTATCAATACTGTGGACGTAAGTACAAAAGTGAGGTTAGAGATTGAATAACTGATTTTACGTTACAGCTGGAACCAAACTTCAGAAACGGCTTGCACGTGGTGATCCTGGCATCAATCCCTTAGACGTTGCCTGCAAACAACACGACATTGCATATTCACAGAACACGTCTTTGAAAGGAAGTCATAAAGTGGATTCGGTGTTGGAGAACGCTGCCTGGGAACCCGTGAGGTCGAGAGACGCCAAGTTCGGTGAAAGAGCTGCAGCATTAGTAGTAACTTCCGGGATGGAGGTGGAACGCAAGCTCGGGATGGAATGTTCTTTCATAAAACATATCGTGGGAAAAATCAGGAAGACGTTGAAGAAGAATCCCTCGACCAATTTGAAACAGGCTGCATCGTTTGCTTTGAAAGCTGCTAGGCATGCCGTTGAACAAGCAGGTGGAAGGAAAAAAGTTAAAATACCACAAATTATTCCTTTCGATGCCTAATCCGGTGGGATTCCACCACTGCTACCAATCTTTGCTGCTCTTGGTGCACTAGGATCTCTAGCTGGAGGTGCTGGAGCATTCGCAAAGACTGTTATTGACGCTAGGAATGCAAAGAAAAAAATTGAAGAGGACCATCGACATAACAAGGCTATGGGAGCTATTGGCAAAGGACTGTACTTGAGAAGAAACGCCAAAGGAGGTTTCGGCTTGTTTTTGAAAAAGCAAAAAAACTTCCGATGAAGCTACCCAATCGACCGTTATATGATGTCGAGTTGACGAGGTATGTTTACCATTTGAGAATCCCACATTTCCGGGGTGTCTTCATGCGTGACAACTTACCAAGCAGTGGACCCCGTCAACGCGAATCTGCAATCCTGAATTTTGACGTGTCAAAGAACCAAGGCACTCATTGGGTAGCTTACAGGAAGATAAATGATGTCGTCGAGTATATCGATTCATTCGGTAGCCTGAAACCATCGAGAGAACTTGTCCAATATCTGGGCAAAGTCCAACTCTATCACAATAACGATCCATTCCAGAAATATAATCGAATCAACTGTGGTCATTTTTGTCTGAAGTTCCTGTACAATGGAAGCCGTTTTAGCATATCTCCACCGTGAGAAGGCGTTGCAAGACTTTTCCGCAGAAGAATTGGCACTCTTCCCCATCAACTATCTGATCCAACATGTTAGATCTTGGAAACTATTGGATGTTTGGCATAAATCACTAC
Source organism: Phaedon cochleariae (assembly GCA_918026855.4). Taxonomy (NCBI): domain Eukaryota; kingdom Metazoa; phylum Arthropoda; class Insecta; order Coleoptera; family Chrysomelidae; genus Phaedon; species Phaedon cochleariae. Next base: position 16,399,131 of record OU896722.1, on the reverse strand, counting down.
AGGACTATAGGGAGAACTTTGATCTGAGAAGTCTTTTACCTTGTTACATCCACTTCAATAGGGCTGATGCTCGAACCCACGTTGATGGACCGGTCAGCTCACAGTTTGAATGTCATGGTTGTAATTATTTCTTGAAGTGTAGAGTTGTCTTGGAATAAATATTCATAAGTATAGCTGTGTGTCATAAGGTACGTCATGTCTCTACTGTTGACCTTGACGAGTACCACCAACCAGTTCTCTTTCACACCCTCCTCACCGATACTACTGCACCCTCTGAAAAGCTATTACATAGCTGTACTAGGATTTCACACCTATCATCCCATACCGAATATTGATGGTGAAAAGTTCTACTACTACAAGAACGATAATCGTGAAGTGCTGAAAGAGATTCAGTTTCCGACCGGCTGTTATGAGATAGAAAATATTGTGGATTACATTCGGAGACAAATTCAAGAAGCTGATGCAGATTTCACTTAGAAGCCCAACAACAATACTTTGAAGTGTGAAATCCATAGTCGACAACATACCATCAGTTTTGAGGAAAATAACAGCTTTGGTGAGTTTTTGGGATTCTCGAAGAGGATCTTGAAACCTGGCCGAGTTCACTGATCAGATCGTCCTGTGAACATTCTGAAAGTATCAAGCCTACATTTCGATTGCAACATCACTGAAGGGTTGTTTCATGCAGACAGGCCTGCTCACACTATATTAAGCTTCCCCATCACCGTAGATCCTGGTTACGCTATCATCGAACGTTCAAATACCCCTCTTTATTTTACCTGTGAGAAGTAGCCTAAGAGACATCACTAACATTACTGTCAGAGTGCTGGATCAGGACCTAAGACCTGTTAATTTCCGAGGAGAGAAGGGCATCCTACACTTGGACTTGCAAGAACATTGAATGGGTCTAGTAATTGATAACAAAAGATTAACCACAAACTCCTCAGTATCAACGCGACCTCCAAAGAGACAAGAGCTCACTCCAGAAAACGTTCTCTTTCTGCAAGCAATCGGATTACGAGTGGAAAATAAACAAGCGCAAGTATATTCGTTCGGAAGAATCAACAGCACCAACATCCAACCACACAAACCCAATTTTCGATCTGTATCGTCGGCCCAGATATGATGAAACCATTCGAAAAGAAGAATATTGCTCCTACATCCCATACGTCAAACCCTTCAATAACAATGATATGGTGGAAATCAACATAAATCAAGCAGACACATTTTCTGCAATGCATGAGTCATTGCTGGAAATCGAAGGAACGTTGAATGTGCAAGGAGCTGAAAATGTGTACTTGGCCCCAAACTGTGGAGCATTTCTATTCGATTCTTGCAGTTATGTGCAGAATGCAAGAGAGATAGAAGTAGTCAAAGATCCAGGGATCATGAGTAGTGTGCGAGGATTAATGTGCTATAAACCTGATGATTCCAAACACTTATCCACAGCAGGATGGACGTATCCTGATAAACCGCTTTTGAATGCAATTGACAAGACATGCAGTTTGTTGATACCACTAATGCATCTGTTCAACGTTTCCAATGACTACACCTCAATCACCTATGGAAAACAAACAATCCGACTGATTCGAGCTCGTAATGATAACGATTGCGTGATTGTACAGGAACTCCCCAATGGACCTACAACCACTACTACTACAGTTGAAGTACAAATACATAGTGTAGTGCTTAAAGTGAAGCACGTATTCCCGAACAATGAAATCAAACTACAACTGATGCAACCCATAAAAAATGATACACCTATACTGATTCCATTCAGGAAATGGGACCTCAGCCAATTGCCTGCTCTTACAAACGGCGCAAAAAGTGGAATTTGGGCAGTCAAAACGAGCGCTTCGGTGAAACGTCCTCGGTACGTTATTGTGGGTCCATATACATTATCAGAACGTATCGACACAGGCCGTCGATTAGTAGGAATTTATTTGACTAGAATAGTAAGAAATCAGAATAGCAAATCATCAGAACCATATTTCAGCGACTGCAATATGTACAACCCGTAATTTGTCGAACCGTACTTTGACAGACTGTATTATGTCAGAATGCATAAATCACAATAGTATATCGAAAGACTTCCATATATTCAGAAGTGTACTTTGCCAAACCAGTAAATGAAATACTCTTCATGTCGTCAGAATCTTAAAAATATATAATCGTAAAGTCATAGAACCGTAAAAGCACAGACTGTAATTCAGCGACCCGTACTCTGGAGACCACCATTTCATCAGAATGAACATTCCCGACCAGCAAACTGGCAGAATTATGATGAACAGAATCTGAAAATGGCAGAATGCGGAAAGTTCATACCCGTAAAAAGACAGACTGTCGATATTTGATACCCGTAAAATGAAAGATCCGTACAATGACAGACTCGTAAAAGCACAGACTGTCAATACTCTAGATCCGTAAAACGCAAGAACCGTTCATCGACAGACTCATAATCCATCGGACTACCGGAATTTCAGATGCATGATTTATCAAAACCGTAAAACCACAGACCCGTAAAACAGCAGAATCGTAAAATGACAGACTCGTACAATGGCCGAATCGTGCAGCTACCAAACCCGTAAATTTTCAGAATTATTTGGATCAAGACCCGTGAAATAGCAGAACCGTAAAATGGCAGAAATGTACATTGACAGACCCGTAAAACTTCAGAACCGTACATCGACAGACCGTCAATATACCAAAATGTGTGAGACGCGTGGAGACTCGGAACAAGCGATAGCGCATTGTTGCCAAGTTGAATCGATAGCAATTCCTTGCTATACCTACTCAAATCTGATTCAAACTGTTTTATGAAGAATTCTAGAGGGCAGAAAAAGGTTCGTACATTGTAGTATTTGTGTTTGATAATCTGTTTGATCCGAATCAGGAAGCTGATTTGATTGTATCTAGATAAAGAAGTATATATCATTCTTTTCGTTGAAAAATCATATAACAAAACATATCAGACATGTGAATATAATGATGTTCTCTATGTATAATAGGTGAATCTATTCTCGGAGATTCTATAAGGCAGAAATGGAATCATTGTATGTTCATTTCTGAACATATGAATATTGGAGAAAAACATCAAACTTTCAAACTTTCCTATAGTCCAATGGTCTGAGATTTGGATCAGAGTGTATACCTTTCAATTTGATTCTTCAATTAAATAGATAGATAATATAAATAAAGAACATGTAGGATTTGTATATCGCTATTTCGTTTTGGGAAACCTACTCCCCAAGAGTTTTCGAATCTAGTGATTTCTCATTGTCAATTGTGCTCGAATAAGTCACATGACTTCAGTTATAGATTGAATACAGGGTGTCCCGAAATTGCTGGGACACAGAGCTACCACTTGAAGTAGAGGTCAAGATAAGTTGATTGGACCCAATTCGTTTATATACCAAAATGTTCCGTTCGTCAAATGGGGTACTTTGTATGTGATCAATGAGGTACTTTGTATGTGATCAATTTCATTTGCGATTCGGATATCACAATGACTTCATTCATCTTTCATGAAATGTCAAATCTCAAGCAATGACGGCTCGAAATACCGCCTGTAGGTTGATCGAGGAGGTGTTACATTCATTTCACTTGATTATTTGGGATTTCCTCTCCTCGCTTCTACAAAATGAAAATATGAGCATAATTTCAATATACAGTGTGGTCATTTAGGTGTGCAACATATGGGAATCTTCTTAATGAATTGCACAACCAAAATACAGATAGTGCCAAGAGTTGGTGCATGTTTGATCATCATTTCAGGTGCACTCAGAATACTTGCACGTCAAACAGCATACAGGGTAGGTTAAAAGATATAAAAAGTGCTCAGGAGTAAAGTACCCGTATTTTAAAGAATTCAGCAGAATGTTTTTGAGAAAAGTTGTTCACAATGAAAATTCATACCTGAATACCAAAACATGGCTTCCTAAGACATTTTTCAGTTCTTCAATTCTTTTCGTTAATAAATTCCCAATTTTTATTCGAATTCAAGCATATTTTTGCATTCAACTTGGATTTCAATATCTTCAGGAAATCACAAACTTCATGTTTGTTGCAACGATATTTAGCTCAACTTCGATATTTTGCGAAACATATTTTCAACAAGGTTAAACATTTTTAATGATGATATGCATATTAAAAAACTTTCATTCAATGTGAACATTTTGAATTTGAAATGTTTATGAAAAATCTGTACAAATTGATCGACAACCATGATATCTTTCGAAAAATCACGGACACCCAAGGAACAAAACAAATGAGGGTTGACAGTGAATATTGAGGCAGTTTGGTGACATTAACTCCCCATCTTATGATGTTTCACCTTGTTGAAAATGTGGTTTGCGAAATCTCAAAATTAAGCTGTATATCGTTGCAACAAACATCAAGTTTGTGATTCCCTAAAAAAATTAAATCCAAGTTGATTGCACAAAAATGCATTAATTTGAACAAAAGTATGCTCAACTGATTTTGTCATGATCAAATTATGAAAGTGTTTAGGGTGAATATAAAAAATATACAAATTGGGAAGTTATTAATGGAACAAATTGAAAAACTGGAATATGTCGTAGGAGGCCATGTTTCGGTATTCAGGTGGAACTTTCAATTGTAAACAACTTTTTTCCATAACAGTTTGCTGAATTTTCTGAAGTAAGGGTACGTTACTCCTGAGCATTTTTAATATTTTTTGACCTATCCTGTATGCTGTTTGACTTGCAACGATTCTAAGTGCACTTTGAATGATTACCGAACATGCACCAACTTTTGTCACTATCTGTATTCTGATGCAATTCATTAAAAAAAATTCCATATGTTGCACACTGTACAAGTGCTATGACAAATCAGAGGATTTGCCCCAAAATGTTACTGAAATTCAAATGGCACTCTGAGTCGATAGAGCGAAAAGTACTTTTCGAGTGACATTTGTTTTCAAAATGGCGGATCATGCAGGAACCTTTTTGTCTGCAATCATCATGGACACATTGTGACGTCAACCGTCGAATTTTTGCATCCTTATAAAATAATAAAAATCACGGAGCACTTGGATTAGTTATTGATAGAACATTTTTTTGATGATTGAAGTGCACGAAAGGAAATCCCTATAATAATTTCTTCTTATTAAGTCATCATTTTGAACAATTGTCGTATATAGTCTTGAATTTTCTCAAAAATGTAAAATAGGAATGGTACTTTATTCAAGGCAAGTTCAAAGTATGAAGAGGTCATTATGTTGTTTTTATAGAAATATCGAGAAATGTTAATTGAAAAAGTTTTTTGAAACCACCCAAACTTTTATTTTGTGTAGTTGTTTTATATACAGTGTCATTCGTTTTTTCCGGCAGAATATTAACTTCTTCTTTCAATGGAGCACCCTGAATTCAGCTCTCCATGGAGATTTCGAGAATTCAATAGTTGATATAGGATGTTTCATTCGAGAAATTATTTATTATAAGTGTGGAAATTGAGAATAGAAATCAACCTGTTTCAGGATATTCCTTGAAAATTGAGTTTGGCTCGAAATTCTTTTTTATCTGATTTGACATGTGATGTGAAACTTTTCAAAACTACGGAAATTTTGAAACTTCTCACTTTTCGTATAACTTGTGGTGTAAAGTGAAATATAACATAACTGGTTTAACTGGTGATGAAATATTATTCACTACAGCACCAGTTACGTTATTGAAAATGTGGTTGGACGAAGAGAATAATATGCATTTCGAACTGCTTTCTCAATATCAGTTGGAAAAAATGAACTTGAATCAGCCATTTCCTACTGATGAGAGTATCGAACGAGTCTTTTTCGTGAATTTGGTCACTAATTTGCGACCATATTATTGTATGACGGAAACTTCGAAGTGACGGGCGGAGTCGACTTGCCTACACTCAATTTTTGTACATTATCGGTAGAATTCATGTAGAAATGATGGTCATTATATTATCTGTTCGAGCGAAAATGTTCAGCAAAATTAGACAAAAATCATACGTAATACGTTCGTTCGTCCCCTATAATTCCGTCGTATAAAGCACTGTATACATTTCACACTTCGTCGACCATCAAGGCTCAAATTTGGGACCCTTATTATTTTTGTTATTCGTGAATGATGTATGCTCCAATTTTGAGTCGAAATCCCTCATATTTGCTGACGACATGAAAATTTTCAGAAGGATTAACGACTTATCGGATGCCATTTCCTTACAAAATGATCTGAATCTGTTGAAAAACTGGTGTTCAATAAATAAACTATCGCTCAATGTCAGCAAATGTAAGGTGATGACGTATTCACGAAAAAATAATCCTCTTATGTATCACTATGTCATCAATGATGAATCTCTAACACGAGTCACACAACACAAGGACCTGGGTGTCATATATGACTGCAAACTTGCCTTCTCAAGTCATTATGAAACAATGATCTCCAAAGCTATGAAATCCTTGGGTTTTTTAATTCGTACTTGTAGTGAATTTAAATCATTAGAAGCACTTTGTCAGTTATACTTTAGTTTGGTTAGAAGTAAACTGGAATACTGCAGTCAGGTATGGAATCCGTACCACCAACAAACAATTTCTGCTATTGAAATGGTACAGCGTAAATTTCTGAAATACTTATTTTACAAAAAATATAAAGTCTACCCCGAAAGGCACTATAATTATGACCTTCTGTTGAATGACTTTAAGTTCCAATCGCTGAAGAAGAGAAGAGAAATAGGTGATTTACTTTTTGTTTATAAAATTATACACAATACTATAGACTCCTCAGTATTACTTTCGCAAATCGAGTTCAGTATACCCCGATTAGCCTCTCGGTATCAAGATACATTCCACATTGATGTGTGTAACACACAGCACCATTTTCATTCCCCAATCAATTCAATGTGCAGAAATTATAATAAACTTGGAACTGTAGATATATTTTTTCTCACCTCAAAACAATTTAAACAAACCATTTCCAGTTTAGTTCCTAACTAAAATTTTCACTAACTTTGATTATACCTAATTGAAATCACACTCAACCATATGTATAGTAATCTCTATTATATACTCCTGTAATTGGGCCTTGGCCTGCTGGATGTATTACAAATTAAATAAATAAATAAATAAATAAATAAATCTCCATATCAACGAAGTTCCTCAGTGATGAGAAATGCAATAATGACAAATTGAAATTTTATCTCATAGAGAATGTCACTAAGAAACTAGTGGCTCACTCATTTTGTTTTTTTCGGGGTACATGATTTTGGAGATGAGTACGCATCAAACTTATGAATTTTTCAATGGAACACCCTGTATTTCATCAGCTCATCGAATTCCATGTCTTCTTTCCTTTCGAATTATGTATAATGTAATGAATATAAAATTTTCAAAGATGCCCCAAAATCAATGAAGCATGAACTTTCATAATGATATAGATTTTTTAAATAAAAAAGTTCCACTTGAAATTTTGATTATACCATGAAGAGGAAAAAACAATTCCAACACTGATTAACTGAAACAAAACAAATCGTAGGTACCTAAAAGCAACAAATGAATAGTGATAACAAGTATACATAATGTTGAATAAGCAGCAGTAGAAATAAGTTAGGCAAAATCTGAGTTTCACAAAAAGTGGCACAGAACCGCAAAAACCGCGAGGTTCCATGTTCCACAACAACAGAGATACCTCAGATGTTTCAACCAAAATGGAATACACTGTACAGGGTGATTCAAACTTCCCGCCCTTGGCTCATAACAAGGAAACGAAAACTGCAGATGGAAATCTGGCAGAGGCGATTTGAATAGCTGTATGTGAGGAATATTTATCCGTATTTGAACATATCTCAGCTTCTTTCATAATGGCGGAAATGACGTCTGAAAAATTATTTTTTCCACAGAGTCACAATTTTTTCTCATATTCTGGAAAAATATATATTTTTTCAAACATCTTCTATCCTGAAACTTTCTTTCTTTCTTCATTAAGTTGATAGCTATGATGTGATATATGATTGGCATTTTCAAATAAACTTCAACTGACCCCGCCGTGCATGATAAAAATCAAGTCGACCGGAAAACAAATAGTAAGTAAATTGATATATTTTGCATTCATCATTTGAAACCGATTAAAGCTGAAACCAGGTGACTCGATTTTTGATTACGGCAGTGTCAGTTGATATTTATTCGAAAATATTCTTTGCACAAAGTCACATTCTTTTTCTCATGTTCTGAAAGAAAATATTTCATCCAACAACTTTCAGGAAGGAAATTTTCTCCTATCATCATTTGGTTGATAGCTATCAGGACTTTGAAGTTAGCAGTTTTAAATAAATCTCAACTGACCCTGTTGTAATGCAAATCAAGAAAACAAATCGTCCAGCAAGCAATATGGATTGGGATTCATTTTGCATTCATATTTGAACCGATTGAAACGTAAACCTGGCGACTTGTTACGGCGGGGTCAGTTGAGATTAATTGAAAAATACCAAAGATTATTGAAATGGAAATACTAAATCCAGAGTCCCACGGCTTTCAACCAAATGGAGATAGAAGAAACTTGTCATGATGAAAGTTGTTAAAAAAATATGTTCTTTCGGAATATGAGAAGAAAATTAATGGCTTCGTGGAAAAAAAAAATATCTGACGCCATTTCCGCCATCTCGGGAATAGTTGAAATATATTTAAATACGAGTTACACGACACATCCATTCTAATCCTCTCTGCCGTATTTGCATTTGCAGTTTTCCTTTTCCTGTTATTAGCCAAGGGCGGAAAGTTTGAATCACCCTGTACATAATGGTTTCATGCTCACATAGGTCATCTTTTGATCAGAAAATCATTCCGGACATATAAGTATTATTCAATGTTACGCTACAGCGCTACAGGGGCTAAGTTTTCCTTCCATAATTTTTTTATGCACTTTCATGCTCACAAGAGCAGGGTACCTACTTTCAATCTTTCATTCGAGGAACTAGGTAGCACTTTCAATATTTGAGGGATCACAAGTAAATACTGGCGTTTTTTCTCAAACGCTATAGCAATGCTTTCGAAGCAATATGATAACCACCCATCAGTCAGAAATGTGACATTTTGAAAGAAGAGTACCGCTACGAGTACGTAAAAACGGCCTTTCATTATTTTTTTGCATATTTAATCAATTTTTCTACTCCTCAGGTGCATAATAGTTATCAATACACCAAGGTAGTGAAGAATATTAGTATTACCCAGGGACAGCAATACATTTCAATCATTACATATTTGTGGAACTGAGATATGAACCTATTGCTACTATGAAAGCACTTCTTTTCAATTAAAAAAAATCTAGTAGTGAATACCTATAACAGATTCAAATGCCATCCATACTAATATCGCATCAGAACAGTGAGTTCGGTTTATTTTATATCAGAGGTGGGTGGCTATGTCTTTTTGACTAGTGGTTATAAAATGACGAAAACTACCTTGACAGTGAAAGTAAACTTCACGCCTCGAGAAGGAGTAAATAATGGTAGGTTTTATAGCTAGTAGTGGAAAAAATAGTATATATACCACTGGACTGATATTACGATAATAAGGAATACGAACAAACTGAAAAAAGATCAGGAAGGAAAGAAATTTGTTTCATCATTCGTAGACCGATGTCATTCGATATTATCTGGTTTTTTCAATACGTATGAATGATTGTAGGTGTACCAGATTTGTACCTGTTTAGTTTCTACATTCAATAAATATGTTTTCCATAAAAATTTTTTGACTCATGATTTAGGTGAAAATAATTACTCATCAAAGGGTAGGAAAAATCCAAATCTCAATGTGAAAGCATTTGACCTTGAATAAGGAAAAAAATCGCATACGACACTCTCCTTATTTATTATATCACTCAATACTGAATGTCATCTTTTTTTTTCATTTTCGAAATCTAGCCGGCCTACTCCGGTCGAGCTACCAACTTTTTGTATCGGGATCAAAAGTACTACAATTTTGGTTTCATCCAATTTCTCGAAATCCTCGTTCAATTCTGTTGAGAAAACGAGTGACACCTTGTTTTGAAGAATGTTTGAAAAAGGAAGAATACCATAAAAATATTACATTTTCACATTGACGTTTCCGGAGCGAATTTGCTTCCGTATTCAACATAAAAATGGAACATGTTCTGCTTGTCTTCAGATTGTGAATGTGTGGATGCGTTTCGCCTGAAAACGTTCCACCCCGTGTACCATTCAACGAATTACGGGTTGCCTAAGAGGTCCAAATCCTCAGACCTCAGATACTGTTTGTTAGGTTTACGAAGAAGTGATTCGCTATATCAGTGAAACTCATTGTGTGGTCGATCATACATTTATTCTGGTCCTGAATACCATTTTTTCTGATCTCATTGATATATTTTCCTATTTGAGATATTATTTACTTGAATAAAATGTTCTTGGGGTTGACAACCTCTTACTCTTTCTTGGTCAACGGACGTCTACTCATGTTTTTTTTTTCTAAAAGAATGAAAATTACAAAACTGTCGGTACCTATCTATACCACAATTAAAACCGAGTGGTACATATGTGTACTATATTGAAATTATTCATATGTGATCAACTATTACATACCTTATAGACCACACGTTTTCGCAAAGTTCATATGACAGAACAATCACAAATATTTTTCAAAGGAACATCAAGATTTAACGAAATATACACAGTCCCATTAATTCTCGAGAACATAACCTTATTCAATTTCGCAAACATTCACGCGTCTTTTCGATGCATAAGTTCTTAAATATCGGATTGGTGTATTTTCCGCTTGCTTGAAACGAATGAAGCGACTCAGAATTTTTGCAGCATCTGTGGTACATATTATGTGTACCGTTCGGACTGAAAGAAGGAGTGATTTGGGGCAGAAAGTGCAAATTTTTTTTGGTCTCACGAAAGGCAATATCCCAATTTATTAAAACTTTTGAAAGTTTTTGGGAATACTTCGAAGAAGTTTTGATAGAGTTGTTCGACAAATATCGAGAAAGACAACAAATAGATGTGCTGTACTAAGCTTTTTGTCGAGTTCGTCTGTCTGCATGGTATTGCTAGTGATAGAATGATAACCGAACGTTTGAAGAAGATTTTCCGTAAAAGTTTCCATGAACAAGTGGGAGGTCGCCGTTATTCCAATGATGTCAAGGAGTAAGTGAGTGTGGCATCACCAAATAGGTGAATTAGTTTGATATTTATATATCGACTATGTGAACTCCGTAATCATCAGAGATACAACATTTTTCGAATCAGCAACTACTCCAACATAATTTCCTTTGATATAACAGGTGACCTTGGACCATAGGCGCCACCAGATAAAAATAGGATATAGGGCGGACGAAATTCGAAGATGAAGACTAATTTCCCATGATATTGACCATATCCACTTGTCAAAACTGAACCCATCATTAGTTCCTAAGCAGTATTTTGAACAGCCTCTGTGAATCTGAGATGGAACAATTAATAAAACAATAATTGATCTTCGCATTGTCGAGTTTAGACGAAAATGTAGTTTACCTAACAAATGCTGACAGTCATACTTTTCCGCACCTGTTTATTTAGATATAAAGAAATACATAGAGAATTCGCATTCGGTATGTGATGAGAATATCTATTCTTTTTTGGTATATTCAACAGAAAACAACTACTTTTCTGGCTATATGTTACTACGAACATTTAATTATATCTTTTGAACACACACGATGATAATTTGAAGATGAACTCTTCTGGAGTTGAGAATTCGCATTTTCCTTCAAATAAAAATATATATGCACATAATATCACTCTGAATATACTACAGGAAACAACTACTTCTCTGATTATTTGCCACGTCGAATATTGATTTATTTATATCTGTTCAACATCCAGAAGGAGAACATGGAAATAAAAATTATCTGAAATTGAGAATTGGCATTCTCTTTCAATGTTTTTCTTTTCTTTATATCTTAGTTCCTCTGTTGATATCTTCTTCTGACATAAAGACTAATGATTTGGTTGCTTGAACAATTTTATATCATCAATCATAACAAAGTCATCGATGGCTGCTGACACTCAACTTGGATCACCTTGAAGAGTATCCCTTGACACGTAGGATTCACAAGAACGTTTATTCAATGGCTTCCATAGTGATTTCCACAAGAACGTTTATTCAATGGCTTCCATATGTATATATATATATATATATATATATAAGCATTTTTTCATCAACCCCTATCTACAGCACCGCACTAATTATCGTCAATAAAGAATTCTCGAAACTTAATTCCGTAGCTGAACTTTGATTTCAATCTAGTTTCGTATCACCTTCTTTCTTTTCCGAAAAATATGGATACACAATACAAAATGAATGAATTTGAGTATTATATAGATTCATATGAGGAGCATGCAGTCATCATTAATTTAGATACATACATTACATATATTCAGAAGGTTATATTATTCAATATCTTTTATCTATGATCAAACTTAGAAAACTCCAAAGTTTGTTGTAACATGCCAAACACCTATTTATCGAACCCTTCTCTCAACGTACTTCAAGGAATTGTAGTTTCTAAGAAAATATTCCAAATAATCACTGTCTTCTCCATATAGCAAAAAAGTTGGGTAACGCTCATATATTCCATATTGAAATGTGGTCATTCATCACTTCATATCATATGAACGATCTCATTCTCGAGTGTACAAGAGCAATAGGAACATAAAAGCAGGTCGAACTGAAAGTATACGTAGAATCCCCACATGACGTGAGAGCAAGCAACACTGTGACCGGCGTCCGCTCTGTGTGTAGCTGGTAGGCCTCTCTGCAGTTTGTCATTTCACGGTTCTGCTGCATCACATTCTGATGATTCCTGATTCTGCCATTGTACGGTTTTGATTTTTTTCGGTTCTGCTGACGTACAGTTCCTATATTTCACGATTCTGTCGATGTACGGATCTGAATTTTTACGATTCTGTTATTTTACGGATCTGACATTTTACTATTCTGCTGAATTACGGTTCTGATAGTTAACGATTCTATCACAATACAGTATATGACATTACAGTCTGATGAAATACATTCTGTCATTGTACGTTCTGATATAATATGATTCTGATGGAATACGGTCTGTTGTATTACGAGTCTGTCGATGTACGGTTTTAGCATTTCACGATCCTTTCAATTCACAGTTCTGATATTTTGAGATTCTGTGAATGTGCTGTTCTGATTTTTTGCTATTCTGTCAATGTACGGTTCTGACATTATACTATTTTGTCGATACACGGTGTGTTGTATTTCGATTCTGACAGAGTACGGTCTGCTAATGTGCGGTCTGTCATTCTGCGATTCTGACGAATTGCGGTCTGTGTTGTTATGATTCTGACGAAATATCATTCCGCTGTGATGTTGGTTTGTTAGTTTTCGATTCTGTATCTTTGCGGATCTGCGATATTTGCTATTATAGAAAAATACACATCTGCGCATTTGCAATCTGTTATTGTCTGGTATGCTCATGCACAGTATACAAAATACGGTCTGAGGGATTACGGTTCTGTGCATCTACAGTAGAGATAAATACGATTCCTATAAAATATTGTTCTGTTGAGTTACTGGTTTGAAAATGTATATTCTGATGGATTACGGATCTGCGATTTTACATTCTGGTGATTTGGGTGTTCCCCGTTATTGTGTGCTTCCAGAAATCTAAACGTGATAATGCAGAAGCTGATGCTACCCACTTTGATAACACGAGCATAGTTAGTATCAGATTAGCCCTCAATGGTGAATATTGGCCTAATGAGAGAATGCAGCTGGATTTCGCTAAACAAGACTACACCCTCGCTTACTACAACTATACCAGGTTCTATTCGAGCTATTCACATTCGACCGAGGTTCACCCAATCTTGGATTATGGGGAATTCAAACAGCACGCTTTATTTTTGATTGATTGCTCGAGGCAGAAAGAGACCATGAAATCATCGACAGTTGATATAAAGCTTGAAATCGAAGCCGATAAAGGATTCCCTGCTGACACCAAAGCATACTGCATCATCGTACATGACTGTCTGCTAAAGTACTTTCCTCTGACGGAAGTCGTCAGAACCTTGATTTCAGTATATATACCAACTGCAAACTGCTCGAGCTCGCATTCGATCGTCAGCCGTCATGAGGATCGCACTTGTCGTCATTCAAGGCTCCACTCTTGACAGTGTTTTCCATCCGAAAGAGCTGACCATTCAAATTGGCCGCCAGAGATCCAATTTCCTATTCAAACCGCCTACACCATATACTACCATAAGTGGACGTGACAAGAAAACTACACGTTATGTGGAGAAATTCGTCCATGGAATACCATATGATGCTGGTGATGTTGAATATACGGAACTGAACAACATTTTGGAAGAATATCTATTGCATCCGGTTGAATGTATGTACGTGAGGGGCAATCAGAAAGCTTGTAACATGCAAATTTACCTCTTTCCAAACTCAATTATCAGAATGGTACAGTGTCCTCTTTTTGTGCTCAGACTTGAGTCAAGTATCATCCAAAGTAAACAGCTAAGCATTTAGTTCACATTTTATTACAGAAACTTACAAGAAGTGAATAACATTACATGACAATTTTGTGTTTTTCATCCTGTTTTTGTGCCTGTTGGATTGGTTAGCTAACTGCTTATGTTTGTATGGGAATATTGATGCCTAAAATTGAATTAAACATGTAGATTTTCACACAAAGTCACAGTCATAACTTACCTGAAGTCAGTCCCTGTATTCTCCAAACTGATGTGATCATCTCCAAGCAATCCTTGAACTCCAGGAACAATCTGAAAAGAAAAACAAAAGATCAGGTGAAATCATGAAGAAAGTATTCGAGCTTCAAGAAGTATTGTACTTACCAATTGAGTCATGCAGATGCTATGGCTTTCTTTTTTTTTTCAAGTTCTTTTTTCTGGAAAGTATTTTCAAATTCGAATTTGTTTATTTATTTTCATTGGCTGTCAACACGATGAATCACAATTTGTCCAAAGTCAAATATCAAATTATTTCATGTCAATGTCATAGGTCACAAGTCACGTCAGATTTGTTTCTTCGTTCATTTTAGGGTTGTTCGTTTGCACTTAAGAATCAGTCTTAAAGTCAGGTCGAAGTGAATACTAGGTGGAAAGTCATGTCATTTAAAAGGCGTGTGTCATATGTCAAGTGTCACCGAACCACGTGGGGTAAATCCTATTTTCTCATTGGCTAGAGGTTGGGAAGAATGTATGGCCTGTGATTGGCTTAGAGCTCAACTTATGCTCACGCATGAGTGGTGTTGTTGCGCAGAAAGCATAGTTGGCTCTGATTGTTTTTTTCAAATAGGTTTCACTACGATATGATTTTGTTTTTGCGACGAGGAGAACTTTCTGGGAAGGGATCGTCCCCTTTCCGTTTTTCTTGATCGACGCCATCATGTCAGCGAAAAGCGCATTTTCGATTTTGTCCTGCAAGGTGGTAAAACACCAATTCAAATTGTTTTTCGGGTGTGAAGCCGATCCCCCGTGGAAGGTGAGTCTTTTAAAAAACTGGTGGTAGATTCTTGGCATGCCACAGGGTCAATTTCTATTATAGATCTGCCGGCTTCCACTTGGCCTATTTTATCCTAGTGATCCTAGTGATGGCCGATGGTCACCAGCAAATATCGACCGCTGGTCACCAGAAGATAACGTCCGCTGCTCCCTGACTGCCAATGACTCCGTTAATACTGACCTGATTCCCGAAATCTATCCTGGCTGCTGTTTCGACGCCGAAGTGCTCCCAGAGTCCACGTGGTCTTCAGGGTCTATTGAACCTCCCAAGCCTGAGTACTCCCAGGTCAGAGAGAGAAGTACCCCCAGGAAACTGCAGGCAGTCTCTAGCCTCCAACACAGGCTGCTGAAGGTAGCACCTACTAGGAGACCTCTCTAAGTTGATGTGGCATCTCGAGAGTTCCTGGGGTTCTGAGGTGCTGGAGGTCACTCCACAGTGATGGGTGAGCTCCATTCAAAAAGAATTTTCTTTTCATCTTTAAAGTATCGATCACCAATAGTAGTGCCAATCACCTAATTTAGTTTTTAACTGATACTTATATAGGTACATGTGAATTGGTTTTTTCTCATATATCTAGTCTCATCTAGCAATGATGTCAATTTTTTAAAGTTGGTCTGGTTCAGAGTATGAATGACCATCAGGGTTGTGAGACACAACGCAATTTTTATAGGAATTCAAATTACAGAAAAAAGAGTAGTAATTCAGGCAACCAAAATTAGCACTATACAGGGTGATAGATGCTTGGTTTGCAATATTTGATAAATATTTGCGGATTTCTGTCATGTTTGATGAAAACATGATATAGATACTTGGTGCGGAATATTTGGTGAATATTTTCGGATTTTTTTATATTTGATACAAACACTATAGGGTGTATTTGTTATCAAATATTTTAAATGCAATTTCAATACTTTTATGATTGAAGGAATTACATCATCATTGTACAGAGTGTTAAAGCTATTTGGAAATATTTTTTTGAAATATTCTTTGGACAATTTTTTGAAATGATTTTTTTGAAAAAAAATTTTTTTTTGGAAAATTTTTCTGGACAATTTCGAACTCTTGAATTTTTGCAAATTTTGAAATTCTTGTAAATTTTTGACAGTCACTTCCCAAAATGCCGGACAGCATGAAGGTGAAACATCTACTTATAGATGAAATAAATCATGAGTTACGTATACGGGGTGTTGTTACCCAAAGGGACATGAATGATAAAAGAAAAGCTTCAGGAAGACTTATAAAAACCAATACGGCTCTGATTCCTGACCCTACTTATACTTTTGCTTCTGAATGCACATCAATTGAGAATACCTTGGATAGTATTAAAGCTGCAATTCCTGATTTTGAAGGATCGACTGAAGATTCTTTATACCTACGTTTGAGGTCTAGATTCATTCATATCATAGGGAGAATAAAGAAAATGCCAATTGATTCAGCAGTTGCTGCCGAGGTATTATTCAAAAATGAAGCTCTAGCAACAGCTTTGACTGTAGAGGCTGATCTTGATGAGCGAATTACAGAGCCTGTCGATCAATTAAATTCGAATGTAAATTTTTCGTCAACCTTTGCACAACAATCACCTGCCGTTATACAGGGTACTTCTAAAATAGCTTCCATTTATAAGTGGGACCTCAACTTTGATGAAACTAAAAAAGGTTTAGGCGTCAAAGCTTTTCTTGAAAGAGTCACTGAGTTGTCTGAAGCAAGACATGTTACTAATGTTCAACTGCTTGAGTCTGCAGTAGATTTATTTTCTGGCAAAGCATTGTTATGGCTGCGCCATGTAAAGGATTCAGGTAATGTTCACGATTGGGACTCACTTGTTAAAAGATTTGAAACAGATTTCCTTGATAAGGATTATGATGAGGACTTATGGGAAACCATAAAGAATCGGAAACAGTCTGATGATGAATCAGTTGTTATTTTTGGAGCCATCATGGAATCTTTGTTTAACAGATTGAGTTCTCCCCCTGCAGTAGTAACTAGAGTTAAATGGGTGCGAAAAAATTTGAAACCGGAGTATATGTCTCGTTCAGCACTTACTGAATATGATACAGTTGATGGATTATTACATGATGCAAAAATTTTAGAATCCGTTTTGAAAGACACACAAGTTAAGTCAATTTCCAAGAGACCTCAAGTAAATGTTTTAAATTTTGAAGTTGAACCTGGAACTTCAGGTAATTCCAGTAGTCAGGGTAGGTATAACAGATTTCAAAATAACAGAGGTGGAAATAAAATTTTTTATAGGAATTCAAATTACAGAAAAAAGAGTAGTAATTCAGGCAACCAAACTTCTACTGTGAATACTTCAGTTGCTAATGCTGGTGGAGCCAAAACTGTTGTTTGCTGGAATTGTAAAGGGCCTTACCACACTTTCCATGCTTGTACACTTAAAAGATCAAAATTTCGTTTTGAATGCGGCAACCCTGGAGTAATAAGCTCAGAGTGCACAAAGTGTTCGGGAAACGAACAGTAGGGGCAGTTTTCAGTGGCCGAACACCGCTCCGAAAATTTGAGGCTACAGTTCAGTTGAACTTAAACAATCATAGATCATCTGGTGAACAGAAATCTCACTTGAATTTTGTTAAAAATTATTTTCTACATTTGAAAACTCTAGTAACTGCTCCAGTTTTCACAAGAAAAGGTTTGAATAACCGACCATATATTGATGTTAATATTTTTGATAACGCATTCATTGCACTTTTGGACTCTGGTGCCAATCATTCAATTCTTGGACGTGAGTTTCCAGATATTGAAAGTTTTTTGAAATTTCAATAAATGTTTCACCTTATAAATTTGTCACGACTGCAGATGGTGCAAAACAACAAGTTTCTGGTATGGTTGAGTTACCGATCTGTATTGAAAATACTTACTACTAAATTATTTTCATTTTTGTTAGTTCCATCCTTGGATTGCTCAATCATTTTGGGTAGTGATTTTTGTAAGTCATTTGGTTTGACCTCGAATTTCAAGGATGATACATGGAAGGTTCTTGGTAATAGTGAAATCAACGTCGTCCCTATCGGATCTGTTGAAGTTGATGATGCTAGTACCAACAACCAAACGTTCACTTCTGAGAATTTACCACCTGAAGATATTCAGACAGTCAGTGATGTGATAGCTGAATTCAAGACACTTGCTGGATTTGCAGGAAAGTCAGGGCGTACAAATAAAATGGTGTATACTATAGATACAGGAGATTCTAGGGCAGTTAAACAACGTCAATACCTAATGTCGCCTTATATGTTGGAACATTTAAACAAGGAACTTGATCACATGTTAGCGCTTGATATTGTAGAACCTTCTAGTAGTGAATGGTGTTACTAGTTGAAAAGGCTAACGGCGAATTTAGATTTTGCTTCGATGGACGCAGGTTAAATTCTTTAACGAAAAAGGATAGCTATCCTCTACCTCATGTAGATCGTATTCTGTCTATGTTGAGAAATGCTCGTTTTATTTCATCAATCAACCTTAAGTTGGCATTTTGGCAGATTCCTCTCGACGATAGTTCGAAGGAAAAAACTGCTTTTTCAATCCCAGGAAGGGGATTATTTCACTTTAACGTTTTGCCATTTGGCCTAGCAAATGCTGCCCAATGCCAACAAAGGTTGATGGATGCTGTATTCGGTCCAGAGTTGGAGCCACATGTATTTGTTAACAAAGATGATCTCATCATAATTTCGTCAACATTTGAAGAACATATTAAATTGCTGAAGGAAGTAGCTTGTCGTCGGCTGTCAACACGATAAATTACAATTTGTCCAAAGTCACATATCGAATTGTTTCATGTCAATGTCATAGGTCACAAGTCACGTCAGATTTGTTTCTTCGTTCATTTCAGGGTTGTTCGTTTGCACTTAAGAATCAGTCTCAAAGTCAGGTCGAAGTGAATACTAGGTGGAAAGTCATGTCATTAAAAAAGCGTGTGTCATATGTCAAGTGTCACCGAACCACGTGGGGTAAATCCTATTTTCTCATTGGCTAGAGGTTGGAAAGAATGTATGGCCTGTGATTGGCTTAGAGCTCAACTTGTGCTCACGCATGAGCGGTGTTGTTGCGCAGAAAGCATAGTTGGCTATGATTGTTTTTTTCGAATAGGTTTCACTACGATGTGATTTTGTTTTTGCGACAAGAAGAACTTTCTGGGAAGGGATCGTCCCTTTTCCGTTTGCTTGATCGACGCCATCATATCAGGGAAAACCGCATTTTCGATTTTGTCCTGCAAGGTGGTGAAACACCAATTCAAATTGTTTTTCGGGTGTGAAGCCGATCCCCCGTGGAAGGTGAGTCTTTTTAAAAACTGGTGGTAGATTCTTGGCATGCCACAGGGTCAATTTCTATTATAGATCTGCCAGCTTCCACTTGGCCTATTTTATCCTAGTAATGGCCGATGGTCACCAGCAAATATCGACCGCTGGTCACCAGGAGATAACGTCTGCTGCTCCCTGACTGCCAATGACTCCGTTAATACTGACCTGATATCCGAAGTCTATCCTGGCTGCTGTTTCGACGCCGAAGTGCCCCCAGAGTCCACGTGGTCTTTAGGTTCTATAGAACCTCCCAAGCCTGAGTACTCCCAGGTTGGAGAGAGAAGTACCCCCAGGAAACTGCAGGCAGTCTCTAGCCTCTAACACAGGCTGCTGAAGGTAGTACCTACTAGGAGATCTCTCTAAGTTGATGTGGCATCTCGAGAGTTCCTGGAGTTCTGAGGTGCTGGAGGTCACTCCACAGTAATGGGTGAGCTCTATTCAAGAAGGATTTATTTTTTATTTTTGAAGTATTGATCACCAATAGTAGTGCCAATCACCTGATTTAGTTTTAAACTGATACTTATATAGGTACATGTGAATTGGGTTTTATCTCTTATATCTAGTCTCATCTGTAAACCTATATGCAGCTGCACATGGTAAATGTTGAGTCCCCCTGAACATCTAAAATTAGTAGTCTTTGTCAGGTTGTAACATAAACCTACTTGCATATTTTAACACTCTAGGGGTGATACCAATCTTCAGGAAGTTAGGAGGTACCACACTTTTTTTACTAAACCTTCATTGAATAAACTAGTTGACTGAAATTCACTGTTTTGATTTTTTATTTTTCTCTACACCAAATTCAAGTGGCGCCCCTTTCAAAATAAAAAAAACTGTTTGATGAACATCTGACCAACCCACGTCCCAGCTCTCCAGACACATTGGCTGCCGTTTCCTTGACAACACCATTTTGCTGTTTTTGGTATTTATTTTGGGGTGAGTCTCTAGAAAATGCAAAAGGTGGTGACAAGCTGACTTTTTGAAGAGGAAATGTGGAGAACTTGAAGTATTCCCAACTGTATACGATGTTGCTTTGTATGATGAAACACCCTGTTTCAGTAAAACCCACCAGCAAAATATATCGTACTGTCCCAACCACGCCAATGGAAAATATATGTGTGCCCAACTTCACCAGTGGTTTATAAATGTAATATTACCTGAATGAAGATGTACTGTGTTTGACTCAATAAACAATATGATAAGGATGGGAGTGTTATCGAAACACTTTGTATTAGTTGCATCAATTTATCCACGATATATGTACTTTTCAACAGTTTTCATGAGGAATTTCACAATCAAAACGAACGTAGCTGCTAATGTCGAACCTAGTAATATGAACATTTTATTGAATTCATTTTGTATTCCTGTTGTGGGGGCTTCTATAGTTTCATAAACAAGACACACAAAGTCAT
Organism: Phaedon cochleariae; assembly: GCA_918026855.4. Classification (NCBI taxonomy): domain Eukaryota; kingdom Metazoa; phylum Arthropoda; class Insecta; order Coleoptera; family Chrysomelidae; genus Phaedon; species Phaedon cochleariae. Next base: position 16,377,874 of record OU896722.1, on the reverse strand, counting down.
CTCCACAAATTTATTGACTGAGTAATCAGTATCTAAACATGTTCCGGACTATCAATAGTCCATCATCAGCAGCATATTTTAATTGACAATTTTTCTACAGAGAAAGGTTTTTTATATAGTTACAAATGTTATGTTTAGGTTATGTATACTGACGTGGAAATGAAAAAAGGAGAAGTTAATAAAATTATTGCATGATACAATTATTCAAGATTAAGTAATAATAAAAATGAAGGGCAAATGGCCCAAAGCCCAAAGGGGCTTTATGGGGGATCCCAACACTTGTTCATCAAAGTGATAACCGATGAAATGGGGCCCATCATGAGAATAATGGTTACCGTGACGTGGTATAGCGGTGAAGGGGGGGAATGGGGGGTTAGGTTGACACTTGACATAGGAAACTTGAAGTGTGTATCCAATGACAAGTGACACAAAACTGTCCTGTGGCATAAACAAAGAATGGAAGAGGCAAGATGCGAGAAGAAGCAGGGCCGTAATGAGTCACATGTCAATGAATAACAAAATTTCGTACAAAATTGTTTCCGAAACAAGACTGAGAAGAAATCAAGGTGAGGCAAAGTACTAACCTAGTAGACATCATCGTTAGAATTTGAGAGCGTTGAAGAATTTTTGGCAATCGAAATTTGTTTGTTCATTCAAGGAAATAATGTTGTCATCTTTGATTGATTCATTAATTCCAAAAATCTCTAATATATTTAGAAGGGTGCCCTTATGGCAAATATGTAAAACCATAAGCATTTTAAGGCTGAATGTGTCGCCTCTGCTCAACAGGCACCTCTACTGCTGGTACTCTTCCACAGCTGCTGAAAACTTTATCCCACAAACTCGGATCCTCCAATCGAATCAACACTCTGGTTTCATCTTCGTACAATGTTATGTCTTTGTTCAGCTGTCGAACCCGCTTCCCGAATTCCTCCAACTTGCTTCTGTACTCGTCTAAGGACATTGTAACACTGATTCAAAGGTCAATTCTGGAAAGTGGTAGTGGTAGCTACGCATGCGCACGGTCAATATAAGCTATTGGGGGGATTCGGCAAACGTTCTTTGAGACACATCCAGTATCCATGATTGAATGGCTCGTGACAACAACAAGTTTGAACATGTCTGTTGAATGACTCATCAGCCACCTGCGTCAGAACAATGGACCCATTGTTCTCTCACAGATAAGGATGATGCAATCGGATGAGGTTGTTATGAAATCGGACTCCTGCCAACAAAGGCAGAATTGTTCTACGTCGTCGAGAGAAGGATGACTCATCGGCCACCTGCAACATGCATATCGGGTGACCTTGAAACAAAGTGCTACCAATTGTAGTGATACTAACCTGAATCTGGTGGGCAAAGTCACTAGATTGTGACGTCATCAATCACCTTTCAAAAAGAAGAAGAAGAATGTCCTAGGACACGCCCATAAGCACGAGTGTCTAGAGTCCGGAGGCTAGGGGGCAAGTTCAGAGTACTTCCACGTGTCATCTGTCATTCCTTGTGTTCCATGTCACCTGTCATCTGTCACTTGTCTGTCATCTGTCACTCTTTGTGTTACATGCCATCTGTCACCCCTTGTGCTCCATGTCATCTGTCACTTGTCATCTGTCATCTCTCACTTGTCATCTGTTACTTGTCATATGTCATGTGTCATCTGTCACTTGTCATCTGTCACGTGTCATCTGTCATTTGCCATCTGTCACTTGTCATCTGTCACTTGTCATCTGTCACTTGCCATCTGTCACTTGTCAGTTCCACCGGCCATCTTGTGACGTTACTTCCGTGCAGCCACCACCTTCTACCACAGGAACGGTTGTGACGTCACTTCCGGCAGCAGCCATCTTGTGTTGATGGTAACGTAGGTACACTACTTGTGAGCGGTATACATGCTTGGAAGTCGACTTATATGGTCAATGGGAACTTGTCTGCTTCATCAGTGTCCATGTGAGATGATAGGAAAGAGAGATTCAGTGTGCACGACGATGAGGTCGATGTATCCTCATTTGCCTATTGTACTCGTCATATTTCCTTCAAAGACGTCTCATAAGGTCCCTGCAATCGTATCTGCTTCAACTGTATGCATGTCAGATGCTAGACTGCAGAGTTACAGTGTAAACATAGTCAAAGTCGAAGTTTCTGGTTCTGCAAACTGTGTGCGTTATAACCGCTAAGAAGTCGTCTTATATGGTCAATACGAACTTGTGTGCTTCAATAGTGTCATGTGAGATGATAGGATGAGGAGAGTGTACGGCGATGGAGTCGATGTATCCCCATTTGCCTGTTGTACTCGTTATATACCATTCAAAACCGTCTCACATGGTCACTGCCATCGTAACTGCTTCAACTTCATGCATGTCAGATGCTAGACTGCAGAGTTACAGTGTTTCCATGGTCGGAGTCGAAGTTTATTGTTTTGCAAGCTGTGTGCGTTATACCTGCTCGGAAATCGTATCGTATGTTCATTGCAAACTTGTCTGCTTCAATAGTGTCTATGTGAGATGATAGGAGAGAGACATATAGTGTGTACGACGAGGAAGTCGATGTATCCGTCTTTGCCAATTGTACTCGTTATATACCCTTCAAAGTCGTCTCATACGGTCACTACCATCGTATCTGCTTCAACTGTATGCATATCAGATGATGGATAACAGAGTTACAGTGTGAACATAGTCACAGTCAAAGTTTCTCGTTCTGCAAGATATGTGCGATATACCCGCTTGAGAGTCGTCTTATATGGTCAATGCAAACTTGTCTCTTTCGATAGTGTCAATGTGAGATCATAGGATATAGAAATATAGTGTGCACAACGATGAAGTCGATGTATCTTCATTTGTCTATTGTACTCGTTATATACCCTTCAAAGTCGTCTTATTCGGTCACTGCAATCGTATCTGCTTCAACTGTATGCATGTCACATGCTAGACTGCAGATTTACAGTGTAATCATAGTCAAAGTCGGAGTGTCTTGTTCTACAATCTGTGTTGTGTTCAGTGTTTGAGTGGACTGTATTCAAAATCTTTGATGATAAGAGTTTATTTCGAATTCGGTTTCACAGTTCTTCCTTTTTCAGATTCGATTCTATTTATTTAACAAAACGACATGACATTCATATGACAACTGTCCTCTTGGTTACGTCTGTCTGGCACACACGAGCAGAATGATACAGTTTTCGAGTGGAGAAAACTGATAACAGAAACTTGAACATGGCCCCACGTTGAAAGCACTGCCTTCAAAGAAAAATTCAAAGCTGCATCTATGCATTATCTGTAGATCCTTCAATGGGAAGTGAGCAAATTTTTGAGAATGCCCTCTTCATTACACCTCCTTGTGTTCTGATACTGGCCACACGTGATATTCCATCGCGACCTGGATGTAAGCCTAACATTCGGCCCAATTGCCATTTCAAAGGTGGAAGGTGATCATCCCGACCTACCACCATCATGCCTACTTTGAGACTATCCTGATTATATTGCCACTTTGATCTTGTTTGAAGTTTAGAAATATAGTCCCTGGACCATCGGGACCAAAAGTGCTGCTGCAGCTGCTGGATATATTGGTATCTTGAAAGACGATTCATTCGGATATCTGTCAAATCTGAGTCTGGCAGGGATGTAGCATTCTTCCCGAGGAGAAAGTGAGAGGGAGTAATGATTTCGAGATCGTCAGGATCAGATGAGAGAGGAATTAGAGGACGTGAATTATTAATGGCCTCAACTTGAGTCAATACCGTATAATATTCCTCAAAGGTCAAAGATGAATTAGCGAGTACTCGCTTTGAATGATATTTAGCGGACTTGACTACCGCTTCACATAGTCCTCCAAAATGAGGAGAATGGGGGGGTATGAAATGCAAGGACACTCCTTCGCTTGCGAAAGAATTGACAAGAGTGTCTTCAGCGGTTTGTTTGTTTGCTTCATTTCCTGTAACTCTGAATTTGCGCCTTCGAAATTTGAACCATTGTCTGAAAATACATGATTTGGTTCACCGCGACGAGCAACAAAATGCCTAAAAGAAGCTATAGATGAATCAGTTGTGAGATCTGAAACAAGTTCCAGATGGATGGCTTCAGTTGTGGAACAGATAAATGAACTGAAATAGCTTTAATTATTTTTGCTCCCACGACCCTTTCTGTCACGTAAGAGAACAGGTCCGGCATGATCAACTAAAATTGTGAAAAATGGTGTTCTTGGAATGACGCGAGCGGAAGGTACAGAGACCATCAGAGGAATAACAGGCTTGGGCTTCATGCGATAGCATCGTATACAATTATGTACAGTATGTTTGGCTAGAATTTTTCCAGCTACAGGCCAGAAACGTTCACGAAAAGATGACAACAAGAGCTGCGGACCCGCATGCATCAGTAAAATATGTTCATTTATGAAAATCAGTTTTGTTAATTGATGTTTACATGAGAGAATTACTGGGTGTGTTTCGTCTTATCGGGAAGACTCATGTTCATATATATAATTGTAATCTTAAGTTTCATTTTAATTTTATTATTCAACTCATTTTACCAGAAGAGTGATCAATAATTCTTGATTGCCCTCGTATATATAGTTATTTACCTATTTTTGGAAAGTCACATGACGACCTTGTGCGGGCCGTTTTTTGTGCCTTTCTGCATGTTCGGATCTGAAATGGATTTAAAAACCAGTATTCGATAAAAATTTGTACCGCAACGCATCAGTATACTTATACTTTTCGTTTTACTCGCTACCGCGATCAACATTTCAAATCCTATTTATTCAAAATCCTTTGGTGTGAATTCATGTGATTGTGCCTCAACCACCTTCGGCCGAAATTTGGGGAAATGGCAACCAGAGGATCCTTGTGAAAAGCCAATTCCCACGACACCAGAAAAGCAATCCAGAGTATCGCCATTCATCAAAATTTGGGTGAGTCGTTATTGTGACCTTTCCAAAAAATCGTGGACACGATCTGATCACTCTCACTCAAAGCACTTTTCTGGTATTTTGATCTGTTACGCAACATTTGGTCCTTCTTCGAGCCGGATATAGTATCCTCTTGTTGAAAAATTTTGCAATCAAAATTAATTGACCGCCATATTGTCTTCAAAAGCCGGTAGCTTTAAAGTTCTTCTTCGCCGTTTTAGTCAATCGTACGCATGTGCGAAGTCAATTCCGCATGATCATCTGCCCCGCTATCGTAGTAATCATTTTTACTTTCTCTTTCAATATTTAGGTTCTTTCTCTCTCTCTCTCTCTCTCTCTCGTGCACTCATAAACTTTTGCTTCGATTTGGCATAGTTAACAGTGCGTTCAACAAAATGGCTGAAAAAATAAAAAAGGCAAAAACTTTGCGGCAAATGGAATTCTCTAGATTAACTGAATTATCAAAAGCCGCGGTTCTTGCTCAAAATGATGCCGCTGAGATCAGAAAGTTTTCGATTTGGTATGAAGAGATCGATCAAATACGTGATGAATTCAATAAACAACATGCCTTCATAATGGCTCAAAATTTCACAACTGAGGCTGAAATGTTAACTGAAATCAGAGTAGTTCATGATTTTGAAAATGTATTTTTCCAGATCAAAGTTATCTACGAAGAATTATTTCCAGTTGATCTTGATACGAAGTTGAACACCAGTGCAAAAGATACTAATATCTCCCACGTTCAGCTTCCAAAATTATCACTTATTAAGTTCAAAGGTGACATAACCACCTTCCCAACATTTTTAGATATGTTCAATGCCGTCGTTCATAGTAATGCATCGCTTTCGGAAATCGAAAAATTCAATTATTTGACCGCTTCTCTCGAAGGCGTACCTTTATCGATTGTCAAATGTCTCCCTATGACGGCCGCGAATTATCAAATTGCCTACGATAATCTAAAAAAACGGTACGAAAACAACCGGCTATTAGCTCAAGCGCATTGGAATGCCATAGAAAATACATCTAAAGTCTCAGCCGAAGACCCACTGGCAATTCGAAATTTATTAGATATTTTCGCTGAAAATTTAGGTGCTCTCCGAATTCTAGCACTTCCTGTCGATTCTTGGAATTTTGTTCTCGCGAATATGCTGCTCAAAAAACTCGATTCTACACTCGTAACGCGTTATGAATTACAAAACTCTAAGTCAACTTCGCTACCAGACTATTCTGATATTTATGCATATCTCGAAAAGCACTGCAATGCTCTGCTGTCTGTCAATACTGATACAGTGAATCAAAAAACTCGGATTCAAAAACAGCCTGAAGTCAAAAGGCCTGTTTATTCCTCTAATCGCTCGTCAGCACATTATTCGGGCTCTTCATTTTTGGGTACAAGTAATGATTCTAATCTCGCGTCGTCAAGTTGTAAAAAACAGTGCATTTTATGTAAAAAGGATCATAGTTTGAATCGATGCCCCGATTTTTTAAGTAAGTCCGTAAGCGATCGTTTTCAGTTCGTAAAAAACAAAAATTTATGCATCAATTGTCTGAGTCACAGTCATCGTTTAGTAAATTGCAATTCAATGATGAATTGTCGATTTTGTCAAAAAAGACATCATTCGGTTTTACATATCGATCGTACCGCTGACCCTTCACGGAGTTCGGACTCTATTCTAGGCGCAGGTGCAAGTCAAGGTAGCCACGATACCTCGTTATCCGCAAATATAAATATACAGAGAAACGCGGCTTCCGCTGTCTCGACTGATTCTCGACCTGTCGGCAACTTTTCTGGTTTCAGCAAAAACAATACTACGGTTTTACTTTCTACCGCTATTATCGAAGTGCTAGATATTCAAGGCACATTTCAAACTTTCCGTGCAATTATTGACACTGGGTCTCAATTGAGTTTTATAACTCAAAAAGGTGCAAGTAGGCTCGGACTGCCTAGGTCGAGAATACCTCGCGAAATCCAAGGCATTGGCAACACTCAGATGAATACTCACCTTGGAAGTGTTTGCATATCTGTGCGCCCTGTCGGAAATCCATCCGTAAACTTCAACGTGAACGTTATCATTTTACCAAAGATTTGTTCGGACATGCCTGCGGCTCCCATTCCTGTTACAGGTTGGACACATATAAAAAATCTCAAACTGGCTGATGATAGTTTTTCTAGTCCTGGACCCGTTGATGTGTTACTAGGAGCGGAAATTTTCCCAACTATCATACAGGGTGGTCAAATCCACGGAAAACCTAATGAACCCGTAGCCATCAACACAATCTTCGGTTTTATTTTGATGGGTAAATTTGTAAGTGAGTTTGATAATCCTCAAATTCAAAACTCATTCCTCTGTCAGGAATCAACTTCGCTTGATACTATTTTACAAAATTTCTGGCAATTGGAAAATGTTCCCGTAAAGCCTGCCCTTTCACCCGAGGAACTTCTATGTGAAAAATTATATGTAGAATCTGTACAAAGAAGTATAGATGGTCGTTTTATTGTTAAACTACCTTTTCGTAATGAAGAGCCATTGTTTACATTCAGTAGAGAGCTTGCGTTTCGACGTTTCTTGTCATTGGAACGTCGGTTGTTACGTGATCCTTTGCTTTATGCCGAATATTCTAAATTCTTACAAGAATATATTGATCTGAATCACATGGAGAAACTAACACCAAATAATTGTCCTTCAGAACTTCCTAATAAATATTTCTATATTCCCCATCATTGTGTGTTGAAACCTGAAAGTTCGTCCACTAAACTGAGGGTGGTTTTCAATGCATCAGCACGCATGGGATCTGATTCTTCCCTTAATCAGACATTATTGGTTGGCCCTAAATTGCAAGCTGATATCGTTAATATTTTGCTAAGTTTTCGCTTACATAAAATTGTTCTCTGTGCCGATATTACAAAAATGTATCGACAAATCCTAGTTGCCCCTGAGCATCAAGATTACCAAAGAATTTTGTGGCGTTTTGATAGTTCTCAACCTATTTCTGAATATCGACTAGTAACTGTCACTTATGGCGTGAGTTCTGCTCCATTCCTAGCGTTACGCACTTTGCGTCAATTAGCCGAAATAGAAAGAAATAACTTTCCCCGTGCTTCACAAATATTGAAGGAAAATACTTTCGTTGATGATATTTGTACTGGATGTCCTTCAATTGACGAAGCCCTCAAAATTCGGGATGATCTCACTTCATTACTCAAAAAAGGTGGCTTTGACTTACATAAGTGGTCAAGTAATTCACCTGATGTTTTGAAAAATCTTCCGCCGTCTTTAGTAAATCCTGCATCTCTGTCACTCGATCCTGATGACATAATGAAAGTTTTGGGGCTTAGGTGGCTTCCTTCCTCTGATTGTTTTACATTTCGCGTTGAACCATTAGACCGCTCCTGCACCAAGCGCAATATTCTTTCTGAACTCGCCAGGGTGTTTGATCCGTTGGGGTTCCTATCGCCGATAACCTTTCTAACAAAGAGGATTATTCAAAAATTGTGGACTCTTGGACTTGATTGGGATAGTTGTCCCCCCGATGATCTTAATCAAATCTGGAATAAATATAAATCTGAATTGCCACTACTTGCAAATTTTGCTTTACCCCGACATATCAATATTCCGTCTAGCCCTTCTACAATCGAACTCCATGCCTTTTGTGATGCGAGTACCAAAGGTTTTGCTAGTGTTATTTATTTTCGCGTTTGCAAAGATGATTCATTTTCTACTTATTTTGTTTGTTCAAAATCTAAAGTTGCCCCTTTGCGCACTGTTAATATTCCGCGGTTGGAATTGTGCGCAGCAGTTCTCCTCTCTGAATTGGTCAACTATGTTCAGTCAGTATTTTCGGCAAAAATACACTTTTCTAAAATATATGCGTGGTCCGACTCAACTACTGCGCTATATTGGATTAAATCTCATCCATATCGGTGGCAGACATTTGTGAGTAATCGAGTGAGTCTAATCCAGGAACGCGTACCCCCTTCTTCATGGTTTTATGTAAGTTCAAAACATAACGCCGCTGACATAGCCTCCCGGGGTTTGTTCCCCTCGGAACTCATCCACCATTCAGAATGGTGGGCCGGACCTGAATTTTTAAAACTTCCATCGGAATCTTGGCCTTTTCACATTCATATACCGGATGCTGAAGCCTCGCCGGAAGTTAAAACAGAAGAAAAAAGGAATGTTACTTTCACAGCTACTGAAATTAGTAGTAACTTCATCGATTGTGCACTAAAGAAATATTCTTCATTATTTACTTTAAAACGCGTTGTCGCCTATGTCATTCGTTTCATAGATAATTTGAGGTGTAGCCCAAAACAACTTGAATTGAGTTTATCTTCCGTTGAGCTGAATAATGCTCTCTTGATTATAGTAAAGCGTGAACAAGAAATTGCTTTCAAGGTTGAAATTTCAAGTTTAATGAAAAATCGAAAAGTCTCTAAACCCTTTCAGAAACTTTCAATTTTTTTAGATGAAAACCATATATTAAGAGTCGGCGGACGCTTGCATCATTCATCTATGTCTTATGACAAAAAACATCAGATTTTGCTTCCTCGGTCAAGTTCTTTAACTGAGCTTATAATTCATGACCTTCATACAACATATTGTCATGCCGGTATACAATCGGTCCTCTTTTTACTTTTTCAGAAATTTTGGGTTTTATCGGCAAAACGTACTATACGTCATATTCTATCCAAGTGCGTACGTTGTTTTCGAAATAACCCAATTTCTTATCAACCCTTCATGGGAAATCTGCCATCACCCCGGATATCCGAGGTTAAGTCCTTTTCACACACTGGCGTCGACTACGGCGGGCCATTTATTATCACTTTGGGAAAAACTAGGGGTGCAAAGACTCATAAAGCATACATTTGCCTTTTCGTATGCATGGCCACTAAGGCTTTGCATTTGGAGCTAGCCTCCGATCTCACCTCTGATGCTTTCATCGCAGCATTGCGGCGATTCATCTCGCGTCGAGGTCGATGTAGTTTTTTATATTGCGATAATGCTACTAATTTTATCGGTGCTAACAAAGAACTGAAATCCTTTTTAGCAAAAGACAATATAATATTCAAAAATATTCCTCCTACAGGATCAAATTTCGGTGGCCTTTGGGAGGCCGGCATTAAGTCGGTAAAGACTCATCTTCAGAGGGTGGTAGGATCACAAATTCTAACATACGAAGAATTTTCTACTGTTCTATGCCAAATTGAGGCAATACTCAATTCTAGGCCCCTGACGCCAATAAGCAGCGACCCCAATGATCTGTCGGCATTGACTCCCGGTCATTTTCTAACGTTGGAACCCCTCACTAATGCTCCCGATGTGGATTTGACCGAGGTCAATCCAAATAGATTAAATCGCTGGCAACTTCTTCAAAGATTGCAACAAGATTTTTGGAAACGTTACCAGCACGAGTACTTACACACTCTTCAACAGAGAGGTAAATGGACAAATACCTCCAGATCTCCAAAAAATGATGACGTGGTTAATTCCCTTGTCCTAATCAAAGATAATAATTGTCCACCCCTACAGTGGCGCCTCGGACGCGTTATTGAGTGCTTTCCCGGATCCGACGGAGTCGTTCGGGTTGCTAATGTTCGAACGGCTGGAGGAACTTTCAAGCGGCCTTTATCAAAGTTATGCCCTTTGCCCATTCCTTCTCTCGAAAAGGCGTAGCCTTTTGGTGGGCCGGAATGTTTCGTCTTATCGGGAAGACTCATGTTCATATATATAATTGTAATCTTAAGTTTCATTTTAATTTTATTATTCAACTCATTTTACCAGAAGAGTGATCAATAATTCTTGATTGCCCTCGTATATATAGTTATTTACCTATTTTTGGAAAGTCACATGACGACCTTGTGCGGGCCGTTTTTTGTGCCTTTCTGCATGTTCGGATCTGAAATGGATTTAAAAACCAGTATTCGATAAAAATTTGTACCGCAACGCATCAGTATACTTATACTTTTCGTTTTACTCGCTACCGCGATCAACATTTCAAATCCTATTTATTCAAAATCCTTTGGTGTGAATTCATGTGATTGTGCCTCAACCACCTTCGGCCGAAATTTGGGGAAATGGCAACCAGAGGATCCTTGTGAAAAGCCAATTCCCACGACACCAGAAAAGCAATCCAGAGTATCGCCATTCATCAAAATTTGGGTGAGTCGTTATTGTGACCTTTCCAAAAAATCGTGGACACGATCTGATCACTCTCACTCAAAGCACTTTTCTGGTATTTTGATCTGTTACGCAACAGGGTGTTTCTTGCTGGAGTTGAAATTTGAATTCTGGATTCTGCCACCTACTCTAATCAAACCATCATCGTCAGTAGGTATTCAAAGCGGTGACCACGATCAAACCCTCTGTGATCGCAGAATTCCCTATATGGATTGTACTATTCTATATCGATTGCAGTATGCCCCATTGATTGCAGTATGCCTCGTGGGGAATCCCGATCTTCCTGTATGTACCTATACACCCTGCCCAATTGGAATCCAGACCTTCGTGCCCTTTTGATCGCAATATCCTCCATGGGATACCTGTTGGGATATTCTCCCTGTATATGGAGAATCTCCGCACTTAGCGAAAACGACTTTCATTGTGTTTGCTTAGTTGAGAGGTTGCGTTAATTACTTGGTGAATAATGGAATTGTACAATATCAACATTATCTGTATGTGTAATCTTTGCCTGTATTAATTGAATAACTTCGAAAGCTGGACGATGTCATTAAACGAAAAAAAAATTAAGATATGTTTATTGCTTCATTCGGACGGTGGTATAATCATTGTACATCAGAAAAATAAAAACTCTCAGGGTTAGATAAATGATCAGTATAATTATCTAATGAAATTATCTATGCATATTGTTTGCAGAAGTGCAGTATTTGCTATAGTGCATCTATAAAATGCAATATCCAATTTGTCCTAGAATATTCCTAACTATCAACACATCAAAGATGGGTGAGTATCTTTTGTGACTGTTTTATCATCCAAAATGAATATGTTGTGAATTTTGATGGAATCCAATTTTTTTTATAAGGTTTTCCTGTTCTGAAAGTTTTTTTTCATCTTCCAGAACCTATACCAGCTGACGTAATAAGAAGCAGGTTGCCAGATGCTTTAGTTGTGAGTATCTTTTTTCTTCTCACAATACCTACCTATAATTATATATAACTATTCTCTTGGCAAGGATAATTGGAACATTCATTCTTCCTTAGGATCATATAATAGTTCTCATCATAAGCGAGGAGGATCCAGGGATCCAGTTTACTGAGGAGCTGGGGAATTATGGCAGTTACCGTCTCAAATATCTGCATGACTGCCCGTTCGTCGTGGTCTGGGCTGTGTTGATTAATTAGGTAATCCTTCATATATTTTTGCTTGAAAATATTTTGCCAATCAAGTTCTATATTCAATTTCCTTAGTCGCAGTGGAACTTTTTTTTCTGTACCTTTGGAATGCCACTTTATTCCTTCAGTTTATTGAAATAATTATTATTTATTCTCTTGTTTCAGATGGATGTACCCAACTTAACGAATAAATATTAATCAGCACATGGTAAGATCTTTTCTGAATCACTTTATTTTTACCCATTATCCATTAATGGAAAATTAATGCAGGATCTAAATCAGTTCTGACTTGAATATTAGGGACGGTGATTGGTGGATTCAAACTCGCAAACGCAAATATTGCTTGTTGAACAAAGTATCACATTCGATTCTATCTGAAATTGACTAATCACCGTTCCTAGTACTTCAGTTAGGACTAAGTTAAGTCATGTATAAATTCACCATCAATCATACTCGTAGACACTACCTCAAGTAAATTTCAGATACGTCCGAGTGAGAAGTTAATTATTTCATCTTCGACAACTCATGAAAGTGCTTCGTGGTCTTTTTGAAATTGTGTCACCGAAATTGTGTGTTTTTGTATCCAAAGATTGAGTGAAGTGCTTTCGAGGAATACTTATTGTTTTGCAGCCCTGAATTGTTGGATGTAGGGTAAGTTTATTTATTTTAACCTGCTTATGCTTGTATGGAAAGACTAGGATTTCTGCGTGGACAAAAAAAATAACAGCGAAACTGTTTTTTTGATTGCATATTCAGAAAATTGTATGAGTAGATAGATAGATAGATTCTTTATTGCTTTCAAAGACATTACAGTCCTATAGCAAGGATTCGGTTATTTCTGATGAACACTTTACATGGAAATGTGTCCAATGCAAATTGTAATAATTGTCACTATACATATGTGCAAATATAAACAGTTTTGATTAATAACAAATAAAACGAACAGGAAGAAAGAATAGGGAAATGAGGCAAAGTTGATGACATCACGAAGTGCTACTCGTTTCTTGAAAATGCTCTGGTTTTTAGAATATTCCATATATAGTTGGCGATATTTTTGCATTTAAGTGCAGTAAGATTGTCGATGAAGTCAATCAACGAGTGGCTATTCGGGAGATGATCACTGTTTGGTATTCTGAAACTATTGTAAATCGGACAATCGAACAAAATATGCTGTAACGTTTCTGCAGAATTCAAATTACAAATTGAACATATCTCATTGGGATTTATTTCATACGAGCTTCCATTATATGTGAATTTGATGAAATATTTATTACATATTCTAAACTGCGATATTGTGCGAATGATCTGAATGGGCAAATGGAAATGTAGATAGTTAGCCTCAGCTTTTGTGACAGTTAATTGTTTATAAAATAGCAGAAATGTGGATCTCTGCAGGAGGGCGCGATCTTGTCCGTGGAGTTTACTATAATATTTAGATAATAAATAAGTTTTATGGGTTCTCAGAGAGTGAGGGTTCATTCCGATCAGAAACTCTGAGGCGTCGATAAAATCAAAATGTTCCTTCACTTGAAGTGCCCAGTTGTACTTTGGGTTGATATTCGTTAGTGACATTTGCCACAGAAAACACAATTTCGAAAGGCGACGGATGTCCATCTCAAGAATTTTGATGAACCAATTCAGGGTGAATTTGAAGATATTATATAGAAACTTAACTTTTCCAGTTTAAAGTCTGACGATATAATCTGGTGAACTAAGTGGCAGTAGCAAGAGCCTTTTGAAGAAGTTCACTTGTACTCTTCCAAGGATGTCATGATATTTCAAACCCCATACAGGAATACAACTCGTCATCACACTCAAAATTGTTGCTTCATAAAGTTTCATTCTGCCTTGCCATGAATTAATTTTGGTCTTTGCCATTATGGGCAGTAATGCACCAATTGCTTGTTTTGGTTTATTGGCTGATGAAACTGACATCTCACGAAAAAATGAGGATGAGGTGAAAGTCACTCCCAGATAGACGTACTTATTTGTCATAGATATTTCCACCTTGTCAAAATAGAATTTATATCCTGGGTTGTTAGTCCTACAAGTACCTTTAGAAAATCACATTATTTTTGTCTTGTTGGCATTAATTTTCAATTCATTTTCGACGGTGTATTCCTCTAGGATTTTGAGTTTTCTAGATATGTCTATTTCAGAGTGCCCTAAAATTACTAGATCATCAGCGTAAAGAAGCATTAGTACATCGGTGAAATTATCAATATTGATTCCCTGAGCCCCTCTACTGATTAAGTAGTTTTCCATATCAGCGATGAATAGAGCAAATAGTAAAGGGCTCAAAGATTCGCCCTGCAAAACACCTTGAGTGATGTCAAATGATTTGGAGCATCCATCTGAAGCTTTCACGGTCATCGCTGCCATTTCGTAAAGATTCCTAATTATTCGGATGGAATAGGAACTGACGCCTGAGTTATGAAGTTTTTGCCACAATAAATTATGATTGATAGAATCAAATGCTCTTCTGAAGTCCACAAAGAGAGCAAATACTTTATTAGACTTCAGACGGAGTTGAAGCTGGATAACAGAGTTCAAAATGAAAGCGTTATCGATACACCCCCTTCCTTTCCTAAAACCAGATTGGCATTCGGGGAGCATTGCATTGCTTTCAGCATAACTTTCGAGTCTGACTAGTAAAATCTGAGTGAAAACCTTGGCAAGGCAATTCATCAGTGCAATTCCTCTGTAATTGGAAGGGTCATCGATTGGTCCCGATTTATGTAACATGCTCATTTTAACATTGCCCCAACTCTGCGGAAGAAGTCTAGTTTCCAGAATTTTATTGAATGAAGTGGTCATGTAAAGAATCCAGTTATTAGGGAGGTTTTTCAAGAACTCGTAAGTGATGTTGTCTGTACCAGGACTTTTATTATTTTTACATCTATTCAACACCTGGTAGACTTCAGCAGTTGAGATAGAGGTATCCAAATATGGATTCAGAGCATCAAAATAAGTGACGTCGTGAGGAACTCTTACTGGATAAACCTTGTCATAACAAGATTCCCAGACAAAAGAAGGCAAGTTACATTGCGAGCAATTACCTCTGAATCTGTTTATTGTATTCCAAAAATTTTTCGAGTTCCTCACATTAGATAGTTGCTCTTGAATCAACTTTTGATACTCAGAGCGTTTTGATTTGACTACTTTCTTGTACGCACGCTTCGATTCAAGAAATTTATTTTTGGAGGGAGAAGAGAAGTTTTCTCTCCTACATATACGAAGGTTTATGTTGAGTTGATTCTTGAGAGTAACACATTCGTGATCGAACCATGGATTACGAGGTCTAATAGCTCTTCGAGGAGCCATCCTCTGGAAGCCAAGAGTGTCAGCAGTTTCATAAATAGCTTCACAGAGATTTTCGTGCGCTAGATGGATGTCGGATGCGAAAGTTATTCTAGTAGAACGTTGCATCATCAATTTGTAAGTTAGTGCTTTTTTTTCATCAAAATACAGAATTCCATTTTGTGGACAGATTTCAATGTTTGAGTTCGCATTGTGCACCGCAAGTACAGCATTATCTGTCCTGAGAGACAATGATAATGGAAAATGATCAGAAAGACTAATATGATTCAAAACCTGCAAACCATCTACATTCCGTAGAAAATTATTATTCACCCATACCAAGTCATTCACACTGTTACCAGCAGTAGCCACATAGGTAAATTCAGCTGGCCGATCAAAAACTGATCTACCATTCAAGAGGGGTGAAGGAATTGCTGAACATGGAATGCAATAGTTTACGTCCTCTTGCGTTAACTAAAGTATCGTAGGAAAGAACATTTTCATATAGATTAGTGTTCTCAAGAGCCTCTGCAGGGGTAACAGCAGCCTCACCAATACGACAATTGAAATCACCTGCAATTATTATAAGGGTATTGTCATAAGATTCAGTGACTTCAGTGAGAGAGACCTGCAAAAGCTCTAGCAAATCACCAATATCTAGAGATGGTTTGAAATAAATATTACATATAATAAATTGAAAGTGAGAAAAAGTAATCAATGAAATAATCCACCAAGGGGATTTTTCGATGAGTTCCAAGTTATACATAGAATTGCTATAAAGAACACATAACCCACCACTCGCTCTGCCAAAGGATTTTTCTTTTATAGCAGGTGATATAACAGAGCAATGAGCGTCACTGAAATTCACATTGTCACTAACTAACCAGGTTTCACACAGACAAATAAGTTGCGTAGAACTTTGGATGTACTCATCGATAAAATCCTTGATGTTGTTGAGCCCTTGGCAATTCCAGAATATTATTGATATTGGCTGCTAGGATTGAGTAGTGGATGATGAGGTTTTAGAGATCTTGATACCCGAGTTCCTTCTTGGTGAAACTTCTTCTTCCTCTCTGCTCCGTTTATTTTTCTCATTTACAGGTTTAGTTACTATTTTAGGTACTTTATTCAGATACTTAATGGTCAAATTAGTTTCACCTTTACTTATTCTTTCGTTAAGCTCAGTTCTCAGTTTTTTCAATTGATTGTTCTGAGAAGGTGTTAAGTCAGGTTTCACACGAACATTTGGGAATCTGTTCCTGGGAATATTAGCTTTCTTCTTCAAAACGGAAAGTGCTATTTCTGGGGATGTTAAAACAGCTTTGAGCAAACGAGGTGTATTAGTCGTAATAGAGTGATTACCAAAGCGGGAAACATCGAGTACGTGACAAACTGATTCAGGAACAAAGCTATCAAGCAAATTGTATGAGTAGGTGAACATCTAATGATAAGAGATGTTTCCAAAAGGTCTGTGAGAAAGTAACTATATTTTTATCAGAACTTTGAGTTTCAAGATTTTAAGTATAGCTTCAATTACTTTCTTAAATATCACTGAATATGTTAAATAAGCGAATCAAGTACTTTTAATAGTAGAAACTGAAGGTGTGATGGTGAAATGCATTTTTGAAATTAGAAATTCAAGAATAATCTAGTTCTATAATATGCTCCAAGCGAAATATTTTTGATTATTTCACTAATTACATAATCAGACCAATCACAAGCCAGAGACAACGTGTGCTTATCGTGAAAAAAAATATCTGTCTTTCAATTCTTATTGGTTTATCAGAGTTGACATCTTCAACGACGAAGTTGACGTTAATCTTGCTGACATAATAAAATGATTAGTATGAATGTTGGTAGGCAACACTTTGAGTGTCTAGGAGCTAAAGTTGAAGTCTAACTCCTAGGAATCAGAAAACGTGTGGGATGATAGCTACTTTGAAACCGACATGCTCAAAAATAGTGATAACTCCACTTATATTTCATTAAGTGGAAGTGGTACATTGAATTCTGAGAGCGGCGCCACTCTCTGGATATGAATTATTACCATGCAAGGGTTTCTTAGTCCCTAACTTTTCAGGTTAATTTTTCATTTTGAGTGAATGAAAAAATTAGTACAAATTCGTGAAGATCTATTCTATGTTCCTGTCGTCTCATTTTCTCGAAAATTGATTCAGTTTTTCCTAAAAAAAAAAATCGCAAATTTACATGTTTTTTTTTTGATAATTTTCCGAAATTTTCCATTTTTTCATGGAATAACCGAGCCAAATTTCGAAAAAGTAAGCCGACAGGAACATAGAATAGATCTTCATCAATATGTACTAATTTTTTCATTCACTCAAATTGAAAAATGAACCTTAAAAGTTAGGGACTACGAAACCCTTGCATCACTGCTTTATATCATAGTACAACTCCCTCTTGAGAAGAAATCGATTGTTTTCATTGTGCAAAATAGCATGTTTCATTCGGATCGAAAATGGACCTTTGTTTGACTCGCAATATTGCTTGTTAAACAAAAGCACATTTGGTCCGAATAAAACAAAGTAATATTGTCTCTCCAAGCTAGATAATTTGAAATGATCTGAATAGAAATATCCAATTTTGTAGTTTCGAGGTATAATTCATAGAAATAGCCGTGGAAATATAACAAAAACTGAAAAAGTCAATGAATACTTACAATTTCTAAATTACACTTAGGGAGATTGGAGATTGGCGTAGAAATAAAACAAAACGGAATTCAGAAAAAAAAATTTATTCGTTAACATCTATCATTGATCGAACATGTGTTTTTATTCTGATAATAGTTTTCAGAATGTACCATAGGAAAAATACAATGCTACCAGTACATATGAAGTAAATTACAATAGTTGCAATTTCCAATGTACACTTAGGGAAAGATTTTTCTTGGTTTTTCAAATTTCTCCAATCAGAATCGCCAACACTCTGATCTTGAAAGATGATTCTCAACTTATAGGTACTTGAAGTTTCTGGAAAATCAACCATCATAGCTAGAAGATGTCCATTGTTGATTGAAGTTGGTGTCATTTTCGTCCAAGATGCAGGCCAGCTATCATTTTTCACTTCATCATTATCGAAACAGATGAAAATGTCTTTTGACCTGTAGGGGGGATGAATATATAGAATATTTTGTGTTATAGCGTAGAAAATTGAGAAAGTTGACCTCAACATTGCCATGGTTGATAATGAACTGCACTTTTGAAAGCTCTTTCCTCATTTTTATGGGTGAAATAATTGAACTAAGTAATTTCTACAAATTTTTCAATACTGATTGAATAATAATAATAACTAATACCTATTTATTGTTGAAACACCTTTGCAATATCTTCTTGGTTCTTTTTCTACAGATATTCAGATATTTGAACTGTCTCATCATTTCGAAAGTCTCACTATTTCTTTTTAGTTTTTCTGAATTAGCAGTATGTTGATCTATCAGGTTAGCAAACATTTCTCATTCGATATTTTTATTCAACTGAAAAATTACCTACTGTGGTAAAAGATTATATATCCAATTATATTACTCTCTGGAATCACGAAGGCTGCACATAAATGGTTCATTTTTTCCATGGTTCATACAAAGAGGAATGTCAGCTTTGAACTTCACAGTTTGCATTAGATCATCAGAATTTTCGATATTAACTATTTTGGGTCGAACCTCAGACCCTAATAACGCGTTGATTAATTCAAATTTTTGGTGACCTCTTACATACACCAGGTCACTATTTTTGAGATGATTCAGTAGAATATTGGTTAATTCTTCATAATCGATAAATCCTGAACTGTAATTAAGTCCGTGATAATTACGTTCTACCCATCGTATATGCTTTCTATCTGATTCTTGAAGACCGTTAAAGGTGCGACCTACCTCAACGCTCTAAAACCTTAAAGTCGCATAAACCGGCTGTCAGAATGACAGACGGGTAGTTTGCCGCTCGCTACAGTGGAGATGGGGGGGTTCGATATGAAGAAAAATCGTTAAAAATGAATTCTCATAGTGAAATGGGCGCCAGATAAATTCACCCCTGGCAAACACCCTTAGTTGCTAATCAACTCACCAAATTTACCAAAATAAGTTGATGAAAATCAAAGGAAATAATTAACTCGGTATAACAATAACAACTTCAGTTTAATTGCATCAAATTGCAAATTCAATATTCAATATTAATAACAATTGTACAAAATCTCACAGTGTCAACTCAAAAATACTCAGGCCTTTAGTGTGAATAGATGATTATACATGAAATGGTAAATAGATGGAATCAAATAATATTCTATGACCCCACAGTCTCAAATTAAGTACAACCTATGTAATATGGGTAAATTGGCTACCAAGCCTTATGCATAAGCGCTGGGTTTCCCTAAATATTCGAAAAGTAAAATGAGGTGTGTGGAATCAGAAGAACATTCGATATAAAGTAATGACGCAATGAATTATATCATAATATTAAATCAAATTTCAAGATAAACTCCCAGTGATAAAAGTTCAGAGTTAAATATAAGTTTCCTAGTAAAAACTTGCGTGCAATCCCACGACGAAGACTTGAGCCTACAAGTCAGATGTCAGACTGTAGACTGCAGACTGCTCGAAGTGTTGATAATGTCTGCGACTAGCAGATGATGGTATCTGCAGTCAAAGTTCGGCTAATGCTGGTTCGAATTCAGCAGTGTTAGACCTGGGCCGAACAACCAGGAATCCTAAGCCTCCAGATTTAGTACCAAGCACGACGAGAAATATGAGCAGACTTATACCAAAAGGAAAAACCCTGTGAAGGAATAAGCTAAATTACACGCTATTCCTTACTTGTTTGACAATATTTCTGTACTCAGGTTGTTATAAAAAAAACTATTGAAACCCCATTGAATTGAAATTGAACTATGATATCATCAAATATCAATCTGTAATCTCGAACAGAACATTTATAACCCTTTTGTTCACTTTTTATGATTTCACCCTGTATAACCCATAACCAACTCAACCAATCTCAACATTTCAAATATATAACTTAATTAATCTCAATGACCTCATTTTAGAAAGATTGGTAAGATTCTGCTTGGAAACTTTAGGTTGTCCCACCCTGTATAGTTGTCTATTTCCAAAAATGTATTGCAATTCTTGTTGAGTAGGAAAAGCCCTTTGTCATCACAAGGTTCAAAAACTTTAAGTGGTGACACCCTGTATAGTCCCAGAAAATGGTAAAGTAATTTCGATCAATTTGAAACTGACATTATTAAAATCCAGCTTGAAAACTTAAGTGATATAGACTCAGACAAAGGCCGAGTACCTTTGATTCAGTTGAAATTACATTATTAGGCCTGTTGGAAAGTATCAAATGGGTCCGCTCTGTACAACGTACACAAAATATCAATATTCCAGATACCAACATGAACAGACCACTATCTGTGAGGTAGGCTCAAGAAAATGTTAAACTTAACTTCCACTAGATATCATGGAAATAATACTCAAAACACTTGACCGAACTATCAGTAAATACAAGCTGGATAATAACAAACAGTTTGGGAAGACTAGGAAACGTAGACAACTGGGTACGAAATCTCAGTACTATCATTTATTCAATAATTCCACCGAGAGGAGGTTATATCTATGAAAAGGGCCACAACTGTAGTGTAACTAGGAACTCTATGCCCAGAGGTGCCACCATAAAAGACTCAAGGGCCCCCTTCCAGTAATCAATCACAGTTGTAACTCGGTTTGACACACTACACTATGTCCCTTAAAAGTGATGTAGGTTCCCCATAAATATCAAGAGACCACTCTGTCTCACTAGAGCTCTAAGAATTAACTTCAAACTAAAGATTTCAGCCCCCTCAGAGGTCAGATTGCACAGACAATAATGCTGATAGATTACTAGTAAATAAGATGTGTAGGACACACTTACCCGAGTGTCAGTGGGGCTTGTTTCCTCTATAACCTACACATAATATCACACAAGGTATCTCAGGTTTCCTAAATCAGCCCTGGGGCTCCCTTGAGTTGAGATGAGAGGTTAGGTTATGTATGGTTCAACTGATCGTTCTTGATAGCTGGCTGTGGACAGAAGAGGTGATCTTGGACTATGCTGATAATTCACATTTTCTGAATTGTGGAACATACCTTTATGACGAAGTTGCTTTGGTGTACACAAGTATTGAAATCCCGAACACGGAAGTAATTTTGAAAACGTACTCAAAATATGCTAATCACAAAACCCAATACCTTTCAAAATATAAATTTCATATTAGCAGAATATAACCCATAAATGGATGAATAGAATATTCATGAATATCTACCAATATATATACTATACGACACCGTCAGCATGTCGTGCCAAAATGCCCGAAGGAAGAAGGAAGTGACCCAGTGACCAGTGACAAAGTGTCTTTGTCAAATCTGTCAAATTCTCAATGTCAACTTCACTTCTCCCGACAGTTATTGACAAGGTACATTCAACTGAATGCTGCACTCGTACCAATAGTCCAAGACCACTCCTCGGCCCCAACCTATACGCTTACAAATTTGCTATCATTCCTTCTATTTATTGCATGAGAATTCGCTTGTATTTGTTCATAAAGTATGCTAGCCGACACCTCGGGGTCCTCGCTGTTAGCAGATTCATCAATTTAAGTTCTGGTTCCGGTTCGATGACGCAGTTGATAGACTACACTCTCGGTAGATCGCTTCCCCACTATTCATGATGATTCGTATGACGTTTGCCCAGGTTGGTGTCGAATAGCCGTTCGACGGCCAAATAGGTCGAGAAATAAGACTCAAATGAATATCGCCGCGTTGCCGGCGAACTATGGGCGCTAAGCTGCAAATAAACCGTAACAATCCCCCCCCTACTTGAAGAAATTTGCCTGCAAATTTCAAAAAAAAGGAACCGAACTTATGATGAGCAAATTTGCAAGAGTACAAGTTAAGCCACGCTATCTAGATGCTAATATAAAATTTAATGTTAGATATGTCAACCCCCTGAGTACAGGAACATATATCAACAAGATTTGTATTTACCAAAAGTCCTGACAGCTACACGACCAGCGAACTGACCCCAACTCCCCCGAGTCGATGTCTCGCAGAAGGTCTCAAAGGGCACTTCGCGAAGATGTTGCACGCGCCGCAGTCGGCCCTTTGGATCACAACCAACCATACCTTGACCCCTCACCCGGAAGAACCGGAGGCACTTCCCCATCGATGCAGCATCAGAGACTTTGTTGGTTGAGCCGAAAGAAGTTGAAAACAAATTTTGATTTTGAGCGAACTCAAGGACTACCAACAAGCCCTAGTGAAATGATTCTACCTAATATGGTAGAACCAGAGCCAATCGACGATATTCGGGAGTACCCCATGAATGAGACACTGCATATTACCCCCCATGATGACAGTTGAACAGCAGTTAACATCGAACGTAGTAGTAGGACACCAGCACTGTTGACAGCAGCCCGTAGGCACATTCTGCCGGGCCAACATCCTACCCCCCTTAGAAACGACGATGCGTGCTGATAACTCTACCATTGAAGGTAGCCACTATGGAACCACTATGCACCCATAGCACCCACGGCTCCCTACAAAACAAAAATATTGGCAAAGCCAGGAGACAACCATCCATCCTGAGCTAATAATTATAATTTAAAAAAAAATCCGCAATCAAACTTAAGCAGCATTCATTACATCACCGACAGTGGAGTGAACACGGCACTCCGAGAGAAGGAACTGCAACAGGTCTCAAAGGGGACCTCGCGAAGATGTTGCCCGCGTCGTAGTCTAACCTTTGGAATAGAACCAACATCCAGACATCCTAACCGTACATTGAAGCACCTACCCCAAACGAGCCGCGCACACTCCCCATCCATGCTGCCACAAATACCGTTGGTTATGCCGAAAAGTGATATATAAATTTTGATTTAGAGCGAACTCAAGGACCACCAAAAGCCCTAGTGAGACGGTCTAAGACCAAACCCAATCATAAACAAAATGTATTCGGGAGTACCCCATGAACGAAACACTGCGTATTACCCCTCACAATGACAGTTGAACAGCAGTTGACATGGAACGTAGTAGTAGGACACCAGCACTGTTGACAGCGGCCCGTAGGCACACTCTGCCGGGCCAACATCCTACCCCCCTCATGAACGACCATGCGTGCTGATAACCTCGCCATTGAAGGCAGTCATTGTGAAACCACTACGCACCTGTAACCCCCACGGCTCCCTACCAAAAAAAAATATCAACAAAAATGGGTTAAGAGGTATATATAATACCTAACGAATGTGGACTTCCCTATATAGTCTTTCCAAGACATTACCAGTGCTCTGAAACCTTTTCCCTCAGAGGTCAACATTACCATACCGACAAGTACCAACCATATGAGACCGACAAGTGTTGAAAATATGTAGTTATTCAGTGCCAACTACATCCGGTGCTTGACTTATGGTTACATTCTGCCATAAATCTGTTCCACCTAGCAGAGAGGAGTGATGAGAGAAAAAAAAAAGGACATATCTGTACATATATACATAATATATACAGTCACCAGTTGTAGGGGCAACAATTTTCTATTCACAGTAAGTACACAATATTTACAAGAACACTCTAAACTCTCTAACTTGAGGAACACCAGTAAGATGTCAAGACCTACTAGTCAAAAGGCCTCCAAGATACTCGAGCACGACCTCACCCAGACAGTACTGGAACAACCTAAGGACCACTATGATAAACCCAAATAAACCCGTACAAAATATTCCTTCAGGAACAGTTCCAAGTACTCATAGAGAGAAAACATAATAGTTTCAGAAAATGGTAGGTATGCCTGGAAACATAGGAATACCCGTTGGAATGGTTCCTAAAGTGCCCAGTCATGGGACTTTTACCCAACAGCTGGTCACACCCTGGCAGGAGTATTCTTAGGCCCCTCACTGCAGGGCCAATGACACAGACATCAATCATCGTCTTTAGTGGGTTTCAGGTCCTTGGTGTGCCAGTAGCCTTTGGAATTGCCGTGCTCGTCGCGTAGTTCGTACATCCAGGGAGAAATCTTCTTATGAATGAAGAAGGGACCAACATAATGAGGTGCTAACTTACGAGAAAAATATTTAGAAGCATCAGATAGGACGTAATTCTTCTTCCACACCAGTTGGTTTGGGAAATATTCCACATGACGACGCCTGAGATTATACCTATCACAGCTCTTTTCTCCAGCAATCTCTAAGCGTTTTTTAACACTCTGGAACATTTTCTTGAAGGACTCATTTTTAGTCACTTCACCAGTCTGGGATCCATCCTCCTCCTTGAAGACATCTCCTTTTATATAATCAGTACCTGACAGCATCATATTGCGGCCAAAATTGATAAAATACGGAGTTAACTTGGTAATTTCATGCTTTGAAGTCCTAAGGGCACAAGCAATTTGTTGGATATTTTCATCCCAAGAACGGTGATTGTCGGAGACATACATAGCCACCATGGTTTTCAGGGTTCGATTCACACGCTCAGTAGGGTTTGCACGGGGATGATAGTTGGCACTAAACTTGATCCTATACTGATATTTCTCAGCCAATCCAATAAACTGTTTACTACGATACTGAGGACCATTATCCGCTATAACCAACCGAGGAACTCCAAATACCATAAACACCTCCTCTTCCAACTTGCGGACAACGGCTTCAGCAGTGGCCTTTCTGAGTGGGAATAACAAAGAAAACTTGCTGAGGTAATCAGTAACGACGAGGATAAAACTATTACCCTTTTTAGACCTCGGAAGCGGACCTACCAAGTCTGTGGATATCATCTCCCATGGCCTATCCACTTTAGGATGTGACACCATCTTGTCTGTTGGTTGTTCCTGGGACACCTTATGTGCTGCACATACAGCACACTGCCGAACAAACCTAGCAACATCACTACGCATTTTAGGCCAAAAATACCTACTAGCAATCCGAGCAAAAGTCTTAAATACGCCAGTGTGACCTGAAGTAGGCGGGACATGTGCGGACACAATTATGTCATACCGATGACCCTTAGGAATAACCAACTTCCATGAATCAGCTGGTGTAGACAATTCAGAAAATTCCGTTTTAACCTTCTTGTAAAGTTTGTCTTCATTCGTTCTCCAACAGGGAAATTTGAGGGGACTTTTCCGGACGTCATCCACCATTCGCTGGTACCATTTGTCAGAGTTCACCTCCGAGACCACCTGATTATCATCTTCAACGATATCCACAGTACCAACACCATCCACAACAGGCACACTGCGAGATAATGTATCAGGTATCACATTCTCTTTTCCTGGGCGATGAATCAGATTAAAGTTATATTGCTGGAGACGAATGGCCCAACGAGCTAGACGACCAGTCAGATCCTTCAAGTTCTGTAACCACAGAAGGCTATGACAATCTGTACAAACCGTGAACGGAACTCCTTCAAGATAAGGCCTGAATTTCTCCACAGCCCAAATAACTGCCAGACACTCTCGTTCAGTAGCGGAATAATTCCTCTCTTGACGAGTCAGGGACCTACTGATATAGCTGATGACTTTGTCTCCTTCAGGGTTAGGTTGTGTCAACACCGCACCAATGCCATAACCAGAAGCATCAGTTTGCACCACAAAAGTACCAGAATAATCAGGACAACTCAATATGGGTGCTGACACCAAGCACTCTTCAATCCTGCGAAAAGCAACATCACACTCTGATGACCAGTGAAATTTCGTACTTTTCCGAAGGAGAGCTGTAATGGGAGATATTATGGTGGAGAAATCAGGGATGAAACGTCTATACCAGGAAAAAGTGCCAACGATACGTCGAACCTCCGTGACACTAGTGGAAATAGGCAACTCTAACATGGCCTTTACTTTGTCAGAATCTACATGGAGACCATTCCTATCTATAACATACCCAAGATATTTCATTTCTGGCCTACAAAACTGGCATTTGTCGGTACTTATCGTGATGTTGGCCTCTCTCAACCTACGGAAAACTTCGTCTAAAACCCTTATATGATCTTCAAAGGTTTGGGTGCAAATAACCACGTCGTCCAAATATACAAAAACATGGGGTTCCAAATCGTGCCCTAAAACATTGTCGATGAGGCGTTGCCAAGTGGCCGGAGCATTATGTAGCCCAAACGGCATTCTTTTGAATTGGAACAGCCCACGATTTGGTACGGTGAAAGCTGTATACTGGCGTGAACTATCAGCTATAGGTACCTGCCAATATGCGGATTTAACATCGAGACTGGACAGATACTTTGCATCACGAAGCTTGTCAAGGGTATCAGCTACCAAGGGAAGAGGATAACTATCTCGAACAGTGACAGAGTTGAGTTTCCTATAGTCAACGCAGAATCGGAAAGAGCCATCTTTCTTCTTGACCAGTAATATAGGGGAAGACCAAGGACTGTTAGAAGGTTCAACGATGTCCAACTCCAACATTTTTTCCAATTCTTTATCGATTTGTTGTTGAACTATAGGGTTAACTCGGTAGAACCTCTGCTTGATAGGAGCACTTGTTGTTACAATGACATGCTCAGCTTTGTTGGTACACCCTAATGCTTCACCCATGAGAGATACATTCCTATCAACAACCGCCTGTAATCTCGACTGTTGCATTGGGCTGAGCTCAGTTTGACTATGTACATTACCAACAGAATTCAGAACTACTGGTTCTTCCGAAAAATGCCATTCATTATGGCGCAGGTCTGGAACAATCCCCATTATCTTCCAAAAATCTGCTCCCAAAATTAGTAGATGCGCCAATTCCGGAACAACAATCGCCTCTACTAACCGGAGACTACCCCTCAATGAAACGGGAAGAGCCACTACGCCAATACTATGGATTCGTTCACCATTCGCAACTGTACAAGTGCTCGTCCTATTCCTATCAACAACAAGTCCTAATTCCTTGATAATTTTCATACCCTTGCCCCCTAAAATAGTACGGGATGCGCCACTGTCCAAAAGTCCAAGCATTGATTTACCCAAAACTTCAATTTTCAAATAAGGCCGTTCATCACCTACAGCATGATCTAAAATAAAATCCAAAACGACTTGAAGTTTCTGGACCGAAAATTCAGTTTGGACACAGTCCAGTCGGTCTACTGGGAGTGTCCTCTGCCGTTTCCCTGCCTAGAACAATCAGGACAGTCCCTGATAGTGTACCCCTCTTTCTTACACCGGTAACAGTATTTACCTCTAGGCTTGGCACATCCAACAGCCCTGTGACCAGGCTGATTACAGCGATAACAAACTATGTCCCTAGGCTGATTTTCTCTTGGCTGATTTTCCCTAAACTGATGATGAGAAGATGGTTGTTCAACAGTCTCAACCATGTCCTCCTGGATATCCACATAGGCGAGGTCAGGTTATAGAACACTGGCTTTTCTGGTTGGGGCTGCGAAATTTTCAATGGATTGTTTCCTTACTTCTAACCTCCTGCATAAACTGAGAAGTTGACTAACCGAGGTGATGTCCGCAAGGCCGAGTTGACTCTGGTAGTAGGGTGCAATATTTCGAAGAAGAATTTTCAGTTTATCAGCCTCAGAGAGAGGAAACGTTAACCTCTTGAAGTACCCTGCCATAACTGCCAAGTAAATACCTATGGACTCATCAGGACCCTGAGTACGCTTCTTGATCTCCTCAAGCAGTTTCTCGCCATAATCCTCCGACTGAAACTCTTCACGCAAAAGTGCTACCAAATCGTCCCAAGAATTTACCTCATGCCTATAAGCCACGTAGAATTGATAAGCGCGCCCACAAAATAGATCGATACCACTTTCCAACAACAACTGCTTAGGCACGTGACGAGCTAAACTCAATTCTTCCACTCGCTCCAGGAAAGCACTGAGGGAAATTCCTTTGCGATCTCCTGAAAACTTAAGATCCCATTTACTAGGAGGTACTGGCTTGATGACTTGGCTAACACCACCTGAATGACCAGTAGGAGAGGGTGAACTAACCGTAGCCGTTGGAACACGTGCCCTCGCAGGAGTAGCACTAGTAGGAGGTATGTTAGTTTGAAATCCTGCACGAAAGGAATGCTCTGTAGGACCCATGGTTGTACCTGTGTTCGTCTGAACACCATCAAACTGGTTTGCCTTAACATGTAGAATATCAAGAAGAGATAATGTTTTTGCCAAGAACTCAGAACGTTTTGCTAACACCTCCCCACTAGCTGCCTCTGGAATATTCTCGATACGCCCCAATACATGTGTTAGTTTGGATTGGTACTTCTGAAATGAACCGCTGGAGAGAGAATTATCAAATTGATCAATTTCTGAATTCAATGAGGTTAATTTCTGTTCAATGGCCACTAAATCCTCCTCCACCGTGAAAGGATAAGCAGGGTACCTGAAACTATCCCCAGTTTTCTCCAATTGGATAGCCATTGACAAACTATGACGCATCTCCTCAACTGTGCCAACAGCAATACCACGTACCCGCAACTCGTATGTCAACTCATCCTGACCCAACCTATTGACTACCATTCGACGAGCCATGGTAACCCCCAAAAAATCTCAATAAATCCCAAGAAAAAAAATTCCACAACTCCAAAATATTGTCCAAGAAATATTTTGCAAATAATCCCACCGAATAACACGCAAGTTATCCACAATAAATGATATCCCACAAAATTGAAATAGTCGTGTGAATAATCTTTGAAAATACCACACGGACTTAAATTGTACAAGTGACACCAGTCATTATTGAATATTGAAAAATAAAATTTTTTTTTTAATAATCCCCAAAAATACCACAACAACTTCAATTATAATGACTGATGGCAATTATACTAAGAGATGTTCAAAAAAAATTGCAAGATATTCGAAATCAGTGATATACCACAAAGTAAATATGGTCGTTGAATAATCTTCAAAAATATCACGGGATTAGTTCGTATAAGTGGAATCAGTTATTGTTGAAAATCCAAAAATTTTTCAAATAATCATCAAAAATACCACAACAATTTCAATTATAATAACTGATTCAACTATACTCAAAAGATATTATGTGGGTCAATATCACCAGAAAATTTTCAAAATCCGCAAAAAAATTCAAATATACAACAGTCAAAATGTGTTCAAAATGGTATATCAAATTATTCAGGTGGGTAACTATCACCAGAATTTTCCAAATATAGAAGAGGCAAAAGTATTCCTGAGTTGAAAGTTTCTCCAAAAAAAATGAAAATACTAAATCCACGTTGGGCGCCAAATCAAATGCGACCTACCTCAACGCTCTAAAACCTTAAAGTCGCATAAACCGGCTGTCAGAATGACAGACGGGTAGTTTGCCGCTCGCTACAGTGGAGATGGGGGGGGTTCGATATGAAGAAAAATCGTTAAAAATGAATTCTCATAGTGAAATGGGCGCCAGATAAATTTACCCCTGGCAACCACCCTTAGTTGCTAATCAACTCACCAAATTTACCAAAATAAGTTGATGAAAATCAAAGGAAATAATTAACTCGGTATAACAATAACAACTTCAGTTTAATTGCATCAAATTGCAAATTCAATATTCAATATTAATAACAATTGTACAAAATCTCACAGTGTCAACTCAAAAATACTTAGGCCTTTAGTGTGAATAGATGATTATACATGAAATGGTAAATAGATGGAATCAAATAATATTCTATGACCCCACAGTCTCAAATTAAGTACAACCTATGTAATATGGGTAAATTGGCTTACCAAGCCTTATGCATAAGCGCTGGGTTTCCCTTAATATTCGAAAAGTAAAATTAGGTGTGTGGAATCAGAAGAACATTCGATATAAAGTAATGACGCAATGAATTATATCATAATATTAAATCAAATTTCAAGATAAACTCCCAGTGATAAAAGTTCAAAGTTAAATATGAGTTTCCTAGTAAAAACTTGCGTGCAATCCCACGACGAAGACTTGAGCCTACAAGTCAGATGTCAGACTGTAGACTGCAGACTGCTCGAAGTGTTGATAATGTCTGCGACTAGCAGATGATGGTATCTGCAGTCAAAGTTCGGCTAATGCTGGTTCGAATTCAGCAGTGTTAGACCTGGGCCGAACAACCAGGAATCCTAAGCCTCCAGATTTAGTACCAAGCACGACGAGGAATATGAGCAGACTTATATCAAAAGGAAAAACCCTGTGAAGGAATAAGCTAAATTACACGCTATTCCTTACTTGTTTGACAATATTTCTGACCTCAGGTTGTTATAAAAAAAACTATTGAAACCCCATTGAATTGAAATTGAACTATGATATCATCAAATATCAATCTGTGATCTCGAACAGAACATTTATAACCCTTTTGTTCACTTTTTATGATTTCACCCTGTATAACCCATAACCAACTCAACCAATCTCAACATTGCAAATATATAACTTAATTAATCTCAATGACCTCATTTTAGAAAGATTTGTAAGATTCTGCTTGGAAACTTTAGGTTGTCCCACCCTGTATAGTTGTCTATTTCTAAAAATGTATTGCAATTCTTGTTGAGTAGGAAAAGCCCTTTGTCATTACAAGGTTTAAAAACTTTAAGTGGTGACACCCTGTATAGTCCCAGAAAATGGTAAAGTAATTTCGATCAATTTGAAACTGACATTATCAAAATCCAGCTTGAAAACTCAAGTGATATAGACTCAGACAAAGGCCGAGTACCTTTGATTCAGGTGAAATGACATTATTAGGCCTGTTGGAAAGTATCAAATGGGTCCGCTCTGTACAACGTACACAAAATATCAATATTCCAGATACCAACATGAACAGACCACTATCTGTGAGGTAGGCTCAAGAAAATGTTAAACTCAATTCCACTAGATATCATGGAAATAATACTCAAAACACTTGACCGAACTATCAGTAAATACAAGCTGGATAATAACAAACAGTTTGAGAAGACTAGGAAACGTAGACAACTGGGTACGAAATCTCAGTACTATCATTTATTCAATAATTCCACCGAGAGGAGGTTATATCTATGGAAAGGGCCACAACTGTAGTGTAACTAGGAACTCTATGCCCAGAGGTGCCCCCATAAAAGACTCAAGGGCCCCCTTCCAGTAATCAATCACAGTTGTAACTCGGTTTGACTGTCTCACACACTACACTATGTCCCTTAAAAGTGATGTAGGTTCCCCATAAATATCAAGAGACCACTCTGTCTCACTAGAGCTCTAAGAATTAACTTCAAACTAAAGATTTCAGCCCCCTCAAAGGTCAGATTGCACAGACAATAATGCTGATAGATTACTAGTAAATAAGATGTGTAGGACACACTTACCCGAGTGTCAGTGGGGCTTGTTTCCTCTATAACCTACACATAATATCACACAAGGTATCTCAGGTTTCCTAAATCAGCCCTGGGGCTCCCTTGAGTTGAGATGAGAGGTTAGGTTATGTATGGTTCAACTGATCGTTCTTGATAGCTGGCTGTGGACAGAAGAGGTGATCTTGGACTATGCTGATAATTCACATTTTCTGAATTGTGGAACATACCTTTATGACGAAGTTGCTTTGGTGTAC
This sequence comes from Phaedon cochleariae, assembly GCA_918026855.4. Lineage (NCBI taxonomy): Eukaryota > Metazoa > Arthropoda > Insecta > Coleoptera > Chrysomelidae > Phaedon > Phaedon cochleariae. The sequence continues at coordinate 16,345,809 of OU896722.1, read as the reverse complement.
ACAAGTATTGAAATCCCGAACACGGAAGTAATTTTGAAAACGTACTCAAAATATGCTAATCACAAAACCCAATACCTTTCAAAATATAAATTTCATATTAGCAGAATATAACCCATTAATGGATGAATAGAATATTTATGAATGTCTACCAATATATATACTATACGACACCGTCAGCATGTCGTGCCAAAATGCCCGAAGGAAGAAGGAAGTGACCCAGTGACCAGTGACAAAGTGTCTTTGTCAAATCTGTCAAATTCTCAATGTCAACTTCACTTCTCCCGACAGTTATCGACAAGGTACATTCAACTGAATCCTGCATTCGTACCAATAGTCCAAGACCACTCCTCGGCCTCAACCTATACGCTTACAAATTTGCTATCATTCCTTCTATTTATTGCATGAGAATTCGCTTGTATTTGTTCATAAAGTATGCTAGCCGACACCTCGGGGACCTCGCTGTTAGCAGATTCATCAATTTAAGTTCTGGTTTCGGTTCGATGACGCAGTTGATAGACTACACTCTCGGTAGATCGCTTCCCCACTATTCATGATGATTCGTATGACGTTTGCCCAGGTTGGTGTCGAATAGCCGTTCGACGGCCAAATAGGTCGAGAAATAAGACTCAAATGAATATCGCCGCGTTGCCGGCGAACTATGGGCGCTAAGCTGCAAATAAACCGTAAAAAAGGGTACAGTGGGCTTGAAGAAATAGTGGTTTGTTTGAGAACCATCAGTGATCGACAATTCTTTGGCATAAAAACCTGTGGATAACTGCTAACCTTGAATATCTATACACAACAACTTCATGTTTTGGCATTGAAAGAACAACTGATAGCTAAACAATGCGGTCTCGTTATAAAATGATATTTCTCAAGTAGATAACGACATCTGGTGTTTCATATTTGTTTAACAATTTTTGTGAGCGGATTATAACTAAACAATCGATCATGAATAATTAAACAGTAAGCAGTGGTGTTGTCAGCTACTGGTTTAGATGTTTCGAATTCAATTCTCAACACAACAGATCCTGTCTGCATTGATTCTTTTTGATTGGAACAATCTATATGAGCCATCGGAATTAATTTTGTGAATTCTTTAGGTGTGAAAATAGGTTCTTTGCTAGTTTCATAAAATGATGGTCTAAAATTCGTGAACATTGAGTACAATTGAGAGGTTTCGTTGTCGGTGAAACTCAAATATAAGTCATTATAGTAATAACGTTCACTATTCAAAAATGCCCTGATATTCGTTAACTCACAGCTATCAAATTTTGACATGTCTGAGTTTATTTTATCTTTCTTATCTGTTTGGAATACGATAATGACGTGGCGGGGTGACTCGAGAAGGGTGGATGTTTTCAGATGCCAAGAAAAATTACTGGTGGCTGGTAATTTGGGAAATTCTATGAGTTCTCTGCTTCTGAATGCCATTAGTATATCTTAATTTTTTTCAACCATTTTGGTATACATGAGTTGCTAAGGGATATTAACGATGACGTGGGAAACTTTCCAGACAAGTTTATCTATGTGCACTTTTGGAATTTCTTTGACATCTGAACTGTATACTGAATTTATATCATCATTCGTGCGAATTAAAATCAACTCCTGTTTCATGTTCAGAATAACTTTTCTATAATCTTCAAAGAACCCCATCAGAAACGATAGGGGGATGCATACGCTGAAATTCCCTTTATTGTCAATCAACACTTTTTCATCTTCAGCAGTAAAATCCAGTTTTGGAAACCAACCAGCGTTTTGCAAGTCGATGCTCTCATTCGTGTTGTATGATAAATATCCTTCGATTGTTGATACCAATCCAAGATTCCTTACTGAATCTATTGTGACGCCATTCATCTCATATCGTATTTCCCTGAATAAGAAACTTATAGCATTATTGATGAACCTTAGTTTGTCAATAGCACTACCATCTGACTTTGTGAGACGTCCTTCAATATACAAATAGCTCTCACATGGAAGAGTATACGAATCCAATTGTTGTAAATTTATGCGAATTTCATCATTATAATCAAAATTTTGGGAAAATGGTTGGTATGTGTGGTACTGCTTCTCTTGAATTGTTTGATCGACTAATGGCTTCTGACGAACATTGAGAATATCCATTATACTAAAACTCTGAATCCCAGAGACTTCAAGAATGCACGATTTGCCACTGTTAATCTCTTGATGTTCTTCTTGGTACTGATAGACTTTGTTCTTCTGATAGCTTTTTTATACCAGACCTGGTATGGTTGAACGAGTCGATTATATCTGAAAACCATTATGTTATAGTTTCTTCAAGTGAAGTCTCACGGTTATTGTTTCGGGACGGAAATTAATTAATTTTCCTTCTTGATCCAACACTTTTATAGTAACGTTCGTTATAGTTTTCACACTAATGGGAAGGTAGAGAATGTTTTTTACTGATTGAACGATTTTATAGCCAGGCCCTACTGTGGGAAAAAATTCAGGTATTACATGAACTGGCTGACCATTGTGATATGACCCGTTTGCTATATTACAATCTATACAAATAGCGTTTACACTCAAAATTTGTACTGTGGTATCTGATGTATGTTGTACATTTGCATCAAGGATTCGATTCTTGAATCCGAGTAATTTATGTATTGTTCGATCGTCTTCAAAATTAATCCTTCTATTCGTGTCAATAGTGACAGTTGACGTATTCAAATTGGGCTTGATCTTAATGTTCGTATCTTTATCAATATCCTTAACTCTGGAAGATATTATTTCATTGAGATCATTGACTTCATGAGAACCCACAGGAATTGTCACTGAATTATTACTAGGACCGAATACGAATTGGTTGTTGTTTTCATCAACATTCGGAATGACATTAAAGGTTTCGAAATTACACAGTCCTATTCCGTACTCTGCATCCTCTTCTAAGTAAATAGGTGGGTTGGAATCTGCACTCAGTATTGATGATGTACCAGAGAGTGAAATTGTAATTGACATCGTAGTCAAGAAACTGAGACATTTTAGAGAAAGTACTCGTTATATAGGAATTTGAGACAAAGGTGACCGCAGTTATATGATTTTGTTAATTGAAGGTCATCATAGTTGTATTCAATGATGTTGCTACCATCACTATAGAAATATTTTATAAGCTCCAAAGGAGGTTTCAGGTTACCGTAACTGTCAAAATATCGGATATGTTCACTGGATTCACTATAGCATATCCAGTGACTACCACCACCACTTTTGACATCTAGGTTGACGATTCCGCATTCGAATTTCCGAATCTTTTTAGGCAAATCATCCCTCATAAATACTCCTCGGAAATAGGGAAGTTTCATTTTATTCGCATATTTTAATAAATCTATATTCGTCAATGGACGGTATGGTAGCTTTACATTCAGTTTTTTGGAACGGGTTTCAGGAACAAGCCGAGACTTCCCTTGAATGGTCGCATCTGCAATCCTTTTCCGAGGGCGGCTTGTTCCATAGTCAAATTGTGACGCTTATCTTCATCTGGTTCCTCTCTTGTTGCCTTAGCTTTTTGTATGGCTTGGGCAATACTGGCTGCCCCGCCTGATAGACTTCCCAGCGCACCAAGTGCAGCAAATAGAGGAATTAGCGGGATGAATCCACTAGATTTCAACACTTTCTTCTTATCAATTGAGGAGAGTGCTTCTTGTGTCGCCTGTAGTAAATCGAAATTCTTGTCTTTTATGGCTTTTCGTGCATTACGAACAGCCTGAGTGAAACTGATGGCTTTACCAGTCTTTCGACCAATTCGTTTCTTTTGCACGCCTTTCAACCCATACCAAGTTTGCTTTTTGTCTTCATTATTCCTGCGACACCGAGTGGTGCAATTTTCTCACTGATTCTGGCGTCGTCAGCTGTCAAACGACTGATTGCTTTCTTTGCTAGTATGCGATCTGCTTCGTTCCTTTTCCTCACGTGAGAATCTTTGGAATATGCTATATCATGAGATTTGCAAGCCTCATCCAATGGACTGATGCCTCGGTCTCCTCGAGCAAGTCGCTCAGATAGCTTTGTTCCTGGTCCACAAAAATGATATCCTGGTGAATGCAACTCAACAGGGAGTTCATTGATAAGGGTATTCAAAACTCCTGACCCATCAATGTCACGATGATTACTAAGTCGTTTATCGTATACGAGCATTATATACCTTTCTGCCAACCGGTTATAAGTATAAGTTATTTATAGAAATTATCAGTACATGATCAGAAGTTGACCATGAAAGTTAAGAAACACAAGGTGAAATTAACAGTGACTGATCATGATGGTATAATCAATCCACATCAATTCAAGAAACATGGTGAGATATTTGGAGGAAATACAAAACGAGCTCTTCTGGTAGGATCTTCAGGTTGCGGAAAGACAAATTGTCTTATTAGTTTGCTTGAACACCCTAACGGATTGAGATTCGAAAATTTATACTTGTACTGCAAGTCACTGTATCAAGCCAAATATGAATATCTGAGGACTTTGTTCAAAACTTTGAACAAATCGGATATTTTGAATACAATGATGGTGATGACGTTATCGCTCCAAATGAAGTAGCCCCAAATTCGATCGTTGTATTCGACGATGTTGCCACATGCAATCAAAATATTATAAGAGACTACTTTTCATTTGGTAGACACATGGATACGGATGTGCTGTACCTCTGTCAGACCTACAGTTCTATTCCCAAGAGGCTCATCCGTGACAACTCGAACCTTATCATTCTGTTTGAACAGGATATTACAAATTTGAAGCACATTTACGATGATCATGTAAGTGTCGATATCTCATTCCAACAATTCAAAGAATTATGTTCATATTGTTGAAAAGACGACCATGGGTTTGTTGTCATCGATAAAGATGAAGATATTAAAAATGGCCGCTGAAGAAAAGGATTCAATGACATTTTGATACCATGAAAATGGTATATAATATAATGTAAATAGCTTGAGATTTCAGTATCCTTATAAAATGGATGCTGATCTTGCAAAGCAGTTGGTTGAGGCCAGGCGATCTGTGAAACGAAAGTATCAGGTACTAAAATCTGTAATTGCAAGAGCACAGAGTTCATTGAAAAGAAATTATGAACCCATAACCAATCCTTTGAAGCAATTGATAACATCCATTCATCAAACTAACCTATCGACACCAAAAGTTGAGAAAACCGAAGCACCTGAAATAAAATCAACATCACCTCAGAAACAGTATCATTCTTTGTTGCATGAACAACCATCATTCATACAAGAACCTTAGGAAATATTTATTCAAGATCCAGAAACAAGTTATTATGACCAGACTATTGAACAGTTACGACAACAAGTCGAGGAACTTCAGAAAGCCAGAAATCCGGAATTAGAAGCTTACTTAAAAAATATGATATACCGCTACCAAGAGCATATATTGAGGAACTATTTGAGAAAGATCCTAGTGAATTCGATCATAAATTTGGTGTGAGATATGAACCGACGATAGATAGCTGGATGATAGGTGACAGTGTCATAGAATTCATTGGTCCTCATTTCTTAATCAAAGACATTCAATATCCTGGGACGGCTGGACTGTACGAACTTATGTTTAAAAAACAACCAATCGGTTAAAAGTCCGCTGATCTTGATCACTACATTGATATTGTTAGACGTACAAATGCTATTTATTTAGAATACAATCTGAAAAAAGGATTGTCAACATCTAATTCAGAAAAATTCGTAAAAATAATCAAACCCAAGGTTACCTCCCTTCATGGAATGGCTCAAAACAAGGCTGTACTCAGAGAATTTCGGGGTGTCACATCACAAATTTCAACTAGACCCCATACAAGGTCTCGATCATATTCGGGATCTGGACTGACTATGATGAAATTGAATAATAAGAAAATTGATTACAGATATTTTGATGATTTTAATGAACTAGTTGACAGATTGAGATTACTGATTGCTGAAAAAGAGGCTGGACATACGGGAAATGATAATGAAATAATATCAGTGATCGAAGAGTTGAAGGAGGGAAACATTATTGAATAAAAGTAGATGTTTCTTTATTCTTCATTCATTCTATTTTGAACTTGCATAGAGTACAATGCCTATTGATAAGTTTGGTAGACATATGTTGCAGTCGAAGTCACCTCTTCAACAACAACCGATGAATATCACTGAGTGGTACAGTGAAAGTGTTATTACTATTACTGGGAATATCAGCAAGTTGGCAGAGAAATTGCCCATTATGTATAAGTTACATAATAATAAAGATACCTATACATTTCCGTTGAAAGATAGTTTGGTAGTTAAAATCGATAGTTATCCACAGACTTTATCAGTACAATTAGATTCTTCAAATTTGTTAGACTTGAGAGATCTCCTTGGAAAAAGGTTGACTCAAGGAAACACTTTGAAATTTCAAAAGAAATCTAAAGTGCCAGAGGACAATTTGTATATTCAGTTCACTCTTTGGACTCCGATTGCACAGTATGTCCGATATTAAAAAGCAGGTAGTTGATGAGCTCCATAAACCAGCAAGACGACGTTTCCGGAGGAGGCGAGTATTTATCAGGGGACTGAATGATTTATGGGAAGCTGATTTGGTTGAGATGATTCTATATGCAAAGTTCAATAGAGGATACAAATATATCTTTGTTATTGTTATAAACGCATTCTCAAAATTTGTCTGGTGTGAACCTGTGTGACCTAATTTCACATAAGAGAAATTAAGGTCTCACAACCCGGCAGTCAAAATGTGGTAGAGCACTGATGTGGGTTCACAAAAAGTTGGGAAAGAAATTATTTCATGCAATTTCACAAATGGGTAAATTTTGGGCGCCACCCAGTATATGCTGGGAAGGATAGGGTGAGGACAAAACAAAAATATTCATACACAGGATTTCCCAAAACCTCTTTATAATTATTGATAGTGATCACTTTTCATCTAACATGCAAAATTGACCTATTTTCCTATTGTAATATATATTATTGAAGATTAAACAACACACTTATGGTGAGATTACCTGTTAGTAAATCTATAATATCAGCAGCAGTTTTGAATTTATGAATTCACAATATCAAACTGCATTTAGTCAGAAGCTGTTAGTATCACTAATAGTAGCGATTACTTAATTAGATCCTAAACTCTTAATTTAAAGGCCTCACTGTGGCTTTAAATGGGAGATATTGAAATTTGAAGCTTTTACATACTGTCTTGAATGACTTTCGAAGGTAATGATAATTAAGGATCCTGGGAATGATTTATCAGCGCTGATAGATCCCTCCTTACAAAAGGAAGAATATTGTAATACAAAAAATGATGAAAAATGTTAAACTCTACCTCTTCATCTATACTAGAATGAGGATAGTGTTTTCATAGTAAATATGTAATTCGAAGTAGTGATAATATAACGTTGAAGTTCATCTTCTCATCACGTCGGCGATCAAGAAAAATTGTGTAAAATCTACTTACAGTAGCTCATCCATATCACACAATATTTTGTAAACAGGTTTTGGGTAGTGGTTTTAACATGGCATCCGTCTCGAAAATACAATATTCGGAGGAACCTTGGAGTAATTATTGCCCCATATGCAATAATAGTGGAAGAAAATAAATATTCCGGACATCCATTCTTAAAATAGTGATGCAACTATCAGGTTTCAGGTTGCCATATTAGCGGCTTCCCAAAAGGGCAGATTACCCAAAAGGTAGAAGGTGATGGTGGAAGAAGAAGGCCTATAGGTGTTGATCGGCCTTCATAATTAAATTTGGCTTCATTTTAAATGAAAAATTCTCTGAAGCGGAATCTCGTGCAGCCTTTCAGCTCAGAGCCATTCGAGAGAGAGCGAGGTATTGGACTCGAGCGAGAAACAATTCTCTCTTCTTGAATATTTTCAAGACCAAATCACACCTTACTACGCTCGTTCACAGAACATTGCAACAGCAAGAACAACCCATCAAGGCCGTTGAGTGTGGTGTGAAGTAGTCCGACAATATTTACGTAGTACTAGCGAAATTAAGTACCTACCAAAGACAGAAAACAAATCTGACAGAAAAATAGGAAGAAGCATATAGTAACCTCAAAAGGAAAATATTTTGAAATTTTGACACAAGATATTATTTGTTTATTTATCCCTGAGGGATACTAGGACTAATATAAACATGAAAGCACATCATCGAACGAAACCTTACCGCAGGAATAATAAAAGCGAGCAAACAGGCGGAGTGAACGTTCAAGACTGGTTTATTATTTATTGAATATTTGCTGTGTCGTGTTACAGAGTGATTTCCGAAATGATTCTCGGCGATTGTGATGTCGAATACACTGCATCTCGACAAATCACGTGTGAATAACGTTGTGGTGAGTTGGTACGTATAAGGGTCACAAAGTGAACCGTTACACATCCCCTCTCCTCACAAAAATATTGAGCGGAGCGACAATATTTCCCAAACTATATCAACCTGTGATCGAGAATTTTTTTTTTGAGCTATAGGCCGGTAGACTCACATCTAACGCGACGAGGAGCAAAAATTAACCATTTAGGTGTAGCTCATCCGGTCAGACCGGAGAACCACCAGACCGCTCGCTTTCCATTGCTGGTAAACTCGCGAATCCTTGGGGTGAATACTTCTCCGTTAAACGGTTGGGTATTCCATCGTAATTGTTTGTTTTTTCGCCGTGTCCAGGTATTTGACCTGAGTCGAATTAAAGATGTCTATCAAGACCGACCACATGGTAAATCCCTGCAACGTTAGCCAAGGAAGTAATACACGAGACTCACAAATGGGAGTAGAGACTGATTTTGAACAGAGGAGAATTAATGAAACTCGGAGTAGTGGTGAATTGAGATCATATAGTTGACGAAGACAGGGATATCCACACATCCATACATTCATTCTACATTCGCTGCCACATTCATACACTCATACATACTATCCTGCTTGTCTTAAAATCTATTCATAATCTTCTTCGGATCCGTAGTAAGGCTTCAGATCCTTCACGTGGAATTTTCCTATATTCTCACCATCTCCATCACACAGTTCATATACCAATTTAGAAATGACCCTCTTAACAGTGCATAGAACAAATTCAGGCGCCAACTTGGAAGCAAAATAGTCACCTTTGTTAGAGAGAACGAAGTTTCTCTTCCAGACGCGATCACCAATGTGATATACCTCGCTGGCTCTTTTCCTCAAATTATAAGTACGCGAATTCCTCTCATATGCTTCAGAAAGCTTCCGTCGCACATCGATATACATCTGAGGGAGCTGCTCAATTTCATTTAAATAATCTGACCGATTAATTTCCGTCAAGTCAAAATCTTTCAAGGACTCAAGCTTACCGTAATAATCTCCTTTAGCAGGAACATATCTACCAAAATTCAAAGTCGTTGGACTAACGCCAGTTGCCTCATGAACGGCTGTCCTGAGTGCAAAACCTATTTTGTGGATTTCCTCATTTCACTCGCGGTGGTCGTTATCCATCAAATACGAACGTATAGCAGTTTCGAAAACTCGGTTAACGCGTTCAACAGCGTTGACCTGTGCATGATATCGCGCATTATAATAAATCTTGATATTATCTATCTGCCCATTGTTTGAAAATATTGCTAGTGAACTGTACACCATTGTCACAAGCTAGTACTTGGAGCGATCCATATATCAATATCACTTGTTCCTCGATAAACTTTACGATTTGAGGCGCTGTTGCCTGTCTCAGAGGATGAACAAGGCAGAATTTCGAAGAATAGTCCGAGACTAGCAAGACATAACAAAATCCATTTTTTGAACGTGGTTAAGGCCCGAGTAAATCCACCGACACATACTGCCATGGGAAATTAACTTTTTTGGGCTGCCCCATGAATCCTGGGCGAGCAGAAGAACTTACTTTCTGTGCGTTGCACACGTGACAATGCTTAGTGTATTTCCTAACATCCTGTAAAAGGCGGGGCCAGAAATATAATTCTCTAATTCTATTGGCTGTTTTATATACACCCAAATGTGCCGCTTGAGCATCATCGTGGCATTCTTTAAAGACTAAAAGCCTCTGCTTTTTAGGGACTACTAATTTCCATTCGGGAAAGTTTGTGGAACAAGCAAGTTCAAAAGGTACATGTTTATACAGTACTCCACCACAAACGTCGAAATCTGGGTATTCCTCAGGGTTACTTAAAACTTTACTAGTTAGGGAAGAGTACCATTTATCGGCCTCGACATCATCTGGAAGGATGGTAATGACATTAACCTCCAAAGGTGTTCTGGAATGTGCATCAGGTAAAACATTCAAGACGCCTTTACGATGGATAATCTCCATATCGAACATACTGAGCCGCATCGCCTAACGCGCAAGACGACCAGTTGGGTTCTTCAAGTTGCTGAGCCACAATAACGACCCGTGGTCAGTTATTACTTTGAAATGTACTCCGTCTATATACGGGCGAAAATTATCGACTGCGAATATAATACTAAGACATTCTATCTCCGTAGTTGTGAATTTTTTCTCGGACTCTGAAAGAGATCTGGATGCAAACGCGATGATGAACTCTTTGCCATCGACTTCTTGAGTTAAGACGCTGCCGACGCCAACGTTGGAAGCATCACATTGTAGAGTAAACTCACGGGAAAAATCGGGAGATGCCAGAATAGGTGCTGAGATCAGAGCCTCTTTAACTTTGCAAAAAGCAGCATTGGCTTCCTCTGTCCACTCGATTTTTTGTGACTTACGACGTCCTTTAAGTAGTGATGTGATTGGCGCTGTTAGAGAAGAATGGTCTTTCACAAAACGGCGGTAGTAGCTGATAAGTCCTATGAAACGCTTTATCTCGGTGGCTGTCCTAGGCACAGGATAGTCTAGCATGGATTCAATTTTATCAGGGTCAGTGCGGAGCCCTTTTCGGTCTACCATGAACCCTAAGTATTTTAAACTTGAACGACAAAAGGAGGATTTCTCCAGGTTGATTGTGAGTTAAGCTTCCCTGAGTCTCTCGAAAACAACATTCAAAATTTCAATATGCTTGTCAAAATCTGGTGTGGCGATAATTACATCATCTAAATATACGAAGCAATAAGGATCTAACTCTGGACCCAGAATGCTATCCATTAGCTTCTGCTGAGTCTGCGCGGCATTACAGAGACCGAATGGCATTACGACGAACTCGAAGAGTCCTCCACCAGGTACAACAAATGCAGTTTTCTCGCATGAGTCAGGGTCCAGAGGCACTTGCCAAAAAGCTGACTTTAAATCGACACTGGTTAAATATTGGGCACCTGACAGTTTTCTCAGTATGTGGTCCACAATAGGCAAAGGGTAAGCACACTTTTTAGTGACGGAATTCAATTTCCTGCCATCGAAGCAAAATCTTGGTTCCCCGTTAGATTTTTCAACAATAAGGACGGGACTCGACCACAGACTTTTAGAGGGACGAACTACACCAAGCTGTAGCATTTTATCAAGTTCTTTATTAAGTATATCCAGTTTATATGGGCTCATTGAATGGTGTCTCTGTTTAATTGGTTCCGCTGTACCAGTGTCTATTTTATGTACTAGCTTATTTGTTCTACCTAATTTTGACGTTGATAAATTTGCAAATGTTTGTACCACTTTTTCTAACTTAGACAATTGTTCCTCAGATAGTTCAGATTTAGACTGAATTCTACTTATGACGCTTACTTCACCTACACTAGGTTTCTCTACAGTTATAGGATTCTGACCAATATAACAAACATTATTGTGAAAATCCAAAGTTACATTGAAAATTTTACAGAAATCCGAGCTCAATATAAGGGTATGAGATACAGAAGGTACGACTAGAATTCTTAAAAGTTTGACGGTATTGTCGATTTCAATAGGCAAGTTGACATAACCTAAAATCTTTTGAGCAACTCCATCAGCTGTATTGATGCTTGCGTCCGAGCAATCAAGCAACGTGGAACCGAAGATGTCCAATAAAGGCATACCAAGTCCGCCTATAACACTGTGACTGGCCCCACTATCTACTAAGCAGATTACTTGTCTACCAAGAATTTGTACGGCAACATATGGCCTATCATCGTTAATCTTACTAACAAAAACCGAATTAGATTCTTTCAACTTTACAGAACTTGTTTCAACAACTTTGGTTTTACACATTTGACGCACCTTTTCTAACCAGAGTTTCCATTCTTTACTAGATTGTAAATTAGTCTTAGTTCCGGAAAAAAATTTCTGAGTTCCCTTTTTGAAGTTATGACTTTATTATAATAGGTCTTTGAAATGAAATAGGGGTCACGCCGACCTATTTTGTGTGTCCCCTGTACTCGTTTTTTGAGCAAGAAGGGCAATTTGGGCGGATTACACCTGGTTTACCGCAACCGAAACAAAAAGGTTCTTTACGATTACTATTTTTATCGCGCTGTCTCGAGTCATTTACTTGATCTGTATTTCTAGGTCTAGAACGATAGGACTGGTTACCTTCCTGAAGAACAGCTACTTGTTTGTTACGTGAAAAATTTCTAGAATAATTATTATTAAAGTTTTGTTGATGACTATTTCTCGTATCACCCCTGTAGGAATTATAATTTCTATTTCTTTCATATCTAGAAGAAAAAGTACTTGTGCTAGCTCTTGGCTCACAGTGCGTATTATTCATGACATTACGACAGCTTTGACAGGTACTGCAGTCCGGAGTCGAATCAAAAGTGGGAGAATAGGCTAATCCAGGCTCGAGTGTCGAAATGTTTCTCCTTGGGGGTGGCTGATATTTTGCTTGTGTTAAGTTCGCGTCTTCTAAAGCCCTACAGACTTCCAAAAGTTGTCTGACGTCAGTGATATTTTGTAAGGCAATATGAGATTGATAACATGGTAAAATATTTCTCTTAATAATTTTCAACTTATCTTGTTCAGATGGGTTATTAATCAAACAGCTAAACAAGTTTTCCATCAAAGATAAATATGGGTACGATGACGTATTTCTTCCCACAATTGATCATCATAGTCTGATGGTGAAAAGTCTTTCTTGAGCGCATCTAATAGGGAATCCCAGGAATTGAAGCGGTTTTGTCTGGATTGGGACCTAAACCATTCTCTCGCGATACCTTCGAATAAGTCGGAGGCTGATTGGAAAATATCATCTTTTGAACAATTTCTGGCTATTCTCAATTCATCCACGCGTTGAAGAAATGACCTAAGTGACCCTTTTTTCAAAGTCCCATCGAAAGTAACACCCCACTTATAAATTGGTACTGATTTTGGAAGGTTATTTACTGGTGTAGCAGAAGTTAAATTAGAAGCAATTGCTGCTTGTTGGCCCTTGATATATTGTTCGCGAATCTCAACTAAGTCCTCCTCGAGTGTACTGACTAAAATTATGTTATCTCCACGGTAATTCGAAATTGCCTCATTCTGAGTATTGGTAGGGATTCTATACAATCGACCTAACAAATGATTGAAGCGACTCTTCACTCTTTTGAAAATTTCTCCATTAATGCCATCAAAGTTATTCACTACATCAGTGATAGATTCGATGCTTTCATCAATTTCTAACTGTTCCGATTCAAAATTTAAATTAGGAGTGGCATATACAACTGCAGGTCTAGAAAGATCCGTCCTAATCTCTCTTCTCAAAAATTTTCTTTTCTGATCAATATCAGCCCTATCAACAGCTACACCCCGTATACGAAGTTCATAATTCAGTTCCTTAATCCTAAGATGGATGGGATCAATGTTATAATTAACTATCATGGTTCCAAGCTTGAATTTGCAAAAAAAATACCAGAGGTCAATCAATCAAGACAACACCCTGTACACGAAACGAAAATTTCAGAATTTTTTTTATCAAGAAAATTCACTAAAACTCGATTGTAAATAAACCAGGTTGATTAATATGCGAAGTATTTGCTACTAACACACGTATTGCGAGACACCCTGTATACTCGGCACACACAAACGCCAATCTTCCTGAAAAGTATATTTTGTATTTCAAATACACAACATCAAACCAAGATCCGAGTGGGTACCTTATTCAAATTTCGGTTACACACCCTGTATGTGTGAAAAATTTGAAAATTCAACACCTTAAAAGCAATGCCAAAGATTGAAAGTGCGCTCCAAATTCTGAAATATTCAGTTGTATAAATCACCAAAGTAAACTGAACATTCGCTTCGCTGTATCCACCCTGTATATGAGAATCAATAGAAAATACAAATTGTACCTTGCCTGAAAGAATGCATATGAAAAATGTAATCACCTGGTATATTTTTGTTTTGTCAAGGAAAAATTAGGGAGGGTATTGGAAATAAATTTACCTTTGCTCCGGCTATGAAAATTGCATAAACATTCAAATTAATGTCAAATAATCAGGCCCTTTACGTTGTGGCGCCAATTTTATGTGACCTAATTTCACATAAGAGAAATTAAGGTCTCACAACCCGGCAGTCAAAATGTGGTAGAGCACTGGTGTGGGTTCACAAAAAGTTGGGAAAGAAATTATTTCATGCAATTTCACAAATGGGTAAATTTTGGGCGCCACCCAGTATATGCTGGGAAGGATAGGGTGAGGACAAAACAAAAATATTCATACACAGGATTTCCAAAAACCTCTTTATAATTATTGATAGTGATCACTTTCCATCTAACATGCAAAATTGACCTATTTTCCTATTGTAATATATATTATTGAAGATTAAACAACACACTCATGGTGAGATTACCTGTTAGTAAATCTATAATATCAGCAGCAGTTTTGAATTTACGAATTCACAATATCAAACTGCATTCAGTCAGAAGTTGTTAGTATCACTAATAGTAGCGATTACTTAATTAGATCCTGAACTCTTAATTTAAAGGCCTCACTGTGGCTTTAAATGGGAGATATTGAAATTTGAAGCTTTTACACACTGTTTTGAATGACTTTTGAAAGTAATGATAATTAAGGATCCTGGGAATGATTTATCAGCGCTGATAGATTCCTCCTTACAAAAGGAAGAATATTGTAATACAAAAAATAATGAAAAATGTTAAACTCTACCTCTTCATCTAACTAGAATGAGGATAGTGTTTTCATAGTAAATATGTAATTTGAAGTAGTGATAATATAACGTTGAAGTTCATCTTCTCATCACGTCGGCGATCAAGAAAAATTGTGTAAAATCTACTTACAGTAGCTCATCCATATCACACAAGATTTTGTAAACAGGTTTTGGGTAGTGGTTTTAACATGGCATCCGTCTCGAAAATACAATATTCGGAGGAACCTTGGAGTAATTATTGCCCCATATGCAATAATAGTGGAAGAAAATAAATATTCCGGACATCCATTCTTAAAATAGTGATGCAACTATCAGGTTTCAGGTTGCCATATTAGCGGCTTCCCAAAATGGCGATGGGATTACCCAAAAGGTAGAAGGTGATGGTGGAAGAAGAAGGCCTATAGGTGTTGATCGGCCTTCATAATTATATTTGGCTTCATTTTAAATGAAAAATTCTCTGAAGCGGAATCTCGTGCAGCCTTTCAGCTCAGAGCCATTCGAGAGAGAGCGAGGTATTGGACTCGAGCGAGAAACAATTCTCTCTTCTTGAATATTTTCAAGACCAAATCACACCTTAGTACGCTCGTTCACAGAACATTGCAACAGCAAGAACAACCCATCAAGACTGGTTTATTATTCAGTGAATATTTGCTGTGTCGTGTTACAGAGTGATTTCCGAAATGATTCTTGGCGATTGTGATGTCGAATACACTGCATCTCGACGAATTACGTGTAAATAAAGTTGTGGTGAGTTGGTACGTATAAGGGTCACAAAGTGAACCGTTACACCAGTCAAAACTAAATCAGCGCAAGATGTGGCCGATTCCATGAAGAGAAGCATTTCTCGTGCAAAATCGCATCCAAAGAATTTGCATACAGATAGAGGTCGCGAATTCTACAACAAAGTATTCAGTGAACTTATGAAAAAGTTCAATATCAATCACTATAGCACTTTCTCAAGTATGAAAGCTAGTATCGTAGAACGTGTCAATAGAACATTGAAGAATATCATGTGGAAACAGTTTAGTCTTCAAGGTAATTACAAATGGACAAATATACTGGAAGATGTTGTTTCAACCTACAACAATACTAAACATAGAACAATACATTTAAAACCAGCTCAAGTTGATGAAAATAATGAAAAATCACTTCTAAAAACAGTTTATAGTCATGTTAAACAAACTGATCCAAGAACTCCTAAATATAAAGAAAAAGATCGTGGTCGTATCAGTAAATATCGAGAACAATTCACCAAAGGCTATGTACCGAGCTGGTCGAATGAAATTTTCAAAATTTATAAAATTCAGCCAACTAACCCAACCACATATCTCCTAGGGGATGAAACCAGCAATCTGATCTAAGGAGCATTCTATGAACATGAGTTGCAAAAAGTTAAACATCCAGACGTTTATTTGGTAGAGAAAGTGTTGAGGAAGAAAGGAAACAAGATTTACGTCAAATGGCTCGGGATGGATAAATCTCACAACTCGTGGATATCGAAAAACCACCTTGTATAATTTTCTCAAGGTTACCAAAGATTGTATAAATAATCAACATCCTCAATCTATCTCCAGTAAGTGGATGAATATGTTTAGTAAAGAGTCTGATAATTTTTTGTTTGGTAGAATGAATCAAGAACAGTTTAAAAAAATCATCAATGAAGGACCATACATTCTGGATTCTCAATTCAACATCGAAGACACCCCATTTACGATTTCTTGTGGCTTGAGTGTTGCCAGATGTTTCGAGCCAGCTGTCAGATTGAGGAATAATAGCAATAATTCCAGTGTTTCCTTCAATGTTAACGAATGGGCAGTTTTGATATGCACCCTGAGGCACCTGTTATTAGGATATTTTGATGAGTATGACGAGGATGTTGTAATTCCACATATGGAAACTGACGAAGGCGTGGACATTTCCAAAATGAAATTCATGGATATCAAAATGTTGAAACTTGAAAGTGTCAACTGTACGTTGTATTTGAAAGAAGAAACCATCAAGCAACTTATTCGATTGAACAATATGATTATTGAACATAAAATCAATACTTTAGGAAATCTCTCATTCTTTTACTTTTATCACAATACTTTAGAACTCACCAAGAAATTGTTAATGCAAGCTAATCATGAATTGGATGGTGAATCAGTAATAATTGCATTCTGTGATCTTTTGAATAATAGTATAGAGAGTTATTGTATGAAGGAATGTTTATTTTAGTATAAAAAAGAAATTATGGATGATTTGAATAAAAAATAAAACCCCAATTCATCGTTTTAATCCACATTTTTGGATACAAATTCGATGAATTTTAACAAACAATTGTTATTCTAAAATGATACTATAATGACCAAAAGGTAAAGTGTCAGTGGAATTTTGAATTAAATATCTCTTGTCATCGTGTGGACTCAAGGCTATTTTTGTTTGTTCAATTGAGTAGACCTCGTGTAATCGTGACTGAATGCATCTTTGACTTTCATATTTCTCTTTATTCTGCATCAAATATTCTAAATAATTATCGAACGTGATTTTTTTCTTCACTACATAACATTTGATACCTTTGGACATTTTAATACACGTTTTCTCACTTTTGCCCCCACGTATTCCGCTATCAACAAGATAAGTATACTGTTTCGATCGTAGTCCCACAAAATCTGTCATAATACGTCCGTTATTTTCATATTTTAATAATCCTACAACCTTTTCATTAACCAGTGGTGTGTTGAACTGATTAGTTGGATAATTATCGCTTGTATCAAATTTACTTATATCCGCTAGGAACGCACGATGTTCTTTGAACATTATAGGGATTTCCTTTCGTGCGCTCCAAGCGATAAAAAAAAAATATATACATCATCACATTGTATTTCATATATCACAGAATCAGTATCAGTATAAAGTAATATACATTTTGACGGGTTGAATTTCCTCAACATGTAATTATGATGAAACTCATAAAGACACGTTTTCGAAATATCCAAAATGGCCATCCCAACATATAAGGGCTTGTTGAATAATATATTCGTTTTCTTCATTTCAATAGCCATCAAATTCTCATCGAAAATAGTTCTGTTGTGGAAATTCGGTCGGGAAATCAAGTTTTTTGCACCATATCGACCTTCCCAAGTACGAACCAATTTTACAATCCTATGTTTTCGCATATTTTCCATCGTCTTTCTGAAGACAGCATTGATGAGTAATTTGAAAATTTGCTCTCCAAATTCGTTTTTTGATTCTGCCCGCAATTTTGTATTCAAATCAATGTAAGGTTTGAGCCACACCGATTGCCTAAATCTCAAGATTCGATGAGTTTTTTCGAGTACGAGTCCATTAGCTAGATACTGTTTCAAATTTCTATAATGTAGAATATACTTTTCTTTATCATACAAAGTTGTCATCAATTTATGCTTGATTTAGGAGGAATGAGTCGTTCAGGAGCGAAGGGTAAATCTTTGTGGAGATCATGAAGAGATTCAGGATATTTCAAGTCAACTCCCAGGATGTAACCATATTCAGAGTCATCTGATACCTTAGTGACATCAAAATTCTCGAAATTTTCTTCCCATTCAAACTCAGTATAAGGTAGTGATTGACTCATTGCCCATCCGTGAAGATTATTGACATCGAAATACATTAAATATTTTGATGACTCATCTTTTTTGAAAGTTTTCATATATTTATCGTTAGCAACTGAGTGTCTATTTGAACATTGACTAACCCCTCCTCTGATACCCTTTTCTATGAACATCAGAATATCCACATCCTGAACAGTATCCAGGCGGCACTTTGTATATTTCAGCATACAATCCCAGGTAAATCCAGGAAGAGTATAATAGTGAGCTGGGTCTAGATCATAAGTCTCATGACACATGTTTCGGAAATTCTCAAAAACGTCTGCCAATAATGTGATATCCGTTTTCAAATACAAATCTGATTAATCTCCCAAAGTCTTAATCTGAAAAGTTTCCCAAACCTTTTTCGCATGTTCATAGTCTAGATCCGTGACATGTTCATCATTCAGTTTATCATAAAACTTTTTCTTACTTGGCAATGAAGTTGCATCTAGTTTCTCCAATTTATCAATATAGTCGTAACAGAAAACACCTTTCCTACATAATAATTCAAATCTGTTATTATCGATGTCAATAGATTGTTTCCTCATGTTGACCAATTGTGTGTTATCTAAAAATTTCACCAAATCTTATAACTTGAATCCCATGAAGTTATAATAGTCAACAAATCTGAATTTTATTCTAGATTCATAATTATGTTGCGTAAAACTGATATATTTTTCTTTATTAATGGGAAGTAGTGTTACATGAGAATGTTTAGCTAAATCTTTTATAATGACATGGCTATCATAGCCAGATAAATTGTGAAAAAATATAGGTACACTGAAAGAATTTTTATATCCAAGGTTAAATTTTGAATGCGAAAATCCACGAAATTTTCCTGTGAAATGGTTATGATCCTGAACGATAGTATCAAATTCTTTAAATGGTATCTCATAAATGTGACATATTTCTTTTGGTCGATTTTCCATTCTAATGGGTTCGTTAATTTGCATTTTCATTTCTTTGAAATTCGCTAGTTGATTCAGCTCGTTCACAAACCATTCAGTACAATCGGAGCCTCTATAAGTTTCAAAAAATGATAAATTGTCATCAAAATTACATTTTACGTAGTATCCAACACTATAAGGTTTATGTTTTTGATAACGAGCAGTTTCCAATAACTTTTTTCGTCGATCTTCTTCGAAGGGCACGAGCATTGATTCAAAATCACTATAAACAACGAACGGCATTTTCTCTTTGTGGTGGAAATTTTTGAATGTTATGTATTTTTCTTCTGGAAATGATATCTTACACTTATTGACTTGTGTACACAAGACAGTATGTGCATCCAATTTCTCTTTATTGTGAAATAATTCGAACATGTATCACATATGAACATTTTACCCTTATGTTTTCCTATTTGCTTGGCAACTAATCGTGACATATTTTTTATCCAACAAAAATGAAATCTTGTTAAATCATTATAGTTACTATTTAGGAATGATGTTTCTTCGACTAAATCATCAATACTTTCAGATAGTCCTTCATTCGCCTGATACTCGTTCTGAATCATCAAATGATTGATATGTCGATCTGGAATCTCAGTTTTAGTGAGCCTCACAGGTACAGTAACAAATTGTCCTTTCCTATCCATTTCCAAAATGTATACGTTTATTGAAAGATTATTCAGATTTCCGAATTCAGCAATTTGATTCAGTTTCATTGGAAATTGAATACCAGTTGAATCAAGTACTTCGCTGTAATGTGAATAAGAAGAAGTTCTATACAAAGGACCCCGCACTTTTAGTACGTAAAATGGTTCTCGGTGGAATTTTCTGAATTTTCAGTATGTTGTAGAATTCGATGAACTGATTGAACCTGCAGAATCGTAAAGTTCTTCGATGAACAGATTCTGAGATACAGGGCGTTGAAGTTACAAATCGGTATTTTTCATTTAATTATTTTCTCGAAATTCAAAGATGCCAAGTACAATTTTCTCAGCTCATATCATTAACGAACCTCCATATTACTCAACATAATTCAGATGGTTCAGATGATGTGATTGTTTACAGAGTGAAACATATAAACATTTCAGTGATGTCTGAAAATTCGATGTCATAATGAAATATCGAAAAAATAATTTAGGCATGCAATATACTATTCTCATTCCATCATGAATCACAATTCATACATTTCATACAGGGTGATTTGAAAAATTGGTGACACCTAAGATCGATTTATTCATACACATCCTGTATATTCGAGTGAATTGTTAACCTCCCAAGATAGCTGAAATCGTATGAACATGATTTCGTTGAGATATATAGGGTGATCATGAAGATTTTCGATGATGCAAAACAGGCATCATCTGTATTTTTAATATTTATACAAGCTTTTTTGCTTTCGATTTGTTTGGGAAGCCTGATATAAGATGAGCCCCCCCCTCCAATTTCTACTTTATTTATGTTAACTTCTAAGCTAATTATTTCATGTAATGTCCATCCACTATCACGCTCCTGAAATTCATCCAACTGATTTAAAATTTTATCTATTATATTTTCTTCATACCATCGTTTCAAATCATCTCCACTATCAATCGTATAATTCTTCGTATTGAGATATTCATAATCTACTATAACTTCATCATCCTCATTATTTTTGAGGAATTCTCCACAAAAACAAACATTAATTTTCATAACAGGAAACTTTTTCAACATTCTTTTTATCCGATTTCGAAAAAGAGTGAATGCATTTTCTAAAAATTGTTTGGTATCGATGTGTTTGAAGTTTATGATTATGCCAGATCGTATGCGACTAGAAAACGCGGATTGGATATCTTTCCATCTAATTCTATCTTTGATTTTATTCTTGATATCGAGACTGCCACCAACATGTGGCTGATCTTTAATCAATTTTTGGAACCGCTTCAAATGTCCAATATTAGTTTGAAGTTTTTTCATAGACGACACATTCAAGTCACCATCACGAACAGCCTTATTGAATAGCCTCAAGTTCAGATCATTTAATTTAGTCCATCTTTTTCTTGTTGCGACACTAGAACTATGGGACAATTCTTCACACGCTTTATGACAAACTTTAACGATCTCATCACTGGATTTGACAATCGTATCCATTGTCCTTTACCTTTTTATTTTATAAGACATAAAACTATTACTGAATTAAAAGAGTCAACAACACTCACATGTTCCCAGTTTCGATAATTTCGAATTGGTAAGCATCTTTCGGTTTACCCACGTTCTTCTGGCCTCTATATATCAGGGAATACTTTCCTGGTGTAAACTCTGCCTCTTTTCCTCGCACTAGCTCTGTCACTCTCTGCGGAAGGAACACAACCTTTTCGCTCAGTTCTACGAGAACAGCTTTTCCAAAGCGGGTCTTGACGATCCTCACTGAATGAATTGGAATAGGTGTGCCAGCTGGAAGGTCCGACAACTTTATGGTCTCCTTCAGGTTCAAGAGAGCTTCTTTATTGATTACTGTGAGATCCATCTAGAATTAGATGACATTAGACCAGAAATTTCCCAACAGTGAAAATAAAAATCAAATGAAAAAAGAGAACTCACCTTATTGAATATCGTGGATCACAAAATATATCAATTAGATGATTTTCTATCACCCAAATCAGTTTTTATATCGTTTTATACCTTCCAAATCACTTGATTCATGTACTACACAAGATATCAGTTGAATGATTTTCTGTTGACCAAATCAGGTTTTATATGATTCCATACCTATCATGTATGCTCATGGTGAAGATCAACTCAGGAAAATAAATCAAATCACACTATTCATTCAATTTTATTTCTTAATTATTTCAGATTTCCATACACCCAAAGTATTATGGAACAGAGTTGAATGTCTAAATTCACATGGATAATAATTTTTACAGTCCTTTTCACAATGAGAACAATGGATGTGGCCTTCCATGTGAATATGTTGCTTATTACAACGGAGAACTTCAAAATAATGCATCATTTTCACAATCAATGTACATCATAACATCTTTGGCAAAAAATAAAGTGTTTTCCATCCGTTGGACAAAACACATTATAGTAAATGTTACAACTAGTATAATTATTACTATAACATATGTTACTAGTCAGATAAGTCTCCAGCGGTGAATCACTCATAGGAGCTTTATATGGACTCCTGTTAATGGGACTGCTGACATGGACCACTGATTCTTCACCATTTTCCAAAACTTCATCGACTTGGATTATTTTATCTTGGCAGGAAATTTCTTCAATCACACAGTGGTACTTGTCCACGAAGTCAAACGATTGCTCTGATAAAACATCACAATTCTCTGATGTACTACTCACAGTATTATCTTGTTGCGACATGATCAAATGCGAATTTGAAAATAAAATGAAAATGCTTGGCTTTAAATACTTTTCATAGGCTCATTTCACGATTTGTCACACCTACTCTTTTCGAAGGTTTATTTACACAATCACCTTGCAATTTCCACAAGGTTTGTTTGCATGGCGTCTGTACAAGCAGCTTCTTCCCACACAATTATTACTCATAATTCATAATTACATAGTACAATTTCATTATTAACCAAGTAATTAACGCAACCTCTCAACTAAGCAAACACAATGATGGAAGTCGTTTTCGCTAAGTGCGGAGATTCTCCATATACAGGGAGAATATCCCAACAGGTATCCCATGGAGGATACTGCGATCAAAAGGGCACGAAGGTCTTGATCCCAACTGAGCAGGGTGTATAGGTACATACAGGAAGATCAGGATTCACCACGAGGCATACTGCAATCAATGGGGCATACTGCAATCGATATAGAATAGTTCAATCCATATAGGGAATTCTGCGATCACAGAGGGTTTCATCGTGGCCACCGCTTTGAATACCTACTTTCGTCAATAAAGGGATTTAGGTTCAGGAGGCGACTGTTTGCTTGAATACATTTATCTGTTTTTAGATTCAGCAATTTTTGTGGATATAAGTCTTGCTGTGCTAATCGCAACAAGACTTTCAATGATGCGTTGATTTCATTTGGAGTCAATGGGCCCTGACAGGAGTTTTTCCTATCTTTACATTTAGAGACGAATCTGAAACAGTAAGCAAGGGCTTGTTGTTACCTGTTGAGGTTAGAAAATCGTTCGAAAGGAAATATAACTTCTTCTGTTGAAGAAAGTAGTGTAGCTGAAATGGGTTAAGCGCACGATATTTTTTCAGTATCGATAATTTCTTGAAGGGGCCATTTCGCAGATGGTTCAGCCAACCAATGTGAGCCTTGCCACCAGAGAGTTCAATTACACAAGTTATCAGGATTTATCCCTCTGGTCAAGAGATCAGCTGGATTTTCTTTTGTATTTACATAATACCAACATTTTGGTTCAGTGAGAGATTGAATTCGATTCACTCGATTGAAAACAAATGTTGGAAGAAGTGTCGATGATGCTTTTAGCCAGCAGAGGACCACTGTCGAATGGCACCATAGGTATGTGTCATCAAAATGTAAAGTCATTGATTTCTATACTTTGTGCACTAATTTTGATAGGACCAATGCTGCACATAGTTCAAGCTTTGGAACTGTTAGTGCCTTCGAAGGTGCTACCTATGATTCTGCAATCAACAGAGATACTTGAATACGACCAAATTCATTCACACTTGGTACATATATGCAGGCACCGTAGGCATCTTGGGATGCATCGGTAAAACCATGTAACTCAACATGCTTTGGTGAATTTATTAGGATTTCTCTATTCATTTGTATTTCGTTCAGATTTGGAAGTGATTGATGATATTTTTGCCAACGGGCTCTGAGATCTTCAGGTAAATCATCATCCCAGCCAATCTTCAGAGACCACAATTTTTGCAAAAATATTTTCGTTATAACGACACATGGGCTCGAAAGACCTGAAGGGTCAAATATTTGGGAAATTATTGATGAAACAGTTCGTTTGATGACTGTCCTAGGGCTCGAAGGTTTATTGAGATCATACTTGAAGGAATCTGATGTTGGGGACCAACAAAGGCCCACTGTTTTTGTATGTTCTCTGAACGAAAATTGTCTGATACCTTCACAGACCTCTGGTGAAATCTTTCCAAGTACTTCACCACTATTAGGAGACCATTTTCTGAGACTGAAACATGCTTAATTGAGAATGGAGGATACCTGAGAACAAAGAGTTATTACAGATTCAACAGATTCTCCTCCTGAGAGGAAATCATCCACATAAAAATCTTTAGCTATTGCGTTAGCAGCTACTGGGGAGTCCTTTTCATTTTCGATTGAAAGTTGCTTGAGACAACGAATTGAGAGAAAACTGGATGAAGCTAGCCCGTATGTTATGGTATTAAGGTCGAAAACCTGAAGTTCATCTGTAGGATTTTCCCTCCACAAAATTCGTTGAAACGAACGTTGTGAAGGGTTAATAAACAGGGTGTTTATTTCAGGACTTCCCACCCTGATTTTCTCGAAATGTGTGTATGTTCTTGAAAAATCCCGAGACATGTCAACTACATTTTCGAGGAGGACATGGTTCTAAAATATTTTCAGCCCCGCGGCGTTGCCGCTTCTAACGAAAAGAAGCAACAACTTTGTTATTTCGAATGGAACACCCTGTATTTCATTGCATTTTTAGATTCTCCCTGGGAAGCTGATTTGATCAATGCATCACACTTGGGGTCTAGCAGGAATGATTACAGAGATATAGGGTGTTCAAAATCGAGATTTTACAACTTCAGGATTTTTTTGAGTCGAAACTATTCATTATTGGTCAAAACGGCTTTCATGTCCTCATCTCAACTTTTGATTTACTATCTACTGTAATTTATTTAAAACGAATACAGAATGATCAAAAGTCTGAATCTTGAACCACCCTGTATTTGTTTCAAATGAATGTCAGTAGATAGTGAATCAAAAGTTGAGATAGGGACATGAGAGCCGTTTTGACCAATAATGAATAGTTTCGACTCAAAAAAATCCTAAAGTTGTAAAATCTCGATTTTGAACACTCTATATCTCTGTAATCATTCCTGCTAGACCCCAAGTGTGATACATTGATGGAATCAACTCTTCAGGGAGAATCTAAAAATGCGATAAAATACAGGGAGTTCCATTTGAAATAACACAGTTGTTGCTTCTTTTCGTTAGAAGCGGCAACGCCGCTGGGCTGAAAATATTTTAGAACCATGTCCCCCTCGAAAATGTAGTTGACGTGTCTCGGGATTTTTCGAAAACATACACCCATTTCGAGAAAATTAGGGTGAGAAGTCCTGAAATGAACACCCTGTATACCATTTGGTACATTTTTTCTATATCAGCACAGACAACATATTTGTGACTGCGAAATCTCGAAATAATTGATATCAAAGCATCCTGTATTGTAGGCCCCACACAGAGAATATGATTCAGGGATACACCTGAGTCTGAGGGTGCTGAGCCATCAGAAACTACTCTTAGTTCAGTAGTTTCACTGTTCTCGTTTAAAACCCCATGATGGGAAAGAAAGTTTGATACCTCGTTGGAAGCACATATTTTCGACATATAACCAAGCTGCTCGTATTCCTGTAAGAAATTTATGTACATTTTCCGGAAAAGAGTATTCTTCTGAAGTTTATTTTCAAGAGAATAAAACCTTTTTAATGCTATTGTTTTTGAGTCTCCAAGGGCAGAGGGGTCATTCTTCAGTGGAAATTCATCAAAAACTCGCCCTTCCTCATTTCTCTTGGTTGTTTCATTGAAAAGGTTTTCGCAGAACTGCTCTTCCTGAGAAAGACTCTTTTCTTCATGATAGGGTTATTCAAGCTCCCAAAATCGAGCTAGTTGATTTTGTATATCCAAATTCATGCTGAGATTGCAATGTACAGTTTTTTGATCAGAGATAGATGTAGTTCCTGCAATGAGCCAACCAAAAATGCTATTTTGTAGTGATGGATAACCATTTCCAAGATTCATATACTCTTCACGCAAAATAGAATAAAAAATCTTAGCACCTATCAACATATCAACTTCGGAAGGTTTATGGAATTGAGGGTCAGCTAGTACGATTTCTGAAGGTATATTGAGAGCTTTGGAATTCACAAGTCTATACGGCATCTTCCCGCATATTTTCAGGATGACCAGACATGAAATAGACTTCACATAATCAGTATTCAGCGATTGTATTAAAACATTGCATTTTTCGTTCATATTTGATACGGCTTCATTGATACCAACAATTGAAATGTTTATTCTATTTTTAGTAAGATTGGGCTCATTACAAAATTTCTCAGTGATTGAATTGGATTGACTCCCAGAGTCAAGTAGGATAAGACAAAAATGAGGTCTGCTATATGAATCCAGAACATGTATAATGGCAGTGGATAAAAGCACCTCTCTTTCAAACTCTCTCACGGAATCACAACAAGCTTTTGATACATTTGAAACAGAGTTTTGAGATTGATTATATGCTGAATGCGATGGTTTTGAATTTTCTTCACAATCTTCTCGATTTGAAGTGGGTTTATCCGCGTGTAGTATCGTGTGATGCTTTCCATCACATTTCTTACAATTTGTTGACCGGCATTCTGAGATTTCATGATTTCTTCGCAGACAGTTTGCGCACAATTTAAGCTGTTTGACCTTGTCTAACTTGGAAGATAGTTCAAATCCCAAAAACTTTGGACAATTAGTGATATAATGATCAGATTTGCAGAATACACAACTAATTCTGTAAGTGGCAACCAAGGATTTCTGAGGAGGCTTTGATTTGTAAAGATAGTTCGATTGTTTCTGATTGTGCTTTAATTCACTACGAGAGTCCCCATGATTCAATTCAAGTTTTTCTAACAAATCTGCCTCTCCTCTGATGAAGGATTTGAATTTATCTAATGTAGGCAATTCTCTAGCTAATTTGAAAGTTTCCCATTCGCGTTCAGTTTTTTTATCTAACTTCAAAGTTAAAAAATATATTATCAATGTATCCCAATGATCAGTGGGCAAATTCAATTTTTTTAAAGCTCTAATATGCTTTGATACGTCATCTGACATTTAACGAAGATCTGTTGAAAATTCGCTACCTAAATTGGACGTATTGAACAAATATTTCAAATGATTGTGCACTAATAAGCGTTTATTGTCATATCTTTCGCATAACAATTCTCAAGCCATTTCATAATTTTCCGAAGAGAATTCGATTGAATGAATCACTTGCTCAGCCTCACCCTCAAGATGAGCTCTAATATAATGAAATCTTCCAATATTATCTAGATCAGATCTCTTGTGAACGAGTGACATAAATGTGTCGCGGAATTCCAGCCAAGAGTCATAGGTGCCTCTGAAAATGGGCAGTTTCATTTTGGGTAATTGTGAATTAGGCATGACTCTGGGCTGTAATAATGTTGGATTAATTTGGGCAGGAATCGCATGATTTGCAGATTTAATTGATAGAATAGATGAGGATTCATCAACATATTCATCATCAACGGGATTCAGAATATGTTTTTTATTCATGATAATGTCTCTTGCGATCGATATAGTTTTTAAATATATTGATTGAAATTTCTCCCGCTCTGGAAGTTGTTCCTCTAAATCTTCAACCTCGAGTTCAATATCACCCGGTACATTTTCGAATTCAGGTGATAATATGTTTTCTGTTTCAACCCTCATTTCTAGTTCAATGATTGTAGCTTTATCAAGTTCGATATCAGGATCTGGAGTAATTCGCACAATGCTGTCAACATATTTCTTGAAAAGCGTAAGCCTAGCCTTGATTTGGCCTCGTTTTGTGTTTAGTTCCATCGAATCCATTTTTTCAACTAGAAGTTGGTCGAAAAATTATTCAATGAATACAATATTGAGAAACCGAAAACAGAAACAGAACAAACAGAGGTTGAATGATGATTAAATGAATGGAACCTCTCACTTTTATGCTTCTTGATATGGTCACGCCACTACGGAGGGGAGTCCCAATATTTGAGAACAAGCCTTTCCACCTGCAGTCGACGTTCCAAGTTGATGAGATTTAGTTTTCATCCAAGTTCAGCGCAGGAATTGAATGTTAATGGAAGCTTCTGCTTGATTGTTCACTGTAGATCCCGCTCGATTGGACCATTTAATGTTATGTTCAGTGTTCAAGTGGACTGTATTCAAAATCTTCGATGATAAGACTTCATTTCGAATTCGGTTTTACAGTTCTTCCTTTTTTAGATTCGATTCTATTTATTTAACAAAACAACATGACATTCATATGACAACTGTCCTCTTGGTTACGTCTGTCTCTGGCACACACGAGCAGAATGATACAGTGCGTTTTCAAGTGGAGAAAACTGATAACAGAAACTTGAACAATCTGTGTGCGTTATATTCGTTCGGAAGTCGTCTTATATGGTCAATGAGAACTTGTCTGCTTCAATAGTGTCCATGTGAGATGATAGAAAAGAGAGATATGGTGTACACGACGATGAAGTCGATGTATCTTCATTTGCCTATTGAACTCGTTATATACCCTTCAAAGTCGTTTTATACGGTCACTGCAATCGTATCTGCTTCAACTGTATGCATGTCAGATGCTAGACTGCAGAGTTACAGTGTTAACATAGTCAAAGTCGGAGTTTATTGTTCTGCAAGCTGTGTGCGTTGTACCCGCTTGGAAGTCATCTTATAAGGTCAATGCAAACTTGTCTGCTTCAATGGTGTCCATGTGGTATGATAGGAAGAGAGATATAGTGTTCACGACTATGAAGTCGATGTATCTCCATTTGCCTATTGTTCTCGTTATGATCCCTTCAGAGTAGTCTTATACGGTCACTGCAATCGTTCCTGCATCAACTGTATGCATGTCAGATGCTAGACTGCAGAGTTACTGTGAATAACAAAGTCGAAGCGAAGTTTCTTGTTCTGCAAGTTGTGTGCGTTGAACCTGCTTAGGAGTCGTCTCATATAGGCAATGAGAACTCGTTTGCTTCAATTGTATCCATGTGAGATGATAGGATATAGAGATATAGTGTGCACAACGATGAAGTCGATCTATCTACATTTGTCTATTGTACGCATCATATTTCCTTCGAAAACTTCTCATACGGTCACTGCAATCGTATCTGCTTCAACTGTATCCATGTCAGATGCTATACTGCAGAGTTACCGTGTTAACATAGTCGAAGTCGACTTTTCTTGTTCTGCAAGCTGTGTGCGTTATACCTGCTTGAAAGTCATCTTATATGTTAAATGCGAACTTGTCTGCATCAAAAGTGTCCATAGAGACATATAGTGTGCACATCGATGAAGTCGATGTAACTTTATTCGCCCATTGATCTCGTGATATTCCCTTCAGAGTCGTCTCATACGGTCACTGCAATCGTATCTTCTACAACTGTATGCATGTCAGATGCTAGACGGCAGAGTAACAGTGTAAACACAGTTGAAGTAGAAGTTTCTGCTTCTGCAAGCTTTGTGCGTTATACGTTCTCGGAAGTCGTCTTATTTAGTCAATGAGAACTTGATTGCTCCAATAGAGTCCATGTGAGATGATAGGATAGAGAGATATAGTGTTCACAATGATGAAATCGGTGTATCTTCATTCATCTATTGTACTCATTTCATACCCTTCTAAGTCATCTCATACGGTCACTGCCATCGTATCTGCTTCAACTTCATGCATGTCAGATGCTAGACTGCCAAGTTACAGTGTAACCATAGTCAAAGTCGCAGTTTCTTGTTCTGCAAACTGTGTAGGTTATACCCGCTTAGAAGTCGTCTGATATGTTCAATGCAAACTTTTCTGCTTCAATAGTGTCCATGTGAGATGATAGGATAGAGATATATAGTGTGTACGACGATAAAGTCGATGTATCCCTATTCGACTATTGTACTCGTTATATACCCTTCAAAGTCGTCTCATACGATCACTGCCATTTCATTTGCTCAACTGTATGCATATCAGATGCTAGACTGCAGGGTAACAGTGTAAACATAGCCAAAGTAGAGATTTTTAGTTCTGCAAGCTGTGTGCGTTATACCCGCTCGGGAGTCGTCTCATATGGTCAATGCGAACTTGTCTGCTTTGATAGTGTTCATGTGAGGTGATAGGATAGAGATATATGTTGTGTACGACGATGAAGTCGATGTTTCCCCATTTGCCTATTGTACTCGTTATATTTCCTTCAGAGTCGTCTTATACGGTCACTGCCATCGTATCTGCTTCAACCGTATGCATGTCAGATGCTAGACTGCAGAGATATCCGCTTGGAAGTCGTCTTATATGGTCAATGCGAACTTGCCTGCTTCAATGGTGTCCATGAGAGATGATAGGAAAGAGAGACATAGTGTACACGACAATGAAGTCGATGTATTTCCATTTGCCTTTTGTACTCGTTATATACCCTTCAAAGTCGACTTATACGGTCACTGCAATCGTATCTGCTCCAACTGTATGCATGTCAGATGCTAGACTGCAGAGTTACAGTGTGAACATAGTCAAATTCGAAGTTTCTCGATCTACAAGATGGGTGCGATATACTCGCTTGAGAGTCGTCTCATATGGTCAATGCAAACTTGTCTGCTTCAATAGTGTTAATGTAAGATCATAGGATATAGAAATATAGTGTGCACAACGATGAAGTCGACATATCTTCATTCGTCTATTGTTCTCGTTATATATCCTTCAAAGTCGTCTTATACGGTTACTGCAATGGCATCTGCTTCAACTGTATGCATGTCAGATGCTAGACTGCAGATTCACAGTGTAATCATAGTCAAAGTCGGAGTTTCTTGGTCTGCAATCTCTGTGCGTTATATTCGCTCGGAAGTCGTCTCATATGGTCAATGCAAACTTGTCTGCTTCAATAGTGTCCATGTGAGATGATAATATAGAGAGATATAGTGTGCAAAACGATGGAGTTGGTGTATCTTCATTCGCCTATTGTAGAGGGTGTCCCAAACTGGATGCGTTCTTATGGGAACACCCCTTATTTGAAGAGGTGGAAAAAAATTAACCTAGGTGTCCGGAGCTTAAATTCAATAAGGAAACCACTGGCGCAAACGAGACTTTGCTATCTCTTATCGTTTGGCCGCCAGAGGGCTTTTCTCGAAATTCGTCGATTTCTTCAATGCCCCATAACTTTCTTATTAATGAAGATAATTAATTCTGGTGAAAACATTCACTAAGCACTTTTTTCCATAGAATCTATTGAGATGAGAAGTTTTTCTACAGGGCGTTCAGATTGCTGTGCACCATCCCAAACTCTGTTTTTCTAAATAGACCACCCTATATATTATGATATTTTCGAGAAGCTCGTAAAATTTCCTAAATTTTGATGTATCACTCGTCATGTTTATCTCAGTAACCATTAGCAACATTACGATTCAAAAATTAAAATATTGTGCCTACAGAAATCAAGATTGCCATGACTAATAAAATGACATGGGATGCTAACATGTTATGATTGAAGCCACAGTTCTGAAGTTTCATGATTAAATTACTCATAGTTATCATAATGAATTTATAACTATTTAAAATACAAAGGACAACAACAACAAACCAACAATATTACACTAACACTTAATCCTAACATAAAATTATATGGAACTTAATCAACGATATTGAATAAACATAAACACAAACATAATGAAATTATGTCAGCAAATGTTCAAATTGTCCCCCATCTTGTTGAAGGCAAATTCTACATCTTTTGGTAACAGCATTAACTGCATTAATGAGTTGTATATTTAGAACTCGGTTAAACGCACCTCGCAACACCCTTTCTAATTCTTCCTGGCTATTGAAATTATTATTTTTATAAGAAAAGTCTCTAATTCTACCCCAAAAAAAATCTAAGGGCGTCAGGTCTGGTGACCGGGCAGACCATTGTATGGGCCCTTGATTTCCCATCCACTTCTCACCGAACTGGACATTGAGGTAATCGTTGATAATCCTTGCACAATGTGCAGGGGCACCATCGTGCTGGAAAACTACTCTGGGTATCAGATCAATAGGAATATCTTCCAAGAAAAGTTCAACCTGGTTCCTTAAAATATCCAAATATCCTCTAGAATTCAGCGGTCCATCATAAATATAGGGTCCAATGAATTGTCCTCTGAAAATTCCTACCCACACATTAAAACTGAATATTCCTTGTTGTCTGTTTTGAACAGTCACATGGGGATTTTCTTGAGACCAAGTGTAATCATTAAATCGATTAAATATGCCCGCACTACTAATCGAAGCTTCGTCGGTCCAAATACAATTTATGGCGAAATCTGGTTCATTATGTATCTTATTCAAATACCACTGAGAAAAACGAGTTCTTCTATCCAAATCCTCAGGAAGAAGATGATGGATTTTGCGAAATCGATAGGGCTTGAATTTATTTTTTTTTCAAATTCCGATGGATTGTGCTTCTGGGTATGCCAGTCTCTGCTTTAAGTTTTCTTGTGAAAGTTTTACCATTATTTTGATACAAAGTTCCCAATACGGTTATAGTTTTTATTTCATTTTCATTTTGAATTTTTTGATTTTGAGCATAACTTGCTCTGGGTTTGTTGAAAGAACCAAACTTTTGGAGATTATGGGCAAGTCTAGCAAATATATCCCTGGATGGTTGCTGTCGTTCGGGATATCTTTGGAAATACAAGTTTTCTGCCGCCTGAGCATTTTTGTTACTTTCTATGTAACATTTAAGCATGTTGAACTTTTCGTAATTTTCATACATTCCTTGAAACTCTCCAAAAACCTTATGAATATACTTATTTCCTACCGAAAATACCAAAATATCAATTATTATCGAGGGAAACGGTATGTCTCATACACCGAAATTATAAAAACGAAAATCATATTACTACACACTATAATACGAGACGGGCACATAATTTAAATATACCAATACCTAGCTCTACATAAATAATAAACTCTCTCATTTACAATGGCAGAAAATTGTATATCTATTTGCCTGATGAGGTAAAATGTATCAATTACCCAAAAATGTTTAAATACTTGGTCAAAAGTCTTCTAATTGAAAAAGCTTGCTATTCCTTAGACGAATTCTTTTCAGAAAAATTCCTAAAATAATTCACATTGCTGATACTCTGTTGTTTTCCGATTTAAAACTTTCAACTATATTCTTTGGTTTCAACAATTTCTGTAATTTTGATGTGTTTTATATTGTTCACTATATTTTGTTAGTTCTATTTATACAACGTAGGGATTCATTTTCATACTCTACTTTATTTCTTTATATGTATATATATAAGCATGTTCGACTTTGTCAATGAGAATTTCATTCTTCAGACAATGAAGTATATTTTGATTTGATTTGATTTGGAAGTCGGAGTTTCTTGTTCTGCAACCTGTGTGCGTTGTACCCGCTTGAGAGTAGTCTTATATGGTCAATGCGAACTTGTCTGCATCAGTAGTGTCCATAGAGAGATATAGTGTGCACAACGATGAAGTCGATTGAACTCCATCTGGCCATTTGACTCGTTATATACCCTTCAGAGTCGTCTCATACGGTCACTGCCAGCGTATCTTCTTCAACTGTATGCATGTCAGTTGCAAGACTGCAAAGTTACAGTTTAAACATAGTAAAAGTCGAAGTTTCTGGTCCTGCAAACTGTGTGCGTTATAACCGCTTAGAAGTCGTCTTATATGGTCGATCCGAACTTGTGTGCTTCAAAAGTGTCCATGTGAGATGATAGTATAAAAATATATAGAGTGTAAGGCGATAGAGACGATGTATCCCTATTTGCCTCTTGTACTGTTTATATACCCTTCAAAGTCGTCTCATACGGTCACTGCCATCGTATCTGCTCCAACTTTATGCATTCCAGAAACTAGACTGCAGAGTTACAGTGTAAATATAGTCAAAATCGGAGTATCTTGTTCAGCGAGCTGGGTGCCTTGTACCTGCTTGAAAGTCGTCTTATATGGTCAATGCAAACTTGTCTGCTTCAATAGTGTTCATGTGAGTTGATAGGATAGAGATATATAGTGTGTACGACGATGAAGTCGATGTATCCCGATTTGCCTATTCTACTCGTTATATACCCTCCAAAGTCATCTCATACGGTCACTGCCATCGTATCTGCTCAACTGTATGCATGTCAGATGCCAAACTGCAGAGTTACAGTGTGAACATAGCCAAAGTCGAAATTTCTTGTTCTGCAAGCTGTGTGCATTATACTCGTTCGGGAGTCGTCTCGAATGGTCAATGCAAACTTGTCTGCTTCAATAGTGTTTATTTGAGGTGATAGGAAAGAGATATATAGTGTGTACGACGATTAAGTCGATGTATCCCCATCTGCCTATTGTACTCGTTATATACTACCATCGTATCTGCTTCAACTGTATGCATTTCAGATGATGGACTACAGAGTTACAGTGTAGACATAGTCAGAGTCGAAGTTCCTCGTTCTGCAAGATGTGTGCGATATACCCGCTTGAGTGTCGTCTTATATGGTCAATGCAAAATTTTCTGCTTCAATAATGTCAATGTAAGATCATAGGATATAGAAATATAGTGTACACGACGATGAAGTCGATGTATCTCCATTTGCCTATTGTACTCGTTATAAACCCTTCGGAGTCGTCTTATACGATCACTGCAATTGAATCTGCTTCAACTGTATGCATGTCAGATGCTAGACTGCAGAGTTACAGGGATTACATAGTCGAAGTCGACGTTACTCGTTCTGCAAGCTGTGTACGTTATACCTGCTCAAGAGTCGTCTCAGATGGTCGATGCAAACTTGTCTGCTTCGATAGTGTCCATGTGAGATGATAGCATAGAGAGATATAGTGTGCATAACGATGAAGTCGATGTTAATTCATTTGCCGATCGAACTCGTAATATTCCCTTCAGAGTCGTCTTATACGGTCACTGCCATCGTATCTGCTTCAGCTGTATGCATGTTAGATGCTAGACTGCAGAGTTACAGTGTAAACGAAGTGAAAGTCGAAGTTTCTTGTTCTGCAAGCTGTGTGCGTTATACCTGCTCAGGAGTCATCTCAGATGGTCAATGCGAACTTGTCTGCTTCAATAGTGTCCATGTGAGATGATAGCATAAAGAGATATAGTGTGCACAACGATGCAGTCGATGTTACTTCATTTGCCTATTGAACTCGTAATTTTCCCCTCAGAATCGTCTTATACGGTCACTGCAATAGTATCTGCTTCAACAACATGCATGTCAGATGTTAGACTGCAGAGTTACCGTGTCAACATAGTCGAAGTCGACGTTTCTTGTTCTGCAAGCTGTGTGCGTTATACCTGCTTCGAAGTCGTCTTATATGGTCAATGCAAACTTGTCTGCATCAATATCGTCCATAGAGACATATAGTGTGCACAGCGATGATGTCGATGTGACTTCATTTGCCTATAGAACTCGTAATATACCCTTCAGAGTCGTCTCATACGGTCACTGCCATCGTATCTGCTTCAACTGTTTGCATGTCAGATGCTAGACGGCAGAGTCACAGTGTTAACACAGTCGAAGTCGAAGTTTCTTTTTCTGCAAGCTCCGTGCGTTATACCCGCTCGAAAGTCGTCTCATTTGGTCAATGAAAACTTGTCTGCTTCAATAGTGTCCATGTGAGATGTAAGGATAGCAAGATATAGTGTGCACAACGATGAAGTCGGTGTATCTTCATTTGCCTATTGTACTCGTTATATACCCTTCTAAGTCGTCTCAAACGGTCACTGCCATCGTAACTTCTTCAACTGTATGCATGTCAGATGCTAGACTGCAGTGTTACAGTGTGAATTTAGTCAAAGTCGAAGTTTCTTGTTCTGCAAACTGTGTGCGTTATACTCGCTCGGAAGTCGTCTCATATGGTCAATGCAGACTTGTCTGCCTCGATAGTGTTCGTGTAGGATGATAGGATGAAGATATAAAGTGTGTACGACGATAAAGTCAATGTATTCCCATTTGACTATTGAACTCGTTATATACCCTTCAAAGTCATCTCATACGGTCACTGCCATCGTATCTTCTTCAACTGTATGCATGTCAGTTGCTAGGCTGCAAAGTTACAGTGTAAACATAGTCAAAGTCGAAGTTTCTGGTCCTGCAAACTGTGTGCGTTATAACCGCTTAGAAGTCGTCTTATATGGTCGATACGAACTTGTGTGCTTCAAAAGTGTCCATGTGAGATGATAGGATAGAGAGATATAGAGTGTACGGCGATGAAGTCGATGTATCCCCATTTGCCTCTTGTACTGTTTATATACCCTTCAAAGTCGTCTCATACGGTCACTGCCATCGTATCTGCTCCAACTTCAAGCATTCCAGAAACTTGACTGCAGAGTTACAGTGTAAATATAGTCAAAGTCGGAGTATCTGTTCTGCGAGCTGTGTGCGTTGTACCCGCTTGGAAGTCTTCTTATATGGTCAATGCAAACTTGTCTGCTTCAATAGTGTTCATGTGAGTTGATAGGATAGAGATATATAGTGTGTACGACGATGAAGTCGATGTATCCCTATTGGGGACACCTGATGTGTCAAAATATAAAGTATCGAATTCAAATCCATAAAAAAATATTTCATCAAGTTGGTGAACGGTCTAAATAGTATAGAATCGACACTGTATCCTTCTGAACCGTAAAATATCAAATTGTAAAAGTCATTATTCCATCATATCTGTATCTCATCAGAACTGTATTCTATAAAGGCAGTTGTTTATCAAATCCGTATTCTGTCGCAACATCAGTCTATCGTACTAGTTCTCCATCAAATTGGTAATCTATCAGAACTGTATTCCATCAGAAACGATAATTCGTCATAACCGTATTCCATAGGAACCGTAATTCGTCAAAACCGTATTTCATCGAACCAATAAACCATCATAATCATATTTGGTCATAACAACTTTCCATACAAAATGTATTTTATGAAATCGGTATTTCATCAGATCAGTATTTCATAGAATCAGTAATTCATCAAACCCGTACTCCATAGAAATGGTAATTCATTATATCCGAATTTTATCGAACCTGTAATTTGTCAGAGTCGTATTTTATAGAAATGATAATTCATTATATCCGTATTTTATAGAAACAGTAATGTGTCAAACCCGTATTTTATAGAAAAGGTATCTCACCGGATTCGTATTCCATAGGAATAATAATTCATCAGACCCGTTTTTTATCAACGTTAATCTACCATGATGAACATCCATAGAATTGATGATTTAGCAGCACTGTATCTCATAGAAACCGTAATTCGTCGACACCGTATTCTATCGGACGGTAAATCATCGGATTGTATTCCGTCAGGATGAGATTCAGATGATACAGAAAACTGCACTGCAGTGACACGCCATAGTTCAGGCAGAGACGCAGAGATGGCGCAGCTCGACAGTGAAGTGCAATGACAAAAACAGCAAGTTTGTCTATAAACAATCAAAACAGGAGTTGTACACGGCAACCTCAGAATGTTCGAGAATGAATTAACTGTGAAATACTGCAACATCATTTCATAATCATATTATGTACAACTCCCATTTCCGATGTCCTCACGGGATACCTCACTTATTATTCAAGATGGAGATCTGCGGTTTCTGCAACTCTTCTGTGGAACTCATGATACCGCAAACAAAATATTCATAATCTATGGTGAAAGTCTCAAAGTGGAGTGAATTGATTCATAAAAAGACACACAAAGTCATCTCCACAAATTTATTGACTGAATAATCAGTATCTGTACATGTTTCGGACTATCGACAGTCCATCATCAGCAGCATATTTCAATTGACAATTCTGTGGAAATGGAAAAAAGGAGAAGGTAATAAAATTATTGCATGATACAATTTAAATTACAATAATGAAGGGCAAATGGCTCTAGGCCCAAAAGGGGCTTTATGGGGGATCCCAACACTTGTTCATCCAAGTGATCGGAGATGAGAAAGATTTTCAATATTCATAGCCTGCTTTGGGATACAAGGAGAAATTTTAAATGTTGCATTTTTGGACCACTCCTGTATCTCAGCTATCTTTCAAATTACAGAAGAAGTGAAAACAGTTCCTCATACATTTCTTCACGTTGAATTCAGTGGCGTAGTCAAATTTTCAAAATAAGCTGTCATTATTTTTTTTTTATCTCTTGGGGCGCATGAAAGGGAATCCCATCAATGTTTGGAAATCATCGTGCGTACCCAGGAACGATAGGGGGAGAAAGTAGAAATTGAAATTTGTTTCGATCTTTCGGATCTAAAGAATATTTCCATTGGCAAAAAATCCCACAGCTTCGCCGTTCTATATAGGTAAAAATTCATTCTTGAAGATTTGTTCGGCATATCTTAGGGTTGACGCCGAAGCGATGTGCTGATTGAGATTGTTGAGCTCGTCTGAGTGGTATTGCGATGGAATGTTTGCAGAGATTTCTGGAGATCATTCACCGTAGAAGAACATATATTGAAATGTGAGAGGTTGCCGCCTCTTCAACGGTCTTCAAGTGATGTCAAAAAATTGTTGAGGGTGGCATCACCCACCAGGCGAATGACTCTTCCGTGGATGGAATCTAAGAGCATCAGCGTATTTTTGGGTGCTGAACCCCATATGTCGGAACAGTAGTAGTCTAGAACAGGCCGTATCTGTTCTTCGTAGATCGCATAAGAAGCTGTTGGGGTGTGAGGTAGATTCGTGCTCGAAATAAAAATCCGAACTTTGTGCCATTTTTTTAGTATATTTCTTATTGATTTGCCTTGTGAATATAAGGCAATGAAATCCATATCACAAATTTTTATATTCACCTGATACAGTGTTTCGTCACACACTAGTTTCAATTATACCATCATTCAACATTCACCAATATTCAGCACCATATTCAGTCACTAGGAAAGCTGTGGAACTATGAAATTATAGTAGGTGGCTATGAATAATAGGCGAGTGCGTACTTTTTTATAATTCTTGTCCTTGAACTACCTCTTGAGATTTTCGAGCTTTTTATTCAATGGCGAATTATAATCTAGTATATTAAACTACCAACTTATATCACAACAATATTTGATTATTCGTAGTTTTGATCCTGGATTATATTCGTCTTTGTATTGAAATTTCGTAAACTTCAACAGGTAGACTAGTGACCAGAATTATGAAACATTCTGCACTCGATTCTGTTCTATATGTTCATCTACTAATCAGGTCCATATAGTCAACAAATAGTGCTGAATATTTGTAAATTTTGAATATTGGTGAATGTTAAATGCTGGTGAAATTGAAGC
Source organism: Phaedon cochleariae (assembly GCA_918026855.4). NCBI lineage: Eukaryota > Metazoa > Arthropoda > Insecta > Coleoptera > Chrysomelidae > Phaedon > Phaedon cochleariae. The sequence continues at coordinate 16,306,098 of OU896722.1, read as the reverse complement.
TAATGTGTGACAAAACTAGGTAGGGCTGGAAAAAAATCGATAAATCAATGTACCGATATATCAAATAAAGATGTTATATGAAAAATATCGATATATTCATATTTCAATTTACAATCTTTTCAGATTTTCTCATGAAATATATTTATATATTTGAAGTAGTAGTAATACTCCAAGTCATCTCCACTCTCCACAATTATTCAATTAAAATCTGGACGATTCTAGGACATGTTTCGAACCTTCATAGGTTCATCATCAGCTATTATCTCAGGTATCAATTCTAGAATGAATGGAGGAGTGTGAAATCAATCAATTTTGAGTATAGTTCAGCAAACTGCATCATTCCGAAGCGTTATACAGCTACCTCACAATAACTCGTACAAAAAAATATTTCAGATAAAACTTGTAGGTAATTCAGTTTTCTAGATTGGTGATAGATATTTTCATGCTAGGACATACCAGTGCGGAGATAATGCAGAAGTCGACAATTTTCGACGCCATTTTCCAAAATGACGAATGACGCGGGCGGTCGCCGAAGTCGCAAATTTGGAAATTTGATAATTACCGTGGATTCTAGAACATATCCAAAAATCAAAACTACCAGACCTTCTGCAGGGCAAGGTTCACTCACGATCCCTGACTACTGGACTACGAGGTATGCTCATAAATAAAGGATACCTTCATTCTCAACAATATCAGTACTTCATTACGAAAGCACTGTATACCTATAGACATGGAGTTTTGGTAGAGTGTTGTTCGACATATTCCAAGGTGTATAAGGAGAAGATGTGCTGATCGGATCTGTCGAGTTCGTCTGCAGAGATTTCTGAAAAATATTTTCCGTGGAAGTATCTATAGAAAAGTTGAAGGTCGCTGACTTCTCTACGGTGTTTTGATGGAGTCGAAGTACTACTGAGTGTGGCATCACTCACTCGATGAAAGGCTCCTTCCTGGACGGAATCTAAGAACATCAGCGTATGTTTGGGTGCTGAACCTCATATGTGAGAACAGTATTCTAAAACTGGCCGTATCTGTGCTTTGTAAACCTTGAGAAGCCGTCGAGGTGTGAAGTAATTTTCGCGCAGAATAAAAATCCGAGTTTCTGCGAAGCTGCTTTTTGCTGATCGAACATGATTCTCCCATGAAAGAGTATTGCTGATGAAAATAACTTTATAGCATAAATATAGTGGTTTTGGTAGGAATACTGGTTCCAGACATTGTTTCATCGGACATGCTGAGTTCTGTCTCTCTATAGAGAAAAATACAGGATTTAGTTTTGGTGGCGTTGAATTGATATTGATTATTGTTGGTACCTACCTGGTTACTACCTATGTAGTAATTTGTCGTCATGGACAGCGTTGACCTGTCGTCGTCGTGAGTTCTTGGTTACCTGGAACTAAGTGGGAATTCTAGAAGAGAACGCAGTATGAAGAGTTCTATCGTCTTCAAAGCTGTGGATACGGCAAGTGGTAGCTCCCAACAGATCATCGATATGAAGTAGGAACAATGTTGGAGCCGAAAGTGTGATTCTTGTGGAACGCCGGAATTGATGGAAATGGTATGAGACGATATTCCGTTCAGCAAGATTGGACGAATTACTTCGAGATTGGACTTGGTTGACCCCTCGAAAGAATCCTGAGTACGAAACACAAACAGAAAGCAGACCTAGATGGTAGGTCAATAATAAGTAGGTATACTATCCTCGAACTTGAATTACAGCATTCACCCGCCGTGGCATCGAGTTGATCAAACTTCTCAATCAGTCTTGAGATATATTGTATCGGTGGTAACGGATATAACCATAAATTCTTCTCGATGAACGAATCGTAGTTCTGAAAGAGTCTCTGATGGCATGACAAGTCCAAGAGGAAACAAACGCGCTTCCGTTGTTCGTTCCAAAGATGCTTCATAGGTTCTGAATTATTGTAAATATAAATAGTAGTTTCGAAAACTAAAGAAACACCCTTTTATAGACAGTCAAACTGAAAAGAGGTAGAAATTAAAATAATAAAAGTGTGTTGATGAATACATAACGAAAAAAATATAAGCATCTCCGTAATCAGTACATTCAATGTTGTGTATTTATCAACACACTTTCATTATTTTATTTTCTACCTCTTTTTAGTTTGACTATATCTATAAAAGGGTTCCTATTTTTTATTTCGACGGCCCACTACAAAAGCGTGTTCTCTAGTTTGATCTCCTACCCCATCAACCTCCAGATAGAACAAATCCCGTTTGCCATATACAGGGTGATCCACGGTGGATGGCCTATTAGAAGTACCTGGAGAACGCAGAGACAGAACATTGTGAAAATTGAGATGCTTTGATAATAGAACATTCTCTATCCGTCTGGAATATATTCATCGATACAGTGTTGCCACTTCTATCAGAAACAACTAGCAACTTTGTTATTTCGAATGAAACACCCTGTATTTTATTGCATTTTCAGATTTCTGCTAAAGAGCTGATTTCATCAATGTATCACACTTGGGGTCCAGCAGGAATGATTACAGAGATATAGGGTGTTCCAAATCGAAATTTTTCAATTTCAGGATTTTTTTGTGTCGAAACTATTGATTATCGATCAAAACGGCACACATGTCTCTGTCTCAACTTTTGATTCACTATCTACTGAAATTTAATTGGAAAAAATACAGGGTGGTCCAAGATTCAGAATTTTAATCACCCTGTATCTATTCCAATTGAATGTCAGTAGAAAGTGAATCAAAAGTGAAGATGGGGACATGTTAGCCGTTTTGATCGATAATGAATAGTTTCGACACAAAAAATTCCTGAAATTGAAAAATCTCGATTTTGAACACCCTATATCTCTGTAATAATTCCTGCTAGCCCCAAGTGTGATACATTGAACGAAAAAAAAAAATACACGGTGTTTCATTTGAAATAACAAAGTTGCTAGTTGTTTCTGATAGAAGTGGCAACACTGTATCGATGAATATATTCCAGACGGATAGAGAATGTTCTATTATCAAAGCATCTCAATTTTCAGAATGTGTTGTCATTTCGTTCTCCAGATACTTCTGATAGGTCATCCACCGTGGATCACCCTGTATATCATATTATATGCGCTTCATTGAATTTTCCGATTTTGAAAAAAGCATCATAATCACCGACCAATAAAAAAACTGATAACAATTTTGAATAGAATCGAATCATGTAATTCCATAACTGCTCCACCATAATATATTGAATCCGCCATCACTAATTTTACAATTTTGACAAAACAAAATTACATTCTTCAACCTCGGGAGCCCCCAAATACAAATTTTGAGTGGAATCGGATCGTAATTACAAAACTTTTCTGCCATATTGGATCCGTCATCTCAAATTCTCAAATTTGACGAAAGAATCATAATCTATGATCCCGAAAAATCCCATGAACAAATTTTCAATAGATTCGAGTCTGAATGAAATAATTCATCCGCCATCTTGAATTTACCAATTTCGACGAAAGAATCATAATCTCCGACCTCAAAAACCCTATCAATACAGATACCAATTTTGAATAAAAGCGGATCAAAATAATTAGAAACCTCGTTTGCCATATTAGATCCGCCATCTTGAATTTACTAATTTCTACAATAGAATCATAATCTTCGACCTCAAAAACCCTTTCAATCCAGATACCAATTTTGAATATCATGATAATTATAAAACTCGTTTGCCATATTGAATCCACCTTTTTGAATTTTCAAATTTCAACGAAAGAATAAAAATTTTTGATCCCGAGAACCCGCAGATACAAATTTCGAATAGATTTGAATCATAATTACAAAATCCGTCCGCCATATGGGATCCGCGATCTTAAATTTACCCTTCCTGCTTTCTGAGGGGGGTAATCAACCCTTCTAGCTCCCATGGATGTGCACCTGGTGAAAATAAAATGTTCAAAATATAACACCTAGGTATAGGTACCTATTCAGACCTGGCCTGATTTCTTCCCAAGTATTTATGGATGTACCTATCGATTATGAATCACTACAGTGAAAAGAAGTGGTTCGGTCGATCATAATAATGAATGAGAATGAAATAATATACCTATATCGAAAACGATGTCAAAATACCGATGTCAGTTCTATAACATAACATAATTACAACATTCAATTATTCAAGAACGTATGAAAATTGCTGTGTACATCATCTTCACGAAATATCGGCAAGATCTGATTGTTCGTTTAGGTAACTACCTATAGTTATGAACAAATGCATCTCTTGCTGTTCCTGTAAAATCAATAATTCTCGACAGTATTTCACTATACTTCACTATCGAACTGCGACATCTGTGCGTATCCTACTCAACTATCTAGATTTACTTTGGCAGTTTCCTGTATCATTACGATTTCAACTTGATCCGATGATTCACCGTCCGATAAAATACGGTGTCGACGAGTTACGGTTTCTATGAAATACAGATCTGCTGAATCACCAGTTATCCAATATGGAGAATTGATGTTGATGAAATACGGGTTTGACAAATCACTGATTCTATGAAATACGGATATGATGAATTACCGTTTCTATAAAATATAGGTTTGACAAATTACAGATTCTATTTAATACGGGTGTGATGAATTATCGTTTCTATAAAATACGGGATCGATGAATTACTGATTCTATGAAATACGGATCTGATGAATTACCGTTTTTATAAAATACGGGGCTAACAAATTACTGATTCTATGAAATACGGATATGATGAGTTAACGTTTAAATAAAATACGGGTTTGATGAATTACTGTTTTTATGCAATACGAATCTGATGAATTACTGATTCTACGGAATACGGTTATGATGGATTATTGATTTGATGAAATACGGTTCTGGCGAATTGCGGTTTCTACAAATTACGGTTTCGCTGGATTACAAATTCGATAAGTGTTCACTCTGATAGATTAATGTCTTGATGAAATGCGGATCTGATGAATTGCCGTTTCGATGCTCAACAGGTTCTATACGATATTGTCTCGATATGATACGATTTTGATAATTTACTGTTTCTATGGAATACGGTTATGTTGGATTACCAATTCTGAAAAATAAGGTATGATGTTTTACTTCTCCATGAAGTATATTTCTTCATTTAACTGTATGATGAGATGCATTATGATCCTTCATGATTTGATGAATTATTGGTTCTATGAAGAACAGTTTCTACAGAATGCCATTATGATAGAATTCGATTTGATGAAATACGGTTTTGATACAATACGATCTGACGAAATATATGTACCCCCCCTATTCGCCTATTGTACTCGTTATATACCCTCCAAAGTCATCTCATACGGTCCCTGCCATCGTATCTGCTCAACTGTATGCATGTCAGATGCTAAACTGCAGAGTCATAGTGTGAACATAGCCAAAGTCGAAATTTCATGTTCTGCCAGCTGTGTGCATTATACTCGTTCGGAAGTCGTCTCATATGGTCAATGCAAACTTGCCTGCTTCAATAGTGTTCTTAGAGGTGATAGGAAGAAGATATATAGTGTGTACGACGATTAAGTCCATGTATCTCCATATGCCTATTGTACTCGTTATATACTACCACCGTATCTGCTCCAACTGTATGCATGTCAGATGATAAACTACAGAGTTACAGTGTGAACATTGTCAGAGCCGAAGTTCCTCGTTCTGAAAGATGTGTGCGATATACCCGCTTGAGTGTCGTCTCATATGGTCAATGCAAACTTCTCTGCTTCAATAATGTCAATGTAAGTTCATAGGATATAGAAAAATAGTGTACATGACGATGAATTTGATGTATCTCCATTTGCCTATTGTACTCGTTATATACCTTTCGAAGTCGTCTAATACGGTCACTGCAATCGTATCTGCTCCAACTGTATGCATGTCAGATGCTAGACTGCAGAGTTACAGTGTTAACATAGTCGAAGTCAGCGTTACTTGTTCTGCAAGCTGTGTGCGTTATACCTGCTCAAGAGTTATCTCAGATGGTCAATGCTAACTTGTCTGCTTCAATGATGTCCATGTGAGATGATAGCATAGAGAGATATGGTGTGCACAACGATGAAGTCGATGTTACTTCATTCGCCTATTGAACTCGTAATATTCCCTTCAGAGTCGTCTTATACGGTCACTGCCATCGTATCTGCTTCAACTGTATGCATGTCAGATGCTAGACTGCAGAGTTACAGTGTAAACGAAGTCAAAGTCGAAGTTTCTCGTTCTGCAAACTGTGTGCGTTTTATCCGCTTGAGAGTCGTCTCATATGGTCAATGCAAACTTGTCTGCTGCAATAGTGTCCATGTGAGATGATAAGGTAGAGAGATATAGTGTGCACAACGATGAAGTTGGTGAATATTCATTCGCCTATTGTACTCGTTATATTCCCTTCTGAGTCGTCTCATACGGTCAATATCATCGTATCTGCTTCAACTTAATGCATGTCAGATGCTAGACTGCAGAGTTACAGTGTTAACATAGTCAAAGTCGGAGTTTCTTGTTCTGGAAGCTGTGTGCGTTTCACCCGCTTGGAAGTCGTCTCATATGGTCAATGCGAACTTGTCTGCTTCAATAGTGTTCATGTAGGATGATTGGATGAAGATATATAGGGTGTACGACGATGAAGTCGATGTATCCCCATTTGACTATTGAACTCGTTATATACTCTTCAAAGTCATCTCATACGGTCACTGCAATCGTATCTGCTCAACTGTATGCATGTCAGATGCTAGACTGCAGAGTTACAGTGTAAACAGCCAAAGTTGAGATTTTCTGTTCTGCAAGCTGTGTGCGTTATACCCGCTTGGGAGTCGTCTTATATGGTCAATGCGAACTTGTCTGCATCAGTAGTGTCCATAGAGGGATATAGTGTGCACAACGATGAAGTCGATTGAACTTCATCCGGCCATTTAACTCGTTATATACCCTTCAAAGTCGTCTCATACGGTCACTGCCATCGTGTCTTCTTCAACTGTAAGCATGACAGTTGCTAGACTGTAAAGTTACAGTGTAAACATAGTCAAAGTCGAAAAGTTTCTGGTCCTGCAAACTGTGTGCGTTATAACCGCTTGGAAGTCGTCTAATATGTTCCATACGAACTTGTGTGCTCCAAAAGTGTCTATGTAGGATGATAGGATAGAGAAATATAGAGTGTACGGCGATGAAGTCGATGTATCCCCATTTGCCTCTTGTACTGTTTATATACCCTTCAAAGTCGTCTCATACGGTCACTGTCATCGTATCTGCTCCAACTCCATGAATTCCAGAAACTAGACTGCAGAGTTACAGTGTGAATACAGTCAAAGTCGAAGTATCTTGTTCTGCGAGCTGTGTGCGTTGTACCCGCTTGGAAGTCGTCTTATATGGTCAATGCAAACTTGTCTGCTTCAATAGTGTTCATCTGAGTCGATAGGATAGAGATATATAGTGTGTACGACGATAAAGTCGATGTATCCCTATTTGCCTATTGTACTCGTTATATACCCTCCAAAGTCATCTCATACGGTCACTGCCATCGTATCTGCTCGACTGTATGTATGTCAGATACTAAACTGCAGAGTTACAGTGAACATAGCCAAAGTCGAAATTTTTGCTGTGTGCATTATACTCGTTCAGGAGTCGTCTCATATGGTCAATGCAAACTTGTCTGCTTCAATAGTGTTTATTTGAGGTGATAGGAAAGAGATATATAGTGTGTACGACGATTAAGTCGATGTATCCACATATGCCTATTGTACTCGTTATATACTACCATCGTATCTGCTGCAACTGTATGCATGTCAGATGATGGACTACAGAGTTACAGTGTAAACATTGTCAGAGTCGAAGTTCCTCGTTCTGCAAGATGTGTGCGATATACCCGCTTGAGTGTCGTCTTATATGGTCAATGCAAACTTCTCTGCTTCAATAATGTCAATGTAAGATCATAGGATATAGAAATAAAGTGTACATGACGATGAAGTCGATGTATCTCCATTTGCCTATTGCACTCGTTATATACCTTTCGAAGTCGTCTTATGAGGTCACTGCAATCGTATCTGCTTCAACTTTATGCATGTCAGATGCTAGACTGCAGAGTCACAGTGTTAACATAGTCGAAGTCGACGTTACTTGTTTCTGCAAGCTGTGTGCGTTATACCTGCCCAGGAGTCGTCTCAGATGGTCAATGCAAACTTGTATGCTTCAATAGTGTCCATGTAAGATGATAGCATAGAGAGATATAGTGTGCACAACGATGAAGTCGATGTTACTTCATTTGCCTATTGAACTCGTAATATTCCCTTCAGAGTCGTCTTATACGGTCACTACCATCGTATCTGCTCCAACTGTATGCATGTCAGATGCTAGACTGCAGAGTTACAGTGTAAACGGAGTCAAAGTCGAAGTTTCTTGTTCTGCAAACTGTGTGCGTTTTATCCGCTTAGGAGTCGTCTCATATGGTCAATGCAAACTTGGCTGCTTCAATAGTGTCCATGTGAGATGAATGCATACAGAAATATAGTGTGTACGACGATGGAGTTGATGTATCTCCAGTTGCCAGTTGTTCTCATTATATACCTCGCAAAGTCGTCTCATACGGTCACTGCCATCGTATCTGCTTCAACTTCATACATGTCAGATGCTAGACTGCAGAGGTACAGTGTGAACATAGTCAAAGTCGAGATTTCTTGTTCTGCAAGCTGTGTGCGTTATATCCGCTTGGAAGTCGTCTCATATGGTCAATGCGAACTTGTCTGCTCCAATAGTGTTAATGTGAGGTGAGAGGATGAAGGTATATGGTGTGTACGACGATGAAGCCGATGTATCCCCATTCGCCTATTGTACTCGTTATATACCCTTCGAAGTCGTCTTATACGGCACTACCATCGTATCTGCCCCAACTGTATGCATGTCAGATGCTTGACTGTAGAGTCACAGTGTTAACAAAGTCAAAGTCGAAGTTTCTTGTTCTGCAAGCTGTGTGCGTTATACCCGTTTGAGAGTCATCTCATATGAGGTGATAGAATAGAGGTATACATATAGTGTGTACGACGTTGAAGTCGATGTATTTCCATGTGCTCATTGTACCCGTTATATACTCTTCAAAGTCGTATCATACGGTCACTGTCATCGTTTCTGCTTCAACTGTATGCATGTCATATGTGATACTGCAGAGTTACAGTGTAAACATAGTCGAAGTCGAGGTTTCTTGTTCTGCAAGCTGTGTGCGTAATACCTGCTTGGAAGTTGTCTTATATGGGCATTGCGAACTCGTTTGCTTCAATAGTATCCATGTGAGATGATAGGATATAGAGATAAAGTGTGCACAACGATGAATTCGATGTATCTACATTCGTCTATTGTACTCATTATATACCCTTCGGAGTCGTCTTATACGGTCACTCAAATGGTATCTGCTTCAACTGTATGAATGTCAGATGCTAGATTGCAGAGTTACAGTGTTAACCTAATCGGAGTCGAAGTGTCTTGTTCTGCAAGCTGTGTGCGTTATATCCGCTCGGGAGTCGTCTTATATGGTCGATGAGAACTTGTCTGCTTTATTTGTGTCCATGTGAGATGATAGGAGAGACAGATAAAGTGTACACGACGATGAAGTCGATGTATCCCCATTCGCCTATTGAACTCGTTATATACTCTTTATAGTCGTCTTATACGGTCACTGCAATCGTATCTGCATCAACTGTATGCATGTCAGATGGTAGACTGCAGAGTTACCGTGTTAACATAGTCGAAGTCGACATTACTTGTTCTGCAAGCTGTGTGCGTTATACCTGCTTGGAAGTCATCTTATATGGTCAATGCAAACTTGTCTGCATCAATAGTGTCCATAGAGACATAAAGTGTGCACAACGATGAAGTCGATGTAACTTCATTCGCCCATTGAACCCGTGATATACCCTTCAGAGTCGTCTCATATGGTCACTGCCATCGTATCTCTTTCAACTGTATGCATGTCAGATGCTAGACGGCAGAGTTACAGTGTAAACACAGTCGGAGTCGAAGTTTCTTCATCTGCAAGCTCTGTGCGTTATACGTGCTCGGAAGTCGTCTTATTTGGTCAATGAGAACTTGACTGCTTCTAAAGTGTCCATGTGAGATGATAGGATGGAGAGATAACGTGTGCGATGAAGTCGGTGTATCTTCATTCGCCTATTGTACTCGTGTTATACCCTTCTGAGTCGTCTCATACGGTCACTGCCATCGTATCTTCTTGAACTTTATGCATGTCAGATGCTAGACTGCAGAGTAACAGTGTAACCATAGTCAAAGTCGAAGTTTCTTGTTCTGCAAACTGTGTGCGATATATCCGCTCAAAATTCGTCTTATATGTTCAATGCAAACTTGTCTGCTTCAATAGTGTTCATGAAAGATGATAGGATAGAGATATATAGTGTGTACGATGATGAAGTCGATGTATCCCCATTTGCCAGTGTACACGTTATATTCCCTTCAGAGTCGTCTCATACGGTCACTGCCATCGTTTCTGCTCCAACTTCATGCATGCCAGATGCTAGACTGCAGAGTCACAGTGTTAACATAGTCAAAGTCGGAGTTTCTTGTTCGGCAAACTGTGTGCGTTGTTCCTGCTTGGAAGTCGTCTTATATAGTCGATACGAACTTGTCTGCTTCAATAGTGGCCATGTGAGATGATAGGAAGGAGATATACAGTGTGTACGCCGATAAGGTCGATGTATCCCCGTTTGACTATTGTACTCGTTATATACCCCTCAAAGTCATCTCATACGGTCACTGCCATCGTATCTGCTCAACTGTTTGCATGTCAGATGCTAGACTGCAGAGTTACAGTGTAAACATAGCCAAAGTAGAGATTTCTTGTTCTGCAAGCTGTGTGCGTCATACCCGCTTGGGAGTCGTCTTATTTGGTCAATGCGAACTTGTCTGCTTCGATAGTGTTCATGTGAGGTGATAGGATAGAGATATATGTTGTGTACGACGATGAAGTCGGTGTATTTTCATTTGCCTATTGTACCCGTTATATTTTCTTCGAAGTCATCTTATACGGTCACTGCCATCGTATCTGATTCAACTGTATGCATGTCAGAGAGTTACAGTGTGAACATAGTCAGAGTCGGAGTTCCTCGTTCTGCAGGATGTGTGCGATATACCCGCTTGGGAGTCTTCTCATATGGTCAATGCAAAATTGTCTCAATCAATAGTGTCAATGTGAGATGATAGGATATAGAGATATAGTGTGCACAACGATGAAGTCGATATATCTGCATTTGCCTATTGTTCTCGTGATAAACCCTGTATGCATGTCAGATGCTAGACGGCAGAGTTACAGTGTAAACACAGTCGGAGTCGAAGTTTCCTCTTCTGCAAGCTCTGTACGTTATACGTGCTCGGAAGTCGTCTTATTTGGTCAATGAGAACTTGACTGCTTCAAAAGTGTCCATGTGAGATGATAGGATGGAGAGATAACGTGTGCGATGATGTCGGTGTATCTTCATTCGCCTATTGTACTCGTGTTATACCCTTCTGAGTCGTCTCATACGGTCACTGCCATCGTATCCCCTTGAACTGTATGCATGTCAGATGCTAGGCTGCAGAGTTACAGTGTAACCATAGTCAAAGTCGAAGTTTCTTGTTCTGCATAACTGTGTGCGATATATTCGCTCAAAATTCGTCTTATATGTCCAATGCGAACTTGTCTGCTTCGGAAGTGTCCATGAAAGATGATAGGATAGAGATATATAGTGTGTACGATGATGAAGTCGATGTATCCCCATTTGCCAGTTTTACACGTTATATTCCCTTCAGAGTCGTCTCGTACGGTCACTGCCATCGTTTCTGCTCCAACTTCATGCATGCCAGATGCTAGACTGCAGAGTCACAGTGTTAACATAGTCAAAGTCGGAGTTTCTTGTTTGGCAAACTGTGTGCGTTGTTCTCGCTTGGAAGTCGTCTTATATAGTCAATGCGAACTTGTCTGCTTCAAAAGTGGCCATGTGAGATGATAGGATGGAGATATACAGTGTGTACGACGATAAGGTCGATGTATTTCCGTTTGACTATTGTTCTCGTTATATACCCCTCAAAGTCATCTCATACGGTCACTGCCATCGTATCTGCTCAACTGTTTGCATGTCAGATGCTAGACTGCAGAGTTACAGTGTAAACATAGCCAAAGTAGAGATTTCTTGTTCTGCAAGCTGTGTGCGTCATATCCGCTTGGGAGTCGTCTTATTTGGTCAATGCGAACTTGTCTCAATCAATAGTGTCAATGTGAGATGATATGATATAGAGATATAGTGTGCACAACGATGAAGTCGATATATCTTCATTTGCCCATTGTTCTCGTGATAAACCCTTCAAAGTCGTCTTATTCGGTCTCTGCAATGGTATCTGCTCCAACTGTATGCAAGTCGGATGCTAGATTGCAGATTTACAGTGTAAACATAGTCGAAGTTACTTGTTCTGCAAGCTGTGTGCGTTATACCCGCTTGAAAGTCGTCTCATATTGACAATGAAAACTTGTCTGCTTCATTAGTGTCCATGTGAGATGATAGGAAAAAGAGATTAAGTGTTCACGAAGATGAATTCGATTTATCTTCATTTGCCTATTGTTCTCGTTATATACCCTCCAAAGACGTTTCATACGGTCCCTGTGCGCGTTATACCCGCTTGGAAGTCGTCTTATATGGTCAATGCGAACTTGTCTGCATCAATACTTCATTTTTCGGAAAGATCATCACTTTCGAAACCCTGGTTCAACAAAAACTGTTCTAGAACTGTTGCCTTGAAACAAACAGCCTGCCATCGCTGGCGCAAAAACCCTAACCTCGCGACTAGAGCAGAATACGTTGATGCCAGGATTAACTGCAGCCGAACAATAGATGCTTCGGAAGAAACATACAATGCCCAGATAAGATCGAAACTCATAGATTGCTCCAACGACTCCCGTTTGTTTTGGTCCCTTTCTAAAGCGGTCGGACGAAATGTCACAAATAGTTCATTTCCACCAATGTCCAAATCCGAGGTCAATGCTGTCAATGAAGATCTTGCTTTTGGGTGTATGATAAATTGACATTCATCATACAGGGCGTGGAAATGAATTCTGAATTGAGACTCTATCACGAATCTGCGATTAGAGGTCTATAAAAATCACAAGTTTCCATCGTTCAAGTTTGAACCCCCTGATTGGGTATGAAAGTGTTGAAAAGGAATATTCTCAGATAAATTATGAACATACAAAAAAGGATATATATTGATATAAAGCAATACATTGAGAATTCGCATTCTCTATGTGATGAGAATATTTACTCTTTTTCAGTTAATTCAATAGAAAACAACTACTTTCCTGGCTATATGCCACGACGAACATTGAATTATATCTATTGAACACACACGAAAAGAGTTTGAAAATAAAATATAAAAATTTCTGAAATTGAGAATTTGCATTCTCCTTCAGACAAAAATATGTATTTACACACATCATTCTGAATATTCAACAGAAAACAACTACTTTCCTGGCTATTTGCCACGTCGAACATTGAATTATATCTGATGAACATTCAAATGACAGGAATAGAATGTCAACAAATTTCTCAGATGTCATTTCGTTATAGTTTTACTCGATTTTAGTTGTATTATATAGAGATGAAAATTGTGTATATCATGAAGAATGGCTGTAAGAATAAGTGGACATCATGGTTACTGATGAGGATTCAGAGATCCGAAATGGGTTCATTGCAATAAAGTCATATAACCTGTGTGTGAGAGATAATATTTCCCATATCACTGATATGATTTTTGGACGTTTTCAAGCTCATCATCAGAGTTCATGCCAGTATACTTCTCCTATACATTCCAATTTTCATTTCAATGCTGAATATATTGGTAAGTCATATTTCTAGATCATTATTCATCATATTATTCATCCGATTTGAAGAAGAATGTCAATTCTCAATTTCGGAGGATTTTTATTCTTTATTTTTCATGTTCCCTTTTGAATGTTCATCAGATATAATTCAATGTTCGACGTGGCAAATAGCCAGGAAAGTAGTTGTTTTCTGTTGAATATTCAGAATGATGTGTGTATATACATATTTTTGTCTGAAGGAGAATGCAAATTCTCAATTTCAGAAATTTTTATATTTTATTTTCAAACTCTTTTCGTGTGTGTTCAATAGATATAATTCAATGTTCGTCGTGGCATATAGCCAGGAAAGTAGTTGTTTTCTATTGAATTAACTGAAAAAGAGTAAATATTCTCATCACATAGAGAATGCGAATTCTCAATGTATTGCTTTATATCAATATATATCCTTTTTTGTATGTTCATAATTTATCTGAGAATATTCCTCTTCAATGAAGATCTTGCTGAAATCACAGCCTGGGGAACAAACAATCTAGTTGAATTCAACGCCACCAAAACTCAAGCCTGCATTTTCTCTATAAAGGCGGAACTCAGTATGCCTGATATTGTTATGCCTGGCTCCACCATCCTCACCAAGCCCACCATATCCATGCTTGGTATCTTCATCAGCAACACTCTTTCATGGGATAATCATGTCAAATCCATCGCCAAAGCTGCTTCACAAAAACTCGGATATGGCCTGTTCTAGAATACTGTTCCCACATATGGGGTTCAGCATCAAAACATACGCTGATGCTCTCAGATTCCATCCAGAGAAGAGCCATTCGCCTGGTGTGTGACGCCACAATCACTAACTCTTTGACATCATTGAAACATTGTAGAAAGGTCGGCGATCTTTCACTTTTCTATCGATACTTCCACGGAAAATGTTCTTCGGAAATCTCTGCTATCATCCCTTCACTAGCAATACCAATCAGACGAACTAGACAAACCCAGTCAGCACATCATTCCGTTGTCGACCTCGAGAGATGTCGAACATCACTTTGTCAAGACTCCTTCATCCATAGAACGGCTAGGCTCTGGAATTCATTGCCTCTGGAAGTATTCCCAACAACATATAATCTCCAAAAATTCGAAAAAATTCCCAATACCTACCTCCTTGCCCTATCCTTCCTAGAAACGCACGATGTTCTCTGAACATTATAGAAATTCCCTTTCATGCGCTCCAAGCGATGAAAAAAAAATTAGTGTCCATAGAGAGATATGGTGTGCACAACGATGAAGTCGATTGAACTTTATCTGCCCATTGAACTCGTTATATACTCTTCATAGTCGTCTTATACGGTCACAACCATCGTATCTGCTCCAACTGTGTGCATGTCAGATGCTAGACTGCAGAGTTACAGTGTAAACATAGTCAAAGTACAGGTTTTTTGTTCTGCAAACTGTGTGCGATATACCCGCCCAGAATTCGTCTTATATGGTCAATGCGAACTTGTCTGCTTCAATAATGTCCATGTGAGATGATAGCATAGAGAGATATAGTGTATACGACGATAAATTCGATATATCCCCATTTGCCAATTGTACTCGTTATATACCCTCTAAAGTCGTCTCATATGGTCACTGCCATCGTATCTGCTTCAACCATATGCATGTCAGATGCTAGACTGCAGAGTTACAGTGTTTGAACTTTCTTTAGCTCAAAAAAAAAATTGAGAGATGAATGGATCGTATCTTAATCAGATTTCAATGGGAATGATTTGTTATTTCCAAAATCCAAACTGAACGACTGCGATATTTATAGTCACTAGACGACTTACCAGACTCCCCATATAATGTTCGGAAAGGTGATCTTGATGGTGTCACCCAGATTCTGGCTGGCTGTTCTCAGGGCCCTTGGGTGCCAGCCGGTGTTGAATGCAACTTGGGAGCAGTTGCAGAGTCCCAAAGGCGCACTTTGTAGAAAAATACACGAACGAGGAGCGTTCACAATTATATACGTACGCGTATTCTAAACCGAATTCAACTTACAGTGTAAGAAAAGATCCTGAATTTCAAGGCGAATGTAGCGAGCGAAATTAATAATGAGAAAACAGGTAAGTAGGTCGCCTAATGACATTCAAGCAATTTTAAATTGAAATAGATACATTTGATATGGATAAACATTATTGACTATATGTTTTGCATATTAGGGACGAAAAATACACAACTTTCTCTTTCGACAAAATGCACAACAAGCAGGTGCATTTTAAGTGAAATTGATGAATCAATTATATTAACTCAAATTGAAGAATAAATGAAAAACAAAAAAAGAATTATGATAATACGGACAAACATATAAAAAATTATTTCCTTGTTAACAAGAAACATTATCTATAGATAGACAATTAGGTGTGTTAGCAGAGAAAGAATCTATGACATCGGCAAGGGGCATAACTTGACAAGTGGACGTCGCAGAGTCCCATCAGCCGTCTTCACCGAAGCGACGCGAGTTACTCCGTCTGCACCAGGGTGTGAAGAAATTATACGCCCTAATGGCCAATTCATTGGAGGAGAATTATCATTTTTGATAGCTACTAATGTTCCGGTAGAAACGGAAGTTTCGGGTTTCAACCATTTATTTCTTTGTTGAAGCGTGTGCAAATACTCTACATGCCATCGCCTCCAGAAATCCGGGTGCAACCGTTGCAGTAGTTGCCATCGGGTCAGACGACCAATGGGAGTCTCCGTGAAATCATATTCAGGAAGCGCACTGAGTACCTCAAGCGTTAAAAAATGACCTGGGGTCAGTGCCGAAATATCATTTGGGTCTGCACTCGTTTGAGTCAATGGCCTGGAGTTCAAAATATCTTCCACCTGCACCAAAAATGTGTAAAACTCTTCATAATTTAGTATTTGACTTCCAATGACGCGGTTAATATGGGACTTTACGGATTTAATTCCGGCCTCCCAGAGGCCTACCATATGCGGACTGTTTCCTGGAAGTACGTGAAAATTAAAAGTTTCACTAGCGGCTACAGATTGCATTATTTTGGACAATTGTCTGTATGATCCCATGAAATTAGTACCTCGATCTGAATATAAATCGGAAATTTGGCCACAACGAGACACGAAACGACGAAGGGCGGCTAGAAAGGCTTCGCTTGTTAGGTCGGAGGCTAGCTCCAGGTGAATAGCCTTAGTGGTCATGCAAATGAATAAGCATATGTATGCTTTCTGTGTTTTCGATCCACGATAACGGCTCATAGTAATGGAAAATGGACCGCCATAATCAATTCCGACATGCGAGAAGGGCTTCACCAGTGAGATTCGAGGACTAGGAAGATTGTCCATCGGGGGTTGTAGTGGTATAGGAGATATTTTCCAACACTTGATACATTTTGATAAAACTGAGCGTATAGCGCGACGTGAGGATAAAATCCAATACCGTTGACTCAAAATGAATTGAACTGTACGCAATCCAGCATGTAAATATTTGATTTTTTATTTTTTACTAGACGGCGTTCCAGCGATAAAAAACGTCTAATGGCCAAGTTTCGAATATTTGGAAAAACCAGAAATGGTTCACGAAAGGGTAGCGGTACTATAAAACGACCATTTTCGTTCCTAAAAAAATTATCACGAAAAATTTGTTCGCATTTTTCATCATCTGCGGATAAGATATTGACTTCTGGAACATTTTCAATTTCGAAAAAATGCTTCATCGTATTTTCTAAAGAATTATTCTCAAGGGAGGTAGTACAGAAGAAAGTATTGACCGTGGAATAATTAGTATTGCATATTTTTCCTAGTAAAACGTACCCAAAAATTGTCTCAAAGGCGTCCGGTTCGCCCGGTTTTCCAAAAATACGGCCATTCAACAACAATTGCGAAAATACGTCCGCTCCAAGAAGAATATCGATTTCTCCTGGACAATCGAATTTTGGATCAGCTGAAGGTAAAGTTGATAAATGATGCCACGATTTTATATTAATTGGTGATGATGGCAAGCGATCACAAATAGTAGGTAAAACCAAACAATCAATCATAAATACTGGTTGTGATTTTTCAACAGGTTTAACATAAAGGGTGACCCCTCCGGTATTGATTAAAGTATCTTGATTTCCAAGGCCTTGAATAGTTGTTGGAGTATTGAATTTAATTAGACCCAAACGATTTGAACATTTTTGCGTAATGATGGAGGTTTCCGAGCCTGAGTCTAATAAAGCGCGATAGGGATGGAACACTCCCATTTTGTCCCGTATTTCAACAATGGCGGTAGAGAGGAGAACTTTAGAATTTTGATTCAAAAAAGCAGAACAAGAGGTTACTGAATGTGAAGGGTTGGTGTTTGTGGATGATGGCGACACAAGAGGGGGTACTGAAGATTCTGAGACATTGCGCGAAACTGATGAGTTAGCGGGAGTTCTAGGTACCGATCTGTCACACTCTTTTCCAAAGTGCAATGTTGTGTGATGACGTTTGCCATATTTTAAACAATTTGAAGAGGATCCACAAGTTTTTATGTCATGGACATTACTTAAACGATTGAAACACAGGTGTAGGCTTTTGCAATACTGAAATCTATCATTTTGCGATTCATCGAGAAATTCAGGACAATTGAATAGTAAATGATTCTCATTGCAGAGGACACATTTATGATGAGTTTTATTATTAGTGCGGACTAAAAAATTATTGGAGTTGGAAAAACTAGTAGGTTCTCGATTGGCTCGTAGATGTGCGGTGTTGCGGTTGAAGGTAGAATTGTGCGAATTATTATATAACTTATTGCCAGTAGTTGGTAAATGAGTGGTTGACATTTTTTTATTTTTATAGGTGGTAGTATAATTGAAAAATCAAAAAGCGTTTCGTAGGATGGAATTTCAGTGGACCCGTGTCCCTTTTCGAAGGATTTGGCAGTTTCAGAATCTACACGTTTCAATAGCTTGTTAACGAGAATAAAATCCCATTCCGTTGTGGGAAATTTCAAGTTTTTTAATCCTGCCAAATTCTCGGAAAATGTATCCAGTAATTTTCGTAATGCTGACGGATTATCCGAAGTGATTTCAGCATGATTTTCGATTTCAAACCAATAAGCATTGGCCTGCGCGCGTTTGTTGGAAAAACGAGTAATCAAACTATCGTAGGCAGTTTTATAATTTTCAGCTACCATAGGCGTGCATTTTACAAGCGTAAGGGGAGGTCCCCTCAAAGATGATATCAAATAGTTGAATTTATCGATATCTTTCAGCGAATCATTGGAATCAACTGAAGCATCAAACATATCCTTGAAGGTTGGAAAGGTACGAAAATTGCCACTAAATTTGGTCAATTCGATTTAAGGTAGCTTGACATGCGACATATTATTAGGAGTCGATTGGCCAACTATTGATTGATCAAGATTACTCTCGAATAAATCGGAAAAAATAGCTCGTGCGTGATAGAAATCTTGGTAAAATACTTCTTTATGTACGTCTTCGGCAGCAAGATCTGCATTAACGTCGAAGGACAGAAGTTGTAGAATGCTTGCGTGGTGTTTTAAAAATTCAGTGCGTAAAGAATCTGCGTCAATCGATCGAATTTTAAAAATAGTTTTTTGCGTCCTATCATCTTTAGCTGCAGTTGCCAATGTACTCAAGATTCTAATTTCCTTGAGACAGCTCTCACGTAATGCCTGTGATCTTCTCAATTTATCAGCCATGGCGCGAAAAGTCGAAATTCAAAATAGTCTGCGTATCAGCTGATAGCCTTGAATAGAATATTGGAAAATCCTCAAGCGAAATAAAAATAGTAACAAAAAACTAATTGGTCAGAGTCGAGAGGTACCCAGTGCGGAATACGCAAAAACTGAACGACCTAGACCCATATGTTTTTTTCTTCACGTGATACTTATTTTGTGGAATGAAACCAGATCATTTTTTTGTCTATCTATAGATAACTCATGTACGTGAATTTAAATATGGCTAACAATAATTGTACAAGGAAAGAATAATTCAATTATGTTGTTCTTCCTGTTATAGTATATGAGGAATAATTATACAATAGTTTTTCAAAGAACAATCTAGGGCTTGAAGGACCATGAACTTTCTTTAGCTCAAAGAAAAATTGAGAGATGAATGGATTGTATCTTAATCAGATTTCAATGGATATTATTTGTAATTTCAAAAATCCAAACTGAACGACTGCGATATTTATAGTCATTAGACGACTTACCAGACTCCCCATATAATGTTCGGAAAAGTGATCTTGATGATGTCACCCAGATTCTGGCTGGCTGTTCTCAGGGCCCTTGGGTGCCAGCTGGTGTTGAATGCAACTCGGGAGCAGTTGCAGAGTCCCAAAGGCGCACTTTGTAGAAAAATACACGAACGAGGAGCGTTCACAATTATATACGTACGCGTATTCTGAACCGAATTCAACTTACAGTGTAGGAAGAGATCCTGAATTTCAGGGCGAATGTAGCGAGCGAAATTAATAATGAGAAAACAGGTAGGTATCTGAATGCCGGTAGATCTCTCACCTCGTACCCGGTTCAGGAAGTCAAAATGTTCTCCGGTAGTGGCGCATGCGCCTGGTCGCCTAGTGACATTTAAGCAATTTTCAATTGAAATAGATACATTTGATATGGATAAACATTATTGACTATATGTTTTGCATATTAGGGACGAAGAATACACAACAGTGTGAACATAGTCAAAGTCAGAGTTTCTTGTTCTGCGAGCTGTGTGCGTTGTACACGCTTGGAAGTCGTCTTATATGGTCAATGCAAACTTGTCTGCTTCAATAGTGTTCATATGTCAGTTGATAGGATAGAGATATATAGTGTGAACGACGATGAAGTCGATGTATCCCTATTTGCCTATTGTACTAATTATATACCCTCCAAAGTTATCTCATACGGTCACTGCCATCGTATCTGCTCAACTGTATGCATGTCAGATGCTAGACTGCAGAGTTACAGTGTGAACATAGCTAAAGTCGAAATTTCTTGTTCTGCAGGCTGTGAGCATTATAATCGTTCGGGAGTCGTCTCATATGGTCAATGCGAACTTGTCTGCATTGATACTGCTTATAAAGAGATGAAGTGTGCACAACGATTGAGTCGATGTCGTCTTATCCGGTCTCTGCAATGGTATCTGCTTCAACTGTATGCATGTCAGATGCTAGACGGCAGAGTTACAGTGTAAACATAGTCGAAGTCGAAGTTTCTTGTTCTGCAAGCTGTGTGCATTATACCCGCTTGGAAGTCGTCTTATATGGTCAATGAGAACTTGTCTGCTTCAATAGTGTCCATGTGAGATGATAGGATAAAGAGATATAGTGTGCACAACGATGAAGTCGATATATCTTCATTTGCCTATTGTACCCGTTATATACCCTCCAAAGTCGTCTCATTCGGTCTCTGCAATGGTATCAGCTTCAACTGTATGCATGTCAGATGCTAGACGGCAGAGTTACAGTGTAAACATAGTCGAAGTCGAAGTTTTTTTGTTCTGCCAGCTGTGTGCGTTATTCCTGCTTGGAAGTCGTCTTATATGGTCAATGAGAACTTGTCTGCTTCAATAGTGTCCATGTGAGATGATAGGATAGAGAGATATAAGGTACACGACGATGAAGTCGATGTGTCTACTCTCGCCTATTGTACTCGTTATATACACTTCTGAGTCGTCTCATACGGTCACTGTCATCATATCTTCTTCCAATGTATGCATGTCAGTTGCTAGACTGCGAAGTTACAGTGTAAATATAGTCAAAGTCGAAGTTCCTGGTCCTGCGAAGTGTGTGCGTTATAACCGCTTAAAAGTCGTCTTATATGGTCGATACGAACTTGTGTGCTTCAATAATGTCCATGTGAGATGATAGAATAGAGAGATATAGAGTGTACAACGATGGAGTCGATGTATCCCAATTTGCCTGTTATACTGTTCACCCTTGAAAGTCGTCTCATACGGTCTCTGCCATCGTATCTGTTCCAACTTCATGCATTTCAGAAACTAGACTGCAGAGTTACAGTGTGAATATAGTCGAAGTCGGAGTATCTTGTTCTGCGAGCTGTGTGCGTTGTACACGCTTGGAAGTCGTCTTATATGGTCAATGCAAACTTGTTTGCTTCAATAGTGTTCATATGTCAGTTGATAGGATAGAGATATATAGTGTGAACGACGATGAAGTCGATGTATCCCTATTTGCCTATTGTACTAATTATATACCCTCCAAAGTTATCTCATACGGTCACTGCCATCGTATCTGCTCAACTGTATGCATGTCAGATGCTAGACTGCAGAGTTACAGTGTGAACATAGCCAAAGTCGAAATTTCTTGTTCTGCAAGCTGTGAGCATTATAATCGTTCGGGAGTCGTCTCATATGGTCAATGCAAACTTGTCTGCTTCAATAGTGTTCATTCGAAGTGATAAGAAAGACATATATAGTGTGTACGACGATTTAGTCGATGTATCCCCATCTGCCTATTGTACTCGTTATATACTACCATCGTATCTGCTTCAACTGTATGCATGACAAATGATGGACTATAGAGTTACAGAGTAAACATAGTCTGAGTCGACGTTACTTGTTCTTCAAGTTGTGTGCGTTATACCTGCTCAGAAGTCATCTTATATGGTCAATGCAAACTTGTCTGCTCCAATAGTGTCTATGTGAGATGATAGCATACATAGATATACTGTGTACGACGATAAAGTTGATGTATCCCCATTTGCCAGTTGTGCTTATTATATACTTTCCAAAGTCGTCTCATACGGTCACTGTCATCGTATCTGCTTCAACTTCATGCATGTCAGATGCTAGACTACAGAGGTACAGTGTAATCATAGTCAATGTCGAGATTACTTGTTCTGCAAGCTGTGTGCGTTATATCCGCTTAGGAGTCGTCATATATGGTCAATGCGAACTTGTCTGCTACGATGGTGTTCATGTGAGGTGATAGGATAGAGATATATGGTGTGTACGACGATGAAGTCGATGTATCCCCATTCGCCTATTGTACTCATTATATTCCCTTCGAAGTTGTCTTATACGGTCACTGCTATCGTATGTGCTTCAACTGTATGCATGTCAGATGCTGGACTGCAGAGTCACAGTGTTAACAAAGTCAAAGTCGAAGTTTCTTGTTCTGCAAGCTGTGTGCGTTATACTCGCTCGAGAGTCGTCTCATATAGTCAAAGCAAACTTGTCTGCTTCAATAGTGTTCATGTGAGGTGATAGGATAGAGGTACATAGTGTGTACGACGATGAAGTCGATGTATCCCCATGTGCCTATTGTACCCGTTATATACTCTTCAAAGTCGTATCATACGGTCACTGCCATCGTATCTGCTTCAACTGTATGCATGTCAGATGTAATACTGCAGAGTTACAGTGTTAACATAGTCGAAGTCGAGGTTTCTTGTTCTGTGAGCTGTGTGCGTTATACCTGTTCGGAAGTCGTTTAATATGGTCAATGTTAACTTGTCCGCTTCAATTGTGTCCATGTTAGATGATAGGAAGAAGAGGTATTGTGTGCACAACGATGAGGTTGATGTATTTTCATTTGCCTATTGTACTTGCTTTAATCCCTTCAAAGTCATTTCATACGGTCACTGCAATCGTTCCTGCTTCAACTGTATGCATGTCAGATGCTAGACTGCAGAATTACTGTGAAAAACATAGTCGAAGTCGAAGTTACTTGTTCTGCGAGTTGTGAGCGTTATACCTGCTCGGAAGGTGTCTCATATGTGCATTGTCGTGTGCTCCAATAGTATCCTTGGAGATGATAGGATAGAGAAATAGAGTGTGCACACCGATGAAGTCGATGTAAATTCATTTGCCTATTGAACTCGTTATATACCCTTCAGAGTCGTCTCATACGGACACTGCCATTGTCTCTGCTTCAACTGTGTTCATGTCAGATGTTATACTGCAGAGTTACGAAGTAAACATAGTCGAAGTCAAGGTTTCTTGTTCTGCAAGCTGTGTGCATTATACCTGTTCGGAAATAGTCTGATATGGTCATTGCAATCTTGTCCGCGTCAATAGTGTCCATTTAAGATGATAGGATAGGGATATATAGTGTGCACAACGATGAAGTCGATGTATCTTCATTTGCCTTTTGTACCCGTTATAATCCCTCCGAAGTCGTCTTATACGGTCACTTCAATCGTTCCTGCATCAACTGTATGCAAATCAGATAATAGACTTTTTTTTTTTTTTTTTTTTTTTTTTATCGATTGGAGCGCACGAAAGGGAATCCCTATAATGTTCAAAGAACATCGTGCGTTCCTAGGGAGGATAGGGACAGGAGGTAGGTATTGGATTTTTTTTTGAATTTTTGGAGATTATATGTTGTTGGGAATACTTCCACAGGCAATGAATTCCAGAGCCTAGCCGTTCTATGGATGAAGGAGTCTTGATAAAGTGCTGTTCGACATCTTTCGAGGTTGACAACGAAAGGATGTGCTGACTGGGCTTGTCTAGTTCGTCTGATTGGTATTGCTAGTGAAGGGATGATTGCAGAGATTTCCGAAGAACATTTCCCGTGGAAGTATCGATAGAAAAGTGAAAGGTCGCCGACCATTCTACGGTGTTCCAATGATGTCAAAGAGTGAGTGAGTGTGGCGTCACCCACCAGGCGAATGGCTCTTCTCTGGATGGAATCTAAGAGCATCAGCGTATGTTTTGGTGCTGAACCCCATATGTGGGAACAGTATTCTAGAACAGGCCGTATCTGCGCTTTGTAGATCATGAGAAGCTGTTGAGGTGTAAAGTAGCTTTCGCACGGAACAAGAATCCGAGTTTTTGTGAAGCAGCTTTTGCGATGGATCTGACATGATTATCCCATGAAAGAGTGTTGCTGATGGAAATACCGAGCATAGATATGGTGGGCTTGGTGGGGATGATGGAGCCAGACATTACAATATCGGGCATACTGAGTTCCGCCTTTCTAGAGAAAATGCAGGCTTGAGTTTTGGTGGCGTTGAATTCAACTAGGTTGTTCGTTCCCCAGGCTGTGATTTCAGCAAGATCTTCATTGACAGCATGGACCTGCCTGCGCCGTGAGTTCTTAGTTTCCTGGGAAGAAATGGGAATTCTGGAAGAGAACGCAGTATGGAGGGTACTATCATCTGCAAAGCTGTGGATGGGGCAAGTTGTTACTCCCAACAGATCATTGATATGAAGCAGGAATAATGTTGGTGCCAAAATTGATCCTTGTGGAACGCCGGAATTGATGCCAATGGTATCAGACGATACACCGTCCACTACCACGTGAAGCGATCTGCCTGAAAGAAAACTCGATAAGAGATGGCATAGCTGAGGTGGTAAGCCGTATGATGGTAGTTTGTGGAGGAGTCCTTCGTGCCAAACACGGTCGAATGCTTTCGATATGTCCAACGCGACAGCTAGAGATTCCCCGTGTTTTTCTATTGAAGATTGCCATAAATGGGTGACGTAGGCAAGTAGATCTCCAGTAGATCTTCGGTGGCGAAAGCCGTATTGTCTATCATTGATGATTCCTGAGCTCTCCAGATATTTGATAAGCTCAATATTGATGGCTTTCTCCATCACTTTGGAGATTACTGATAACAGGGCAATGGGCCTGTAGTTGTTGGGCAGGTTCTTGTTCCCTTTTTTGGGGATTGGTTGGACTCTAGCTGTCTTCCAGCATGATGGAAAAATACCCGTTCTGTACGAGATGTTAAACAACTTGCAGAGAATCGGTGTTAATTCTGGTGCACATCTTTTGAGGATAATGGGTGGAATTCCATCAGGACCGTTAGCCTTATTCGTTTTGAGACCAAGCAAAATTTGTCTTATAGTGCGTTGGCGGAAGACGATTTCGGGCATTCGACTCTCAACGGGTGGAATGTCTGGCGGCAGTTTTCCTTGGGAATCTAAAGTAGAGTTTGCTGCGAACATCTCTGCAAAAATATTCGCTTTCTCCTGCGATGTTGTTGCTAATGTGCCGTCGGATTTGGACAGTGGTGGAAATGAACTATTAGTGAAATTTCTTCCGACCGCTTTAGCAAGGGACCAAAACGAACGGGAGCCATTGGGGCAATCTATGAGTTTCGATCTTATCTTGGCATTGTATGTTTCTTTCGAAGCATCTATTGTTTGGCTGCAGTTATTCCTGGCATCAACGTATTCTGCTCTAGTCGCGAGGTTAGGGTTTTTGCGCCAGCGATGGTAGGCTGTTTGTTTCAAGGCAACAGTTCTAGAACAATTTTTGTTGAACCAGGGTTTCGAAGGTGATGATCTTTTCGAAAAATGAGGTATGTATGTGTCCATTCCGAGCATGATGATCTCGGATATTTCCGCAGCACACTGTGAAGGGTCCTCAGAGTCAAAGCATACTCTATGCCAAGGAAACTCGGAGAAAAACATGCGGAGACCGTCCCAATCTCCTGAATTGTAATGCCATATAAGACGTGGGGGTGCCGGAGCAGTTGATGGAATGAAAAATGGGCAGGTTGTGGAGATGAGTGTGTGGTCAGACTGCAGAGTTACTGTGAAAAACAAAGTCGACGTCGAAGTTTCTTGTTCTGCAAGTAGTGTGCGTTAAACCTGCTCAAAAGTCGTCTCATATATGCGTTGAGAACTCGTTTGCGTCAATAGTATCCATGTGAGGTGATATAGAGATATAGTGTGCGAAACGATGGAGTCGATGTATCTGCATTCGTCAATTGTACTCATTGTATGACCTTCGAAGTCGTCTTATACGGTCACTGCAATGGTATCTGCTTCAACTGTATGCATGTCAGATGCTAGATTGCAGAGTTACAGTGTGAACCTAATCGAAGTAGATGTGTCTTGTTCTGCGAGCTGTATGCGTTATATCTGCTTGAAAGTCGTCTTATATGGTCGATAAGAACTTGACTGCTTCAATAGTGCCCATGTGAGATGATAGGAAAGACAGATATAGTGTACAAGACGATGAAGTCAATGTATCTCCATTTGCCTATTGTACTCGTTATATACTCTTCAAAGTCATCTTATACGGTCACTGCAATGGTATCTGCTCCAACTGTATGCATGTCAGATGCTACACTGCAGATTTACTGTGTTAACGTAGTCGAAGTCGACGTTTCTTGATCTGCAAACTGTGTGCGTTATATCCGCTTAGAAGTCGTCCTATATGGTCAATGCGAACTTGTCTGCTTCAATAGTGTTCATATGTCAGTTGATAGGATAGAGATATATAGTGTGAACGACGATGAAGTCGATGTATCCCTATTTGCCTATTGTACTAATTATATACCCTCCAAAGTTATCTCATACGGTCACTGCCATCGTATCTGCTCAACTGTATGCATGTCAGATGCTAGACTGCAGAGTTACAGTGTGAACATAGCTAAAGTCGAAATTTCTTGTTCTGCAGGCTGTGAGCATTATAATCGTTCGGGAGTCGTCTCATATGGTCAATGCGAACTTGTCTGCATTGATACTGCTTATAAAGAGATGAAGTGTGCACAACGATTGAGTCGATGTCGTCTTATCCGGTCTCTGCAATGGTATCTGCTTCAACTGTATGCATGTCAGAATCTAGACTGCAGAGTTACAGTGTAAACATAGTCGAAGTCGAAGTTTCTTGTTCTGCTAGCTGTGGGCGTTATACCCGCTTGCAAGTCGTCTCATATGGTCAATGAGAACTTGTCTGCTTCAATAGTGTCCATGTGAGATGTAAGGATAGCAAGATATAGTGCGCACAACGATGAAGTCGATATATCTTCATTTGCCTATTGTACCCGTTATATACCCTCCAAAGTCGTCTCATTCGGTCTCTGCAATGGTATCAGCTTCAACTGTATGCATGTCAGATGCTAGACGGCAGAGTTACAGTGTAAACATAGTCGAAGTCGAAGTTTTTTTGTTCTGCCAGCTGTGTGCGTTATACCCGCTAGCAAATCGTCTTATATAGTCAGTGAGAACATGTCTACTTCAATAGTGTCCATGTGATATGTTAGGATAGAGAGATATAAGGTACACGACGATGAAGTCGATGTGTCTACTCTCGCCTATTGTACTCGTTATATACACTTCTGAGTCGTCTCATACGGTCACTGTCATCATATCTTCTTCAACTGTATGCATGTCAGTTGCTAGACTGCGAAGTTACAGTGTAAATATAGTCAAAGTCGAAGTTCCTGGTCCTGCGAAGTGTGTGCGTTATAACCGCTTAAAAGTCGTCTTATATGGTCGATACGAACTTGTGTGCTTCAATAATGTCCATGTGAGATGATAGGATATAGAGATATAGAGTGTAAAACGATGGAGTCGATGTATCCCAATTTGCCTGTTATACTGTTCACCCTTGAAAGTCGTCTCATACGGTCTCTGCCATCGTATCTGCTCCAACTTCATGCATTTCAGAAACTAGACTGCAGAGTTACAGTGTGAATATAGTCGAAGTCGGAGTATCTTGTTCTGCAAGCTGTGTGCGTTGTACACGCTTGGAAGTCGTCTTATATGGTCAATGCAAACTTGTCTGCTTCAATAGTGTTCATATGTCAGTTGATAGGATAGAGATATATAGTGTGAACGACGATGAAGTCGATGTATCCCTATTTGCCTATTGTACTAATTATATACCCTCCAAAGTTATCTCATACGGTCACTGCCATCGTATCTGCTCAACTGTATGCATGTCAGATGCTAGACTGCAGAGTTACAGTGTGAACATAGCCAAAGTCGAAATTTCTTGTTCTGCAAGCTGTGAGCATTATAATCGTTCAGGAGTCGTCTCATATGGTCAATGCAAACTTGTCTGCTTCAATAGTGTTCATTCGAAGTGATAAGAAAGACATATATAGTGTGTACGACGATTTAGTCGATGTATCCCCATCTGCCTATTGTACTCGGGAACTTCATTTGCCTATTGAACTCGTTATATACCCTTCAGAGTCGTCTTATACGGTCACTGCCAACGTATCTGCTTCAACTGCATGCATGTCAGATGCTTGACGGCAGAGTTACAGTGTGAACATAGTCGAAGTCAAAGTTTTTTGTTTCGCGAGCTGTGTGCCTTATACTCGCTTGGAAGTCGTCTTATATGGTCAATGAGATTTTGTATGCTTCAATAGTGTCCATGTGATATGATAAGATAGAGAGATATAGTGTGCACAACGATGAAGTCGGTGTATCTCCATTCGCCTATTGTACTTGTTATATACCCTCCGTAGTCATCTCGTACTGTCACTGCCATCGTATCTGCTCAACTGTATGCATGTCAGATACTAGACTGCAGAGTAACAGTGTGAACATAGTCAAAGTCGAGATTTCTTGTTCTGCAAGCTGTGTGCGTTATACTCGTTCGGGAGTCGTCTTATATGGTCAATGCGAACTTGTCTGCTTCAATAGTGTTCATTCGGGGTGAATGAAAATAAATGAAAATTTGAACGTTTCCAGTGCTCACGGCAGCTGTACATCGGTGGCACAGGGGTTGTGAGTAGATTGCGATTAAAAGAAAGGCAATTTTTGTAACATGGACAATCTAAAAAATTATTGTTATTTTTAAGTTAGAAAAAAAATGAATGAATCAAGTCTGCAAAAATTTGGACGCCACTGATTCTTTCAAGCAGTTCTTAGCTCTAGGTAAAAATCAGAAACCCGAAAAAGAAATGTTGACAAGTGGAATAAAAGCAGGAGTTTTACCTAGGAATTTTAATTTCATCTGAATTTCATTACCCATTAGTAATATGAATAACATGTATGTATGTACAGTGATTATTTACATGATTGAATCAAATATCCCTTACTCATGTGAAAAGTCCATAATTATAAGTTTATTTATCTTAAGAAGCAAAGAAAAAAAGAAACCCACCTGAAATGTTCTGCAAGTTAAAATTGTTTTCAGAATGTGATGACAAGTTGTCTAATAGTTAAAATACCCTTGGAAAAATTCATGAATTTTGTTTGGGCGCATGTGGTGTTAAAATTGATTGATCAGTAGGGCTTGGACAATATCGATATGATCAAATATATTATTATTATATGATGAAGACTATGGGAAATTGATTCAATGAGAAGCTAAACTAAAAAAAACTGGTCTGCAAGTTATCCAGTGTTGATCCATGAATCCATGGCATGGTTCATTCAAAAAAAAATGAAATCTCTTACAGTAGGTAGGTGAATGGAGAATATAGATGACCAATCATAGCTGGTAAGTAGGTAGGTATGTCAGTAGGTCTTTCTATGGTGCGGAGTGTGGGGGCCAAAGACAGCAGTGCCCTAGGTACAGATTACAGCCATCTGTACCTAGGGCACACAACCTCTGGCAGCAAAACTGGGAGCCTCACTCACCAGCACACCAGCAGAGTAGGATGAGCCCCATAACAGCATTTTCAAATCATCAGCGCAGGCCGAAGTGTCATCGTTCAAGGTGATGGAGAGTGTTCCAGGTAGAACCATACAGAAGAGCCCTAATAGAGTGAATAGAAAACATTCTACCTTCTTCAAAATAAATTGGAGTGAAAAACTCACCTCGAGGAGCACGAGGGCTCATAACCAAAAAATGAGTTGAATCGCCTGCGGTCAAGAAAGTCGAAAGATACAAAAAACATTTTTGAGTGGGATGCCTGGAATGCCAGCCCCATCTTTCCACACAAAAAACACTCTTTCAGAGTAATTTACTGAAAATTTTTGATTTTCTACCGAAGCATGCATCTTCTTGATCTAATGCTCAAAAAGAAGATGAAATCCGGAAAACAAAAAATTGGGAAAAATCTTTGACAAGATGACTAGATGCCAAGATTCCTGTCATGTTAAATTACCATCAATTGCGGAAGCGATCTGCGAAAATGTAGAGAATAAAATACTTATTTTATTGAATGAATACCCACAAGTATTGAGACGGATACTATATACAAGACAGGTAAGATCAACATATTTTTAAGAGAGTATATTGACCCAGTATCATACTATAGTCACTCACCTAGAAATCTAACGCTGTCATTCTATCTCTTGCAGGATTAGAAAATACATGTTATTTCATTCAAGATTTTCGAGATCAATCTTCTATGAAACACAATGCTATATGATGGTTGACTGATTGTTCAGACATCCCCACTAAGATATGGTAAAATCCTAGCAGCTAATAATTGACATGTAAGTTTATTATCATTGTGTATCAAAGTATTTTTCAAATGTATCACTATAGAATAGTTGTTTACTGAACCTTTTATTTTGTTACAGATTTCTGAGAAGCACTGCTAGAGGTGAATACAGTGAGAGACAGCGAGCATACAAGGGGTGCGTTCCACTAGGCGCTTGCAACGCTCAAAACGCTCCTTTAGTCGTTCCACATTGAGACCACGGTCGTTGTGGGCGTGCTGAATACGTCATAAATGACGTCATTGTATTCGATCACAACAAGCTTACGGCGACCCATGTCTTGAGGTGGGTATAAAGTGGCAAACGAGCGTTTTGAACGTTTTGAGCGCCTAGTGGAACGCAAACGCAGTGCAAGCTCAATGATGGCGACAGAAACAATAACGTTGTACGATTCAGAAAAAGATTCACTCCTAGATGTAAAAGTATCACCAGAAGATGCTGGGCGTGCAGAAAGAGGTAAATAATATTACAAATTGATGTATTATAAATCTACCGTTTTCTGTTATCCTGAAATTTGAATCATTTCAGATATATCTTTTGCTACAAAGCTTTTAAAAACTGCTCTACAACAACAGTCATCAGAATCTTGCATATCTGAAGATAGTTCTATGGTTGATGTTTCCCACCATGGTTCTATGATAGAAGATCAGGATGGAGAACATATAGCGGACACAACTGATCCTGATGAAAGTCTTACTGAAGCAACTGAAGGTATTTTCTATTAAGCTTCTTAATCATGACTTTTGTACTTATATAGCTTTCGCATATACCTAGGAAATAATGTTAAACTTTTCTTCCTTTATTTCAGTCTCCCTCCATAGGTGGAGTCCACCTTGTGTTATGTTATTATTGGAAACATACAGGAACATGGAGAACACTTTCAACAGTGGCAAATTGTCACATAAAAGTCTGTGGAAAAAATTTCAGAAGAGTTACTTGCCAAAGGATATAATGTCACGGGACAACAATGTGCTTCAAAACTGAGAAGCTCAAAAAAAACTTATGAGGCAACTAAAGACCATGATAATAAGTCTGGCAATGATAGACGTAACTGGCAGTTTTTTGAAGTAAGAAAAATGTAAAACAATTAACAAATGATTAATAGTACCTATTAATATAACAAATTACAGATAATGAATGAAATTTTCTCTGGAAAAGCATGGAGTAATCCTGTTGCCATTGCTTCTTCGACGGGTCTCTCTATTCAAACCAACACTTTGAACAGTGTTGAGGGGTCAGATAGTGGATGTTCAACAAGTATGTTTGAGTTGATGTTTTTGTATTTGTGTTGATGGTGACTGATAATATAACTTGATTGTAGACCAATCATCCACATCTGAACAGACCATTGCATCATTATTTGCGAAGAGATTGAAACAGAAGGAAGAACATGAAAGAAACAAGGCTGACCGACATAAAGAAAAAATGTAAATGGAAAAAAAGTGGTTAGAACTGTTACAACACAGGAGTAACAAATAACTTTCGTTTGGAACAGTTTCAAGAATTATGTTTTTTTTTTAGTAGTATTATTTGATACTGACATACAATGATACTACTTTTCATAACTGATAAAGTTCAAATGGTCAGAAGTTCTCATAAACTATATTATTATATTGTTGTGTTTCAAAGATATGTCAATAAGAAATGTTATTATTTTTTTATCACTGATGATAGTTCATAAGTTCTCCAAAACTTGAGTAACATGATATTTAAGAGTTTCTATAGCTTTATTTATTTTTTTAACATTATATTTCAGAATTGTGAAAACAAGTTTTCTGAAACTTGAGCTGTATTTTATTCGTTTGAAGGTTTCAAGAATCTTAATTCATTTTTGTATTATGTTTCAAAGTTATGGCAAGAATCAGTTCCAAGTCTTTCTGTGAATTTGGCTGTAATCATTAAATAAAGCAAAAATTTGATTTACATTACTTGTTTTAATTAGTGTTCCTTGAACATGTAATATTTTGATTTCATCATATTGATGATATGAGTTCATAGTGATTATAATAATTTGGAGAAAACAACAGTTGAATTTCAAAATGATAATATATTTACCAAAAAATGATGAAAATATCTAACTACTACAAAATCTCCATAATTCCATTTCGTTTATGAATTCCAACATTTTGTCCAACCCTGGGCTGAATATTTGCATTTCCTGGATTGAATTCAGCAATATTAATGACTTCCAGTTCATCTCGGTGCAGGATACAAACATTGTGAACAACACAACATGCAACAATATATTCAGCCATCAAATCCACTCTGGTCATTGGTAAACAATGAAGTAAACTCCTCATACGCCCTTTCAACAAACCAATACATCTCTCTATTGTTACTCTTGCAGCTGAATGGTGATAGTTGTGATTCTTCTGCCTTTCTGTTAAGTGTCCATTATCTCGGAATGGAGTCAATAAATGCTCATGTATTTCATAGGCTGCATCACCCAGAATATGACTGTTACTAGGAAATTTTTCATTGTCATTCAAATAGTCATTAACTTCAGACAATCGAAAAACTCGTTGGTCATGTACAGATTCAGGGTGTCCAACATAACAATGTGTTATTGAAGCCTTATGGTCACACACTAGCTGTAAAAAATGAATGAATTAGATACACAAATTTTCATTTTCAGGAAATCACCTGTCACTATAAGTAGGTAGGTACATAAAAGTTGTTAAATACCTGTAACTGAATGGAATGGAAACCTTTACGATTGACATAATCTGCTGCATTGTCTTTTGGAGCATCAATATGGATGTGGGTGCCATCAATAGCTCCAATAACTTTTGGAAATCGACTAGCTATTTCAAATCCTTGCATCACATTAATAGCATGATCTTCACTAGGCCACTGAATAAATGTAGGAGCTCTTATAAATAATGCATGAGTAACTCGTCGTACAGCTCTCACAGCAGTAGCTTTTCCACTATTGAATCTGTCACAAACTGATCTAAAAAAGTGAAAAGGTAAAAATTCTATTCAACATGATGTAGCGTTTGAATTTGCTGAGCATAGATTTTTGATTTAGTTTTCATGGTACCCTAAGTAAACATTCAAATAATATCATCAAGGAGGCATACTTACAGAGAGCACTAAGTTAGGAGATCAATGAACATTTCTCATGAGATGAAACATTTATTGATAGGTAAAACACTCATACACAGTTTCCTAATATCATTTCACCAGACACCACGATTCTTCAGACGTTCAGTACACCTGTAGGAAATGATGAAAAGCCTCAGGCTGTGCTGATCCAAGTAAACAGGTTCTGAAAATGAAGAAGGTGATATAATATATTTTCATTTGAAGGCTTTTGTTTGCTTTTGTCTGATGCACTTGTTGGGGAAAACTGTTGACTTACCTGTAGTGTTCTCCAGCGGTGGTGATGTGAACAATTGATTGATTATTCTGAGGATTATTTGGGTTTTGGTGTAATCCTTTGAATAATTTGGTTTTTCTTTTATTGGCTGAAAATATAGGTTATGCATTCCTTCCGCACGTCAGTGTCAACACTGTCACTTAACAGTGTCAGCGCTGTCACTTAACAGTGTCAACACTGTCACTTAACAGTGTCAACGCTGTCACTTAACAGTGTCAACGCTGTCACTTGCCTTGGATGGAGATCATCTTAGCACAGTCTTCAGAAGCAGCATCGAATCAACGAAGAAGAAGTCGACCATTCTTCTTTTATTTTCTTCTGATCTTCTTAAAGTTTTGTGAGATATGAAATAGTTCAGTGGGTATAAAATTGACGTTAGGGAAATTTCAATCTGGAAGATTGGCATCGTGAAAAGGTGGAGGGGAGATAGCGGAAATTGCTGACGAAGTTTCCGGCATCTTGGCTTTTTCCAAGGTGGCTTCTGAAGTGCACACATGTAAAATTTGATGTGAATTTTTTTATCAACGATAGTTTACCCTATGTGGGATTTGTGAGGTTTTTCACTCAAATTTAGTGGTGTTTCCTTCGTTTGACCTGTTGGCCGATTTGTGACACCACCTTGGAACTGCCACCAGCGATAGGACGCCGACAGCATGGTACCCGGTTTGACTCTCCTAGCCCTTCTTCAGAAGGTAAGTCGATATTCGAAGGCGTTGTTTGAGGTTCAGTGGGGCTGATTGAATAGTGCGGAATGGGAAGTTATGGCCTATTTTTTTTCAATAGGGTTTTAGGATAGCCTGAATGTTTTCTGTGAGATGGGGGTGAGATGCTTCTGCCAGCCTCTTCTGCTTTCCTTTGGCGGGTTCGACCGTCCCTTTTAGAAGCCCTTATTTCCGCCCTCGCCAGGACTCTCCTGTCAGCGTAGATCCCTCTAGGCCATTGAATCCTGGCCAGAGCAGACTGCAGGAGGTTCATCAGGTTGATGGTCACCATAAGGGGAAGCCGACATACTGGGCTATTCCCTTTTGTTACATCATCTAGGGACGCCAAAAAGGAGGAACAGAGGGGTTTAGCCCCGTGGGCTGGTAGGGGATACCTTCCCCATTCCAGGGATTCATCGTTCGCCGCCTCATCGTGCCTGCAGTGACCTATGCTGCACGCCATGCCACCAAGCAGCCTGTGATAGGAGCTTCACAGGATCTCTGAAGAGGACTTGTCACCATACCATATTTTGCCAGGTTTTTGTTAGGGATTTAGGGATTTTTCAAATTTTTATATAACTCGAAATTATCATCACCACTTTTAACCCCCCAAGTGCCCACTCTCCCCCATAGTACTATGAGGCAGTAGTTCTGATTGCGCACCTTTACACAGTATCAGTATATCACCCTGTTTGATTTGTGGGTTATGATGATTTCACTTATTTCACTTTCATTATTTGTTATAATTGTATGATCATTCATCATGTGATATGATTTTCGAGAACTGCTGTATAATTGTCACCAATTTTTACTGCAATATCATTTTATTAAGAATTACCTTAATAGAACCCTAGGCTGTCCTCTGCAGTGATTTTGGAGCTCTGTCTGTTTTTTGGCACATTAAATAGGTTTTAAATTTTACATGGTTTTATTCATCTCTTCATGTGTCTCAACAATCCAGGAAAATACTTGTGATTTTTATTCCAGAATATTATCTCATCAATACTCCTGGAACCTCAGTGATGTTCTCAATTTCTCTCTTGAACATATATATTTTTTAGCAAATTGAGTGGCGCCCTATATACTTGAATTTCTCAATGAAATTACTAGAAAAGAACTCACTTATCTGCTCTCCGATGAAAAGCTGCCGTTAGCATCTGTGTAACTTATTTTTTTATTCTTTTGATAATTATTTCAAAGTGGAGAAAAGTAGGCTACATAAATGGCGTCCAACAAGTAGGGCTCCGAAAATTCAAGTTTTTAGATTCAAGTTTAAAATTTTTTCGATTTTTTTGGATTGTGGAGTACACTGTGGATGAATGAAACTATTAAAATTTTGATTATAGATTATTGCATGGTATGAACAGGTGCGGATGAACAGTCATACTTTCCACTGAAAGACAATACAATTACGTTTGCGTTTATGCTGTTTGAGAGCACTGCAGGTGTCACGGTTTTTTTATAACATATTTTGGAGTTAGGCATTTTCCTCAATTAGTAAATTTTGCAACGTTGCCAACTTTGAAAAATTTTCTGATATTTTACTAAATTCTTTTTGGTAAATATTTTTGAGGCTAGTGAATTATTGGTAACATTTTGACAATTAATTCAGCCTTTTTATTTCGTCCAATTCTTGGGAGTGACATATCCTGATCTTTACTTTCATTTGTTTTTTCGATCTGCCAAGGTTTAGATTCAATATGGATTCTATTAAAGTGAGGCATCTGCTGGTAGCGGAATTGAACTATGAATTGAGAATAAGGGGTGTTTTTTCGGAACGTAATATGGATGATAAGAGGAAAATTTTAGGTCGTTTTTTTACCAAAGGAAGTCAACAGGGACAAAATGTTCTTGCTCTAGTTGATCCAGCATTTGATTTCGACACTGAAAGAGTGGAAATTGACAGTACTTTAACTTCGATCAATTTTTTGATCTGTGACTTTGAAGGTCCTACTTCAGACTCAACATACAAAAGAGCCAAGTCAAGAATATGCCATGTGACCAACAGAATTCAGAGAATCCATATTAATGTTAATAATGAAGATTACGAAACTGTTTTGAGATTTAAAAATGAGTCATATGCAACTGCTTTGCAATTGGATGCAGAATTACATGAAAAAGCACTTGAGCCACAAGACCAGGTTCAGGTAAATGCGCCTCTCATGAATTCCACCGCCAACCCATCCATGAGACAAAGTAATATTCAAAATTCTTTTGTACAAAGTACTTCAAAACCAATTCCTGTTTATAAGTTAGGTTTGCAATTCGATGGAGAACCGAAAAACCTCTTACCATTCATAGAACGAACCGAAGAGTTAGCACAGGCCAGACACATTTCAAAATGTGACCTTTTTGACTCTGCCTGTGACCTTTTTACTGGAAAAGCCACATTTTGGTTTCGCTATGTCAAACTCCAACTCACTGATTGGGATTCTTTAGTACTGAAACTTAAGAAAGACTTTTCAGTGTCAGATTTTGATGATGAGATTTGGCAACAAATCAAAAGTAGGAAGCAAGCTAATAACGAACCAGTAGTTATCTATATAGCCTGCATGGAAACCCTTTTTAACAGACTTAGTCATGGGGCAGCAGAAGTTACAAAAGTCAGATATATTAAGTTAGGATTGAAAGCTGATTATAGGCGTAGGTTAGCACTCAGTGACATCGACTCAGTTTCAACTTTGGGAACTTTATGCAAGAAACTTGAAGAGTCCGTTCCACAAGGTTCATCATCCAACTATAATTCAGGTTTCAGCTCTCATAGCAATCGGTCTGTAGCTGTACTTGATGACCCAGAACTAGCTTTTGTCTCTAATGATAAGTCAAACAGTTTGCCTTCCTCTTCGAACAAGTCTCAGCCAAATAGATTTTCAGGAAATAAGTTTCAGAAAAATAAAAACTGGAAACAAACCCTCTCAAAGAATAGTTCAGCCCCTTCAACATCAGCCGGTGTTTCTAAGAATCCTAAAGGAGAAAGTACTCCTGTAATATGCTGGATATGTGATCTAGCAAACCACACCCATCGTTCCTGTAAATCAGGCATTAAGAAAACCTTCTGTTTTAAATATGGGACACCAGATGTCACTGTGAAGGATTGTGATAAGTGCAAGGAAAACTTCTAAAGGGGAATATTGGTACAGGCTCTCAGAATTCTCCGAATTCTCTTCGAGCCGATAGAATTTTACAAGTTTCAAGGGAAATCCTAAGGGATGAGATTTCACAAAACATTATAGCTCCTTTATTGGTGAAGAGAGGTAACGATAATAGGCCATACATACGAATTCAACTTTTTGATAAAAATGTCATTGCACTCCTGGACAGTGGTGCCAACTTGTCAGTAAGAGGTCAAGGAGGTTTGAAGGTCATAAAAAATCTTGATTTGATTATCATGAGTCCTCCTCTGAACCATGTTCTCACTGCGGATGGAACACATCAAAATGTTGAGGGAGTCGTGTATTTGCCTATCAATATTGATGGAACCATTCAGATCGTGCCAGCACTAGTAGTACCTTCTTTATCACAATCTTTCATCTTGGGTAGTGATTTTTGTAGGAAATTTGGAGTTACTATAAATTTTAACGATTTTTGTTGGGACGTTAAATGTCGAGTTTTGGACAAAACTGTCGACATTGTTGCCAACTCTTCAGATTTTACTGAGATATCAGAATTGTCTTTGGAAGATGAGCTTACGGCGGATCAGGTGAAGCAGATGAAGGCTTTGATCGACTCATTTGGGGAAATTAATAGTGACGTCCGGTTAGGTCGTACTGATAGGATAACTTTGGAAATTGACACTGGGAACGCGAAACCTTTCAAACAGCGACAAAATCTAATGTCTCCGTACATGGTGAAAATTCTCAACCAGGAATTGGATGAGATGATCAAGTTGGGTGTCGTGGAACCATCACATAGTCCTTGGAACAGTCCAGTTTTACTTGTAAAAAAATCTTCGGGAGAATATCGGTTCTGTTTTGACGGTCGTAAGCTGAACGAGCTGACAAAACATGACAGCTACCCTCTACCGCGTATAGATAGGATTTTGACTTTGTTGAGAAACGCTAAGTACATCTCTAGCGTGGATTTACGTCATGCGTTTTGGCAGGTGCCTCTGGAAGAATCGTCCAAAGAGAAAACTGCATTCAGTATACCTGGTCGTGGCTTATTTCACTTTAATGTTATGCCGTTCGGTTTATGTAACAGTGCCCAGACACAACAAAGACTATGTGATGCGTTGTTTGGCCCCAAGTTTGAACCAAACTTATTTACCTATTTGGATGATATCATAATCATTTCGGCCACTTTTGAGGAACATGTGAATCTTTTATACGAGGTAAAAACCATTTTGAAGGAAGCAAATTTAACCATAAACTTGAAGAAATGCGAGTTCTTCAAGACCTCGCTCAGGTATCTAGGTTTTGTCATTGACAGACAAGGAATAAGAACTGATCCGTCTAAGGTATCAGTTATGGTTAACTATGCTAGGCCAACTACTAGTACAGAAATCAAACGCTTTATGGGGTTATGTTCGTGGTACCGTAGATTTATCGACAATTTTTCAACGTTAATTGCCCCTATCAGTGCATTATTGAAGGGAAAAGGGAAAAAACAACCGATCGAATGGACTGCTGAGGCAGAAGCTTCTTTTGTTGCCATCAAGGACGCTCTTGTGTCAGCACCCATTCTATGTCCTCCGGACTTCTCATTGCCATTCACCATCCAATGTGATGCGAGTGATATAGGAGTAGGCGGGGTGTTGACTCAGGAAGTCCAAGGGGTCGAGAGAGTTATAGCCTATGCCTCAAGATCCTTATCAAAGGCAGAAAGAAATTACAGTGTAACGGAGAGGGAGCTACTGAGTTTAATTTTTCTTATTGATAAATTCCGGCCATATATCGAAGGTACAGTTTTCAAGGTGACAACAGATCACCATAGTCTCCTCTGGCTACATAACCTCAAGGATCCGTCAGGAAGACTAGCCAGATGGGCTGTTAAACTACGTCAGCACACTTTTGAGTTGACCTATACTAAAGGCGTAAATAACAAAATACCTGATTTCCTTTCGAGGATACCTCCTACAGAAAATGACGGTTGTGAAATAAATTTAATTGATGTAAAAACCAGTAGTACAGATTCTTGGTACTTTTCGTTACGTGAAAAGATTCTTCGAAGTCCTGACGCTTTTCCTCATTTCAAAGTCGATAATGACATGATTTATAAGTACGTTCCTTCTAGGGTCCCAATTTAAACCAATTTGGTTGAATGGAAATCGGTTGTGCCAAAATCACAGCGGCTTTCAGTAATAAAAGATTCACATGATCCGGCTATATGTAGTCATTTCGGTTTTTATAAAACACTATCACGGGTACAACAGCACTATTACTGGCCCAAAATGAGACACGATATCTTAAGATATGTTAAGTCATGCAGGGTATGTCAATCTCAAAAATTATCGAATACTCCTCGCATGGGACTAATGGGAGCTGAGCGCAATGTTAAGTTTCCGTTTCAGACAATTGCCGTTGATATAATGGGTCCATTTCCCAGATCTTTTAAAGGTTTCACCTATTTGTTAGTGGTTTCAGATTTTTTTACAAAGTACACGTTATTATGTCCAATGCGTGATGCCAAGGCGCCTAGTGTAATCCGATTCATGGAAAATCAAGTGTTTCTAGTGTTTGGAGTCCCTCAATTCATTGTCTGTGACAATGGTCAGCAATTTGCTGGCAAAATGTTTAAGAAATTAGCTGACACATATAAAGTTCAAAAAATCTGGTACACTCCTCGTTATTCGGCACAATGCAATTTTGTAGAAGGGACAAATAAAACAATAGGTCAGGCTATTAGGAGTTACATTGATGAACATAAAGATTGGGACAAAGAGTTGTTCAAAATTCAACAAGCAATTAACACAGCTACCCATGAAGTGACCCATTTTAGTCCAGCTTTCCTAAATTTTGGTCGTATCATACCCGTTTCTGGTGAGTATTATGGCAACCTCTCTACGACCCATGATATTGAGCTTTTACCTGATAGTAGGGATAGTTTAGTTCAAGATATCAAGGGGCTTGGTGAAGTCTTCGAGACAGTGAAAGAAAGGTTACATAAGGCCTACCAGAGAGGTGTATCTAGGTATAATCTCAGGAAAAGAGATCATGTTTTCAATGAAGGAGAAAAAGTATGGCGACGAAATAAAATTCTTTCAGATGCTTCGGCAAAATTCAGTGCAAAACTAGCTCCCAAATATGTATTATGTACAGTGAGAAAACGAATTTCTCGATTAGTCTATGCTTTAGATAATGCCGATGGTTCTCCTGCTGGAGAGTGGCATATCAAAGATTTGAAGCAATATTTTGGATCCAATTCAGATGTTTCTGTTGGATAGGATTTTTTCAGACATTTTTTTGGTTTGTGTGCCAGTACACACAGTTTTGCGGTTAGATAAAACCAGTATTTTGGAATTTTGCTGCTAAACGTTTAGTAAAAATTTGAACAGTGCCAATGTATAGGCTTTTGCTGAGAATCACAATTTGAAAAAATTGTTGATTTAGATTCCCCTGAAAGTATGCATACTTGACATTTTTGACTTAAGAAAATTAGTACTAATATAAATTTTGAATTATTTTGTTTTTTACCTATGATGGTTCACAGTAGGTCTGATCAACCTACACATCATATTTTCCCTGATGTACATTTTTTTGACACTTAGATAAAATTGTAAATAATATTTGCCCATGTAATTTTGATGAAAATGGACTTCGACCTATCGATTTTGACAAAATGATTTTCGAGTTTCCCAATTAAGACTTTCCCGATTTGAGACTTCCTTGTAAGGAACGTTTGGTACGCGCAGTCACTATGATAAGTCCGATTTTTTCACAAAATGTTTTTTCAATACCCTTTAGAAAAAATTTTCTTGTATTCCAATTTTTTCTCTTAGGAGAGGGGTATGTGTAGCGTTTAAATTTGCTGAGCATAGATTTTTGATTTAGTTTTCATGGTACCCTAAGTAAACATTCAAATAATATCATCAAGGAGGCATACTTACAGAGAGCACTAAGTTAGGAGATCTATGAACATTTCTCATGAGATGAAACATTTATTGATAGGTAAAACACTCATACACAGTTTCCTAATATCATTTCACCAGACACCACGATTCTTCAGACGTTCAGTACACCTGTAGGAAATGATGAAAAGCCTCAGGCTGTGCTGATTCAAGTAAACAGGTTCTGAAAATGAAGAAGGTGATATAATATATTTTCATTTGAAGGCTTTTGTCTGCTTTTGTCTGATGCACTTGTTGGGGAAAACTGTTGACTTACCTGTAGTGTTCTCCAGCGGTGGTGATGTGAACAATTGATTGTTTATTCTTAGGATTATTTGGGTTTTGGTGTAATCCTTTGAATAATTTGGTTTTTTTTTTATTGGCTGAAAATATAGGTTATGCATTCCTTCCGCACGTCAGTGTCAACACTGTCACTTAACAGTGTCAGCGCTGTCACTTAACAGTGTCAACACTGTCACTTAACAGTGTCAACGCTGTCACTTAACAGTGTCAACGCTGTCACTTGCCTTGAATGGAGATCATCTTAGCACAGTCTTCAGAAGCAGCATCGAATCAACGAAGAAGAAGTCGACCATTCTTCTTTTATTTTCTTCTGATCTTCTTAAAGTTTTGTGAGATATGAAATAGTTCAGTGGGTATAAAATTGACGTTAGGGAAATTTCAATCTGGAAGATTGGCATCGTGAAAAGGTGGAGGGGAGATAGCGGAAATTGCTGACGAAGTTTCCGGCATCTTGGCTTTTTCCAAGGTGGCTTCTGAAGTGCACACATGTAAAATTTGATGTGAATTTTTTTATCAACGATAGTTGACCCTATGTGGGATTTGTGAGATTTTTCACTCAAATTTAGTGGTGTTTCCTTCGTTTGACCTGTTGGCCGATTTGTGACACCACCTTGGAACTGCCACCAGCGATGGGACGCCGGCAGCATGGTACCCGGTTTGACTCTCCTAGCCCTTCTTCAGAAGGTAAGTCGATATTCGAAGGCGTTGTTTGAGGTTCAGTGGGGCTGATTGAATAGTGCGGAATGGGAAGTTATGGCCTATTTTTTTTCAATAGGGTTTTAGGATAGCCTGAATGTTTTCTGTGAGATGGGGGTGAGATGCTTCTGCCAGCCTCTTCTGCTTTCCTTTGGCGGGTTCGACCGTCCCTTTTAGAAGCCCTTATTTCCGCCCTCGCCAGGACTCCTGTCAGCGTAGATCCCTCTAGGCCATTGGATCCTGGCCAGAGCAGACTGCAGGAGGTTCATCAGGTTGATGGTCACCATAAGGGGAAGCCGACATACTGGGCTATTCCCCTTTGTTACATCATCTAGGGACGCCAGGAAGGAGGAACAGAGGGGTTCAGCCCCGTGGGCTGGTAGGGGATACCTTCCCCATTCCAGGGATTCATCGTTCGCCGCCTCATCGTGCCTGCAGTGACCTATGCTGCACGCCATGCCACCAAGCAGCCTGTGATAGGAGCTTCACAGGATCTCTGAAGAGGACTTGTCACCAT
Source organism: Phaedon cochleariae (assembly GCA_918026855.4). Lineage (NCBI taxonomy): Eukaryota > Metazoa > Arthropoda > Insecta > Coleoptera > Chrysomelidae > Phaedon > Phaedon cochleariae. The sequence goes on along the minus strand of OU896722.1, from coordinate 16,262,545 downwards.
ACCATATTTTGCCAGGTTTTTGTTAGGGATTTAGGGATTTTTCAAATTTTTATATAACTCGAAATTATCATCACCACTTTTAACCCCCCAAGTGCCCACTCTCCCCCATAGTACTATGAGGCAGTAGTTCTGATTGCGCACCTTTACACAGTATCAGTATATCACCCTGTTTGATTTGTGGGTTATGATGATGATGATGATGATCATTCATCATGTGATATGATTTTCGAGAACTGCTGTATAATTGTCACCAATTTTTACTGCAATATCATTTTTTTAAGAATTACCTTAATAGAACCCTAGGCTGTCCTCTGCAGTGATTTTGGAGCTCTGTCTGTTTTTTGGCACATTAAATAGGTTTTAAATTTTACATGGTTTTATTCATCTCTTCATGTGTCTCAACAATCCAGGAAAATACTTGTGATTTTTATTCCAGAATATTATCTCATCAATACTCCTGGAACCTCAGTGATGTTCTCAATTTCTCTCTTGAACATATATATTTTTTAGCAAATTGAGTGGCGCCCTATATACTTGAATTTTTCAATGAAATTACTAGAAAAGAACTCACTTATCTGCTCTCCGATGAAAAGCTGCCGTTAGCATCTGTGTAACCTATTTTTTTATTCTTTTGATAATTATTTCAAAGTGGAGAAAAGTAGGCTACAATGAAAAACTATAATAGATGCATTATTTATTCTAACCATTACCTGTATGAATCCACCGTAGCCATTTTCCAGAGTGCTACCATTAATTGTTGGTGAGAAGGAATTGTAGGGCGACCTGGTACTTTTCTAGTCAAATCCTCACATATCAATTCATGCAAATAATTGAATGTGTCTCTTGAGATTCTATAAAGTGAAATCAATCTGCATATTTAGCATTGGAACATTGAAGTGGTCAATCCAAATGATATAAAAGATTTTACATACCTAAAATGACTTTTAAATTCAGCATCTGAATAAAGTTTGATAAGCTCCATGTAGTTGTTAATACGTGGACGCTTCTTCCTTTTACCTCTTTTTTCTTGCAATATTGCTTCCCACTCTTCCTCTGAACTTGATGAACTAGAGGATTCAGAAGTATTCATTCGTCGTTTTAGTGCAATGATTGCGTTATTATCATTTGGATTGAACATTTTTCTACTTTTATCAAATTCTTTGTTGACAACAAAAAACATAAAGGTTAATTGTCACATGTCATCACTCATCACTCTCCAACAAGATTTCGAGAAAGAGCATTCCACTTGGTAGGATAACCACAACGCTCACGAGCTATCATAGGTTAGTGGAACAAGAGTTACCGCGGTCGTGAGCGTGAGCGTTGTGTGTGTCTAGTGGAACGCACCCAAGGTGGTGTCACAATATTCAGACTATATAAACTCTGTATGATAGTAAAAGAAATAAAAGTATGTGTACCATAGTATTTAGTGTTTGAATACTATTAAAAATGACCAAACGAGTAACGTTTACATAAAGCTTAATTATTGGAAAATAAAAACTTCACACTACCCCTCCACAAAAAAAATAGTCTATCTTGATAGACTATTATCTGGACTATTGAATATTCCTCATGAGATTCAATACAAGAGTAAAAGAATAACTCAATGTTGAAGTCTTGTTTTCTTGAAATGGCATCACCATATCATTAAAACAAAATTTCTATTTACAATATTATACATAAGGACAATTTTCCAAAATTGTTAAGTAGCTAGAATGTGTTTCTGTTGCTTGAAAACTACGTGTATCATCCGCCCTAATGGGTACAAAATCGGTGAGTGTCATAATTGATAGATGTCATAATTGGTAAGTGTCATGATTGGTGAGTGTCTTCCACGAAAACTAAACTCATAAAATCACAAATTTTATGGAAATTTTGAAAAATCCAACTATTTAGAAAAAATATACAAAAAATTTTCATGGAAATTATTCCAACTCACGGAGTTAATTCTTGCTATGGCCAAAGCAAAATCTAGGGAAAATCATACTGATGTTTTCCGCGATAAAACATCAATAGGGGAGCCTTCGGCTCGGGGCTAAAGAGTGATAGTGATTTTATAATCACAAAAAAAAATCAATCTGACGTTGAGGAATCCTCATCAACATCAGGCGGTTCGTCAGGTCCTTGATAAGCTTTAAGGTCATTGATGTGCCATTTGCTTACCTTGAAACCTGTGTCCAAATCGTCTAGGTCGTACACTAAACGTGAACATTTCATCCTAACACGCGAAGAAATAAATCTAGGAGCAAGCTTAGCAGCGAACATTTCCCCTTTATTGGACTTGGCCTTATTGCACCGCCAAACCTTGTCTCCCACAAAAAATTCAACATCGCGTTTACGCAAGTTGTATGTTCGACAATTTTTTTCATATGCCTCATGAAGTTTTTCTCAAACATCTACAAAAATATTACTTAAACCTTGGAGATTTGCAGAGTAGGCATTTCGATCTCCAGGAACTATCTCGATATCCTCTCGGGATTCGGTACCATTATAAAACATTCCAGAGATAGGAACATGTCTACCAAAGACTAAAAATGAAGGAGAATAACCAGTGACCTCATGTTTAGCGGTATTAAGAGCCTGACGAATTTTATGAATTTCTATATCCCAATCACGGTGTTCGTCAATATAGCTACGTATCGCTGTTTCAATCGTACGGTTATTCCTCTCCACAAAATTACACTGTGGTGAGTAAACGGCATTATACCAGATTTTCTGGACTTCGTATTCATCACACATCTTCTTGAAATTTTTACTAATAAACTGTACACCGTTATCGCAAATAATGTACTGGGGTACTCCATAATTCAAAAATACTTCATTTTCAACGATTCTCTCAATAAGAGGTGCTTTAGCATTCCTCAACGGGTACAAAAGATTATATTTGGAAAACCAATCTGAAATAACTAATATCCATCTATTATGTTTCTTCGAAGGTGGAAGTGGACCAATTAAATCCATTCCTATGATTTGAAAAGGCCAATTAACTTTTTTCTCATTCCCCATTAATCCCATTCGACCTGTACTGGGTGTTCCCTGAGCACCGCATACTTGACATGACCGTACAAACTTCAGAATATCCTGGCGCATTTTTGGCCATTTTTGACATCATGTCTCTGAGGCTTCGGAACCAAATACTTCCATTCTGTTGAATTTGATTTAACAGGTGAGTTCGAAGGTGTAAACTTGAACACAAAGTCTTCCTCTACCTTCCACTGTGGGAACTTCTCTGGATCTAAAGTAATTTTATTTCTCAAATCATCAAACCAAGGATGGATCCTGTCGGTGTCAATGTCAAAATATGAAACCTCGAAATTTTCATTTTGTTCATCTTCTGGGATAATTCTGGATAAAAAATCAGGCGAAACATCATGACTTCCTGGACGATGTAACAAGTCGAAGGAATGTTGGCGCAATTTAACTGCCCACCTCTGAAGTTTCCCTGAAGGGTTTTGTAAGTTATTTAACCACAACAAAGAATAATGGTCTACAATAGCGGTAAATCTCACGCCCTCTATATATGGTCTAGATTTCTCGATACAAAAAATCAGAGCTAGAAGTTCCTTTTCAACCGTAGAATAGTTACGTTCTGCCTTAGATAAAGTACGGCTAGCATAAGCTATAACCCGTTCATCCCCATCTATAATCTGAGTCAAAACCCCACCTAGGCCTGTATGTGAAGCATCACTTTGAATAGTAAATTTCTTACTGAAATCGGGTTGAGACAAAATAGGTGATGAAATAAGAAGTTGTTTGATTTTTACAAAGAAAGCTTCAGCTTCTTCATTCCAGGTGACAAGTTGACTTTTCCTTTTACCCTTCAAAAGGTCGTTAATTGGTGATAAAACTGTAGAAAAATTCTGAATAAACCGGCGGTACCAGGAGCATAATCCCACGAATCTTTTAATTTCGGTAGCCGTCTTTGGTCGAGGATAATTAACCATACTAGCAATCTTGTCAGGATCTGTGCGAAGAGAATTCGAACCCACGATAAAACCCAGAAACTTTAGTTCTGTCTTGAAAAATTCGCACTTTTCCAAATTAATAGTTAAATTCGCTTCAAGCAATTTGCTCTTCACTTCCTTCAGTAAACTAATGTGTTCTTCAAACGTGGAACCAGTGACAATGATGTCATCAATGTAGGAACAAATTTTAGGTTCATACTTAGTCCCAAAAATCGCATCAACCAAACGCTGTTGTGTTTGAGCGGCATTTGAAAGTCCGAAAGGCATAGTGACAAATTGGAATTGGCCTCTACCGATGACACTGAATGCAGTTTTCTCCCTAGAACTTGGGTCTAGAGGCACTTGCCAAAAAGCTTTTCGAAGATCAATAGATGAAATATACTTGGCATCTCTGAGTGAAGCTAAAATTCTTTCGATATTCGGAAGTGGATAACTATCATGCTCAGTTATGGCATTAAGGGGACGTCCATCAAAGCAAAAACGGTACTCGTCGTTTTTCTTTCTAACCAAAAGTACAGGCGAACAATAAGGACTGTTTGACGGCTCAATAACTCCAAGTCTCAACATTTCGTCGAGCTCTTTATTCAAGATGTTATGCTTATATGGAGGTAAAACAAACGGTCTCTTCCGAAACGGGGGTTCATCACCAGTATCTATGGTGGGAGTAATTTCATTTGTACGTCCTAACCTGGTCTTATTACTGATTTGATCAAAAGACCTAATGACAGCCTCTGCCTGAGCTCGCTCGTCAGTTGAGAGCTCATCTAACGTCCACAAATTAGGCATTACTGTTGAAATTTTAATATTTTCTACAACGTTAATAACATCGTTACCAGATTGTATCTGCCAAGTGTTATCCTTGAAATCCACACAAACATTAGATTGCTTTGCAAAATCAACTCCAAAAATAAAAGCTTGTGGTAAGGAAGGAACAACCAAAGCATTAATTATTTGACAAAAATCTCCAATCACAATGGGTAAGTGTCAACTACACCTTTAACATTTTTCTGTGTACCATCTGCTGTACTGACATGTTTATTTGAAGCTCGAATTATTTTTAAATTTGAATTTTCCAAAATATTTAAACCACCAGAACCAACAATAGAAGCATTAGCTCCACTATCGAATAAAACTGTTATATCCTGATCAATCAGCTTGAGTTTTATATAAGGACGGTTATCTAATGGCTAACTTACAAAAACTGGCAAAATATCTACACCCACCGGCAAAAAAAACCGGCCACCAAAAAATTTAGTCAAGTTGTTCACCCTGTAACTTCTTTAATTCTTGTCGGATTTCGGTGAAATTTTGATCGAATCGTAGATTCATGTTCCGGAATGTTAACCTGAATATGAATTCCCAAAAAAGGTGATAGCTTGGTCATTATACAGGGAAAAACAAGAGTTACTCATTTACCCATAACTTCTTAACGCCCTGTGGCTGAAGTGAGTGGTTGAACTCCTCTTCATTATGTCTTGGATTGAAGAGTATTCTTTTCTCATCACAATAGTTTTTGATTCACGTCGATATCTCATTTTTTAGAAAAGATACGAGGGTTTTAAGAAAGTATGGAGTTATTCAAGTTTTATTAACAATAATCAGAACGTAGACACACCTACACAAAAAACCTTAATTACAAAAAACAAACGGAAAGTAGATCTCCTAGATGAGATGAGATACCGAGTATGCCCTTCTCGAGCTTGAATTACAGCATTCAATCGCCGTGGCATCGAGTTGATCAGATTTCTCAAGCAGTCTTGAGGAATTGCCTCAAATTCTTCTTGAAGGGCGAATCATAGCTCTTGAAGAGTCTCTGGCAATGCCGGACGTAGACGAATGCGCCTCTGTAGTTCATCCCAAAGATGCTCTATAGGATTGAGATCCGGGCTGCATGCTGGCCCAGTCAAGCCTTAGAATTCCGACCTCATTCAAATACTCGGTTACAATTCGAGCAACGTGTGGTCTGGCGTTGTCATGCATCAAGACAAAGCCGTCTCCAATAATATGGGAAGTATACCAAGAAAACAATGTGGAAATAAGCCATATTGATTTAAAGATGTTTTTTTTAAGTTGTCGATCGATAAGTTTATGTACGTTCTGATTATTGTTAAATAAAACTTGAATAACTCCATACTTTCTTAAAACCATCGTATCTTTTCTAAACAATGAGATATCGACGTGAATCAAAAACTATTGTGATGAGAAAAGAATACTCTTCAATCCAAAAGACATAATGAAGAGGAGTTCAACCACTCACTTCAGCCACAGGGCGTTAAGAAGTTATGGGTAAATGAGTAACTCTTGTTTTTCCCTGTATAATGACCAAGCTATCAGCTTTTTTGGGAATTCATATTCAGGTTAACATTCCGGAACATGAATCTACGATTTGTTCAAAATTTCACCAAAATCTGACAAGAACTAAAGAAGTTACAGGGCGAACAACTTGACTAAATTTTTTGGTGGCCGGTTTTTTTTTGCCGGTGAGTGTATATTTGAATTTGAAAACCTACTTTCTGACTTAACAATTGACTGAGACTCACGAATATGAGAATTCACTTCTGAATTACTCGAAAAAGTGCAATCATTATTTCCAGTGACCTGTCTGGAATTGAGACTTTGCTGGTCACATAACAAATCTCTCCTCGCTAGTTTTTTGATTTTGAGCACTCTGGACAATTTGCTGACTTGACATTGGGTAAACCACATTCAAAACAAAAAACTCGTCGTTTAGCTTTGCAGTCATGGAACAGGTGATTTGCTAAGTTGCAATTCCAGCAAACTACACTTTTACTTTCCCTAGGAGAATTTTCATCTTGTCTGCTTACATTTGAACTATTATTATGTTGACTGGAGCTGCTCGAAGTTGATGGATTATTATTATCATTATATCTAGAATTATAATTCTGATTATTATTTTTAAAGGTTTTTCTGAAATCCCTGTTCTGAAAATGGTTTCTATTTTCATTCCTACTATTAACTCTTTCATTACTGCGATAATCACTACTCTGTCCAGAGAGTTCAGAAACTTGAAAACTAGGAGAATTTTTATGTTTGAGAAAATTAGCTTCTTCTAACTTCCTACAGTATGCAGAAAATTCCGGAATTGTGTTAATGTCTATAAGAGCCAACTGACTAATGAAATCAGGCAGAAGATTCTGTCTTGAATATTCGACCTTGGTGACCTCTGCAGGAGTATGAGATAATCTGCAAAAAAGTGCTTCCATATGGGCGATGAATATGGCTACAGGTTCATTACGTTTTTGTTTCCTTTTCTTAACTTGCTCCCAAATCTCTTCATCCGCGTTTAAATGCATGAAGTTCCTGTTGATGCTACGGAACCATACAGCTGAATCAAATAAGTTACTTTCTGACACTTTTCGTGACTGAGCAAGTTCAGTAACACGTTTTAAAAAATCATACAAAGTCCTAGAATCTCCATTAAATTTTATTCTCCAATTTGAAATTGGAACAGTACTTTTAGAACAACTCACTACTTGAGGGACAACATTTACTACAGGAGGGGTTGAAACATTACTGGTGTTAGCAGCTTCATTTACTTTGATATTACCATAAAGGTCAGCTTCCAGTGTTAAAGAGGTAGCAAAAGCCTCTGCCTCAAAAGTTTTAAATTCTGCTAACTGATTTTGAGCTACTCTACCCTCTATCAGTAGGAACTTTTCCAATCTGGGAATTCTTTTAGTTACATGAATGAGTCTAGACTTTGTTCTCAAAAAAAGATCATCGTTGGGGTCTCCAACGTCTGCAAAATCAATTACGTTTGCTGTTATTTGTGTGAAAGTACTATCAATATCATTCTGTTCTTTGACAAAATCGAAAGCATAACTTTCCAGATCAACTGTGTTATCAGGAGTCACTTCCTCTCTCTCCAAAAGTCTTCTTAGCATTTCACGTTTTTCAGTGACTGTACGTGTAGTGGTAACCTTACGAATTGCCAGCTCATATTCCAGTTCATAGTCTACTAAATGGTTTACTTTGAATTTTTCCAAATCCATTTTGCCAAAATTATCAAAAAAAATTTTATCAAAATACATTGTACCAAACAACACCTGTATAGTAACTCACTGTCTCATCTGTACTCCAGGTAACAACCTGTATTTCAACCAAAAAAATATACAAGACAGCGTTAGTTTTCAGGGTAATCAAAAATTCAATTTCAATTATGAAATTCTAAAAAATCAATAAATCTCATTAGATTTAGCATGAATTTGTGCATGTGCACAACATAATTCAAAAATATGCATCTAAATACAATCAAAAATTGACCATCTAGTTAGATTTCGAACAAAATCAAAAATCTATATCTCACTTGAGAAATCGCAAAAATTTAGGAGTCAAGATCGTCACCTTGAACTCACTAAAAAGAAAGAGACTAAATCTCATCCAGAACCAAACATAGGTTTCATGAAGAAAACTGAAAGTTGAATATCAGCTATATTGGCCGATTTCAATTCAACAACTTAATATAGAAATCAAGTATTGCAAAACAAAATATTGGAATAGTATTTACTGTTTTCTGTATTCAATCCAATAAAGTAAAATACAGTAAGTACCTTTAGCCAATAATTAAAAAAATATAATGTTATCTTTCAATAGACACCATAAAAAGACTAAACTTTGATGATAAAGATATATGCTGAAAAAAAAAATGAGACACTCCACCATCCATGTAAGTATCAATACCCAAAATATTGTAAATAATTACTGTACTGCTCAAGAAAAATATTCAATATAAAATTTCTTTTTTCACTTCCCTGTCAACTTATTTCGAAAATTGTATGCTACAAAAAAGAATTGAATCATGCAACCAGGCCCTACACGTTGAGACGCCATTTTGTGAAACGTACTTTTTTTTGTGACATGATTATTTATGAAAATAAATGAAAATTTGAACGTTTCCAGTGCTTACGGCAGCTGTACATCGGTGGCACTGGGGTTGTGAGTAGATTGCGATTAAAAGAAAGGCAATTCTTGTAACATGGACAATCTCAAAAATTATTATTATTTTTAAGTTAGAAAAAAAAATGAATGAATCAAGTCTGCGGAAACTTGGACGCCACTGATTCTTTCAAGCAGTTCTTAGCTTCAGGTAAAAATCAGAAACCTGAAAAGAAATGTTGACAAGTGGAATAAAAGCAGAAGTTTTACCTAGGAATTTTAATTTCATCTGAATTTCATTACCCATTAGTAATATAAATAACATGTATGTATGTACAGTGATTATTTACATGATTGAATCAAATATCCCTTACTCATGTGAAAGAAAAAAAGAAACCCACCTGAAATGTTCTGCAAGTTAAAATTGTTTTCAGAATGTGATGACAAGTTGTCTAATAGTTAAAATACCCTTGGGAAAATTCATGAATTTTGTTTGGGCGCATGTGGTGTTAACCCATTAGCGCCTACCGGCACCATATGGATCCATCGGAAGGAACGCCCTTTCGAGTGGAGGGAAATGCTAGTGGAATGTTTTCTTTCAACACTTGATAGATCTTATCGCTCAGTAAGGTTCTAAGAACCGGTTCATCGAGTAATTGTGTATTTTTGATAAAGGTTTGAGTGTCAGTGATCCTGCAAATATCTGGCTTATTACGTCAGATTGGAAATATGGACCTGAAATTCGTGTAAGTATCATTAGTATACTTTGTGAATTTTGATTTGCATTGAAATTTCATCTGTGTACTCTCATAATATGAAACTATATTATGAATCATTCAGGGTGATTTTAAAGACTCCAGATTTTTTAATTTTTATATGAAAACATCAGTGTTCCCATTTGGGATCTCTAGGCGACTTCGTGATTGAAAACATTTTATTGTGAATTTTGATTTCAGTGAAATAACGTTACAAGAAACACTCGATATGGTATATGAAGATGGCGATGAGATATCAAGTATTTATATAGAACCCCCTGAAAGTCATATCCTGACTGACAAAGATTTGGCAGATGAGGATGACGAGGCAGGTCTTGCTGATAATCTCAGCACAAGGCAACTTTCCGCGGGCGCAGAAGATGTTTTTGCGAACAAAAAGAGATTGGGAGGACCAGGAGATCGTGAATCCTGAATGTACTGTGTTAGAATCAGATTCGCTGGTGACAGGGGAGCTGGACTCAGAAAATCCAGCATTATATCAGTCGGTGGTAGGAGCTAGCAGAAAATTCGATAATGGAGCAGGAAATGATAGACTGCAATTATCATCTATGATAATGAAACCTTCACATTATGAAGTTGACGAAAACGCTATATAGAAAACATTATATTGAAAGAGTGGTAGAAATATTAGCCAATTGGAATTTTGAGGAAATATGGTTCAGGTTATATTTATCAATATTCTCAGCAAACTTCTCGACTCGTAATAGTTTTATTGGTTTCAGACACATCTGACAACTTTCAAAACACCAGCAAAGGCTTCTGAAGAAAACCCGAGAGCCACAGGAAGTGATTTCAGAGTGAGTTATGACGTGAGACTCGACGGTGTTGGACATTATGTAGTACCTGTACCAGGAAGAAAAAGAAGAAGATGTGGTGGGACCAACTGCACAAGTAGAGGCAGAACAATGTGCACTAAATGCGATCTAGGACACTGTGTTGATTGTTCCAAGTATTTTCACACAAACTAGATATCGAAAAAAAATCTTGAGGATATTGCTTCGGCAAGTCGCCTAGTGGTTCCATATGGGAACACCAGATTCTGAGTTTAATTTTGAAAAACCAAAATAAATGAAATCGATTTTTGTGTCTTCTTATGCTTCTTTCTCTATCCCAAGTATAAAACTGACTTAAACTACTGAATCCGAATTCTCGGCGCTAATGGGTTAAAATTGATTAATCAGTAGGGCTTGGACAATATCGATATGATCAAATATATTATTATTATATGATGAAGACTATAGGAAATTGATTCAATGAGAAGCTGAACTAAAAAAAACTGGTCTGCAAGTTATCCAGTGTTGATCCATAAATCCATGGCATGGTTCATTTAAAAGAAATAAGATCTCTTACAGTAGGTAGGTGAATGGAGAATGTAGATGACTAATCATAGCTGGTAAGTAGGTAGGTATGTCAGTAGGTCTTTCTATGGTGCGTAGTGTGGGGGCCAGAGACAGCAGTGCCCTAGGTACATATGGCTGTAACACAACCTCTGGCAGCAAAACTGGGAGCCTCACTCACCAGCACACCAGCAGAGTAGGATGAGCCCCATAACAGCATTTTCAAATCATCAGCGCAGGCCGAAGTGTTATCGTTCAAGGTGATAGAGAGTGTTCCAGGTAGAACCATACATAAGAGCCCTAATAGAGTGAATAGAAAACATTCTACCTTCTTCGAAAGAAATTGGAGTGAAAAACTCACCTCGAGGAGCACGAGGGCTCATAACCAAAATATGAGTTGAATCGCCTGCGGTCAAGAAAGTCGAAAAATACAAAAACATTTTTGAGTGGGATGCCTGAAATGCCAGCCCCATCTTTCCACAAAAAAACACTCTTTAAGAGTAATTTACTGAACATTTTTGATTTTCTACCGAAGCATGCATCTTCTTGATCTGATGCCCAAGAAGAAGATGGAATCCGGAAAACAAAAAATTGGGAAAAATTTTTGACAAGATGACTAGATGTCAAGATTCCTGTCATGTTAAATTACCATCAATTGCGGAAGCGATCACGCCAGTATCACAGAATCGCGGCTGCGAAACGATGTTTGACGGCTGACGTCATACATACTACCTGACAACCAGATGAGAATGAACCATGAATGAACCACAAAGATTAGAAGGAAAGAATTTTAGTGAAGAAAAGAAGACAAAAAGTTTCTGACATCTACATAATCCTAACCGAAATTTATTTGGAAATAAACATTGGATAACTTTGCGAAAATGTAGAAAATAAAATACTTATTTTATTGAATGAATACCCACAAGTATTGAGACGGACACTATATACAAGACAGGTAAGATCAACATATTTTTAAGAGAGTATATTGACCCAGTATCATACTATAGTCACTCACTTAGAAATCTAACGCTGTCGTTCTATCTCTTGCAGGATTGGAAAATACATATTATTTTATTCAAGATTTTAAAGATCAATCTTCTATGAAACACAATGCTATATGATGGTTGACTGATTGTTCAGACATCCCCACTAAGATATGGTAAAATCCTAGCAGCTAATAATTGACATGTAAGTTTATTATCATTGTGTATCGAAGTATTTTTCAAATGTATCACTATAGAATAGTTGTTTACTGAACCTTTTATTTTGTTACAGATTCGTGAGAAGCACTGCTAGAGGTGAAAACAGTGAGAGACAGCGAGCATACAAGGTGGTGTCACAATATTTAGACTATATGAACTCTGTATGATAGTAAAAGAAATAAAAGTATGTGTACCATAGTATTTAGTGTTTGAATACTATTAAAAATGACCAAACGAGTAACGTTCACATAAAGCTTACTTATTGGAAGATAAAAACGTTACATTGTCTTATGTGGTTATTGCGAACTCGTCTGCTTTACTAGTATCCATGTGCGATGATAGGATAGAGAGATGTAGTATGCACAACGATGAAGTTGATGTATCTCCATTTGCCTATTGTACTCGTTTTATACCTTCCAAAATCGTCTTATACGGACACTTCCATCGTATCTCCTTCAACTGTATGCATGTCAGTTTCTAGATTGCAGAGTTACAGTGTTTACATAGTCAAAGTCGAAGTTTCTTGTTCTGCAAACTGTGTGCGTTATACCCGCTTGGAAGTCGTCATATATGGTCAATGCGAACTTGTCAGCTTCAAAAGTGTCCATGTGAGATGATAGGAAAGAGAGATAAAGTGTACACGACGAAGAAGTCGATGTATCTCCATTTGCCTATTGTACTCGTCACATAACTTTCAAAGTCGTCTTATACGGTCACTGCAATCGTCTCTGCATCAACTGTATGCATGTCAGATGCTAGACTGCAGAGTTACAGTTTAAACATAGTCAAAGTCGAAGTTTTTTGTTCTGCAAGCTGTGTGTGTTACACCTGTTCGGAAGTAGTCAAATATGGTCATTGCAAACTTGTCTGCGTCAATGGTGTCCATGTAAGATGATAGGATAGGGAGATACAGTGTGCACAACGATGAATACGATGTATCCGCATTTGCCTATTGTACTCATTATAAACCCTTCAAAGTCGTCTCATACGGTAACAACCATTGTATCTGCTCCAACTGTATGCATGTAAGATGCTGGACTGCAGAGTTACAGTGTAAATATAGTCAAAGTCGGAGTTTCTAGTTCTGCAGGATGTGTGCGATGAATCCACTTGGGAGTCGTCTTTTATGGTCAATGCAAACTTGTCTCAATCAATAGTGTCCATGTGAAATGATAGCATAGATAGGTATAGTGTGTACGACGATGAAGTCGATGTATTTCCACTTGCTAGTTGTACTCGTTATATACCCTTCAAAGTCGTCTCATACGGTTACTGCAATTGTATCCGCTTCAACTTCATGCATGTCAGATCCTAGACTGCAGAGTTACAGTGTAAACATAGTCGAAGTCGGAGTTTCTTGTTCTGCAAGCTGTGTGCGTTGTACCCGCTTGGAAGTCTTCTAATATGGTCGATACAAACTTGTCTGCTTCAATGGTGTCCATGTGAGATGATAGGAAAGACAGATATAGTGTACACGACGATGAAGTCGATGTATCTCCATTTGCCTATTGTACTCGTTATATACTCTTCGAAGTCGTCTTATACGGTCACTGCAATGGTATCTGCTTCAACTGTATGCATAGAAGATGCTAGACTGCAGAGTTAATGTGTTAACGTAGTCGAAGTCGACGTTTCTTGATCTGAAAACTGTGTGCGTTATATCAGCTCAGAAGTCGTCTTATATAATCAATGCGAACTTGTCTGCTTCAAAAGTGTCCATGTGAGATTATAGCATAGGGAGATATAGTGTGTACGACGATAAATTCGATGTATCCCCATTTGCCAATTGTACTCGTTATATACCCTTCAAAGTCATTTCACACGGTCGATGTTATCGTATCTGCTTCAACTATATGCATGTCAGATGCTAGACTGCAGAGTTACAGTGTAAACATAATCAATGTCGTAGTTTCTTGTTCTGCAAAAATTGTGCGTTATACCTGCTCGTATGGTCATTGCAAACTTGTCTGTTTCAATAATGTCCATGTGAGATGATAGGATGGAGACATATAGTGTGTACGGCGAATTCGATGTATCCGCATTTGCCTATTGTACTCGTTATAAACCCTTCAAAGTCGTCTCATACGGTAACTACCATCGTATCTGCTTCAACTGTATGCATGTCAGATGCTGGTCTGCAAAGTTACAGTGTTAACATAGTCAAAGTTGGAGTTTCTCGTTCTGCAGGATGTGTGCGATTCACCTGCTTGGGAGTCGTCTTATATGATCAATGCAAACTTGTCTCAAAAAATAGTGTCATAGTAAGATGATAGGATATAGAGATATAGTGTGCACAACGATGAAGTCGATATATCTTCATTTGCCTATTGTTCTTGTTATATACCCTACAAAGTCGTCTTATTCGGTCTCTGCAATGGTATCTGCTTCAACTGTATGCATGTCAGATGCTAGACTGCAGAGTCACAGTGTCAACATAGTCGAAGTCGACGTTACTTGTTCTGCAAGCTGTGTGCGTTATACCTGCTCTGGAGTCGTCCTATATGGTCAATGCGAACTTGTCTGCTTCGAAGGTGTCCATAGAGAGATATGGTATGCACATCATGAAGTCGATGTTACTTCATTTGTCTATTGTACTCGTTATATACCCTTCAAAGACGTCTTATACGGTCCCTGCATTCGTATCAGTTTCAACTGTATGCATGTCTGATGCTAGACTGCAGAGTTACAGTGTAAACATAGTCGAAGTCGAAGTTTGTTGTTCTGCAAACTGTGTGCGTTATACTCGCTCAGGAGTCGTCTCATATGGTCAATGCAAATTTGTATGCTTCAATAGTGTCTATGTGAGATGATGAGATAGAGAGATATAGTGTGCACAACGATGAAGTTAGTGTATCTTCATTCGCCTATTGTACTCGATATATTCATTTATGAATCGTCTCATACGGTCACTGCCATCGTATCTCCTTCAACTGTATGCATGTCAGATGCTAGACTGCAGAGTTACAGTGTAAACAAAGTCAAAGTCGAAGTTTCTTGTTCTGCAAACTGTGTGCGTTACACCCGCTCAGAAGTCGTCTAATATGGTCAATGTAAACTTGTCTGCTTCAATGGTGTCCATGTGAGATGATAGCATAAAGAGATATGGTGTGTGAGACGATGAAGTTGATGTATCCCCATTTGCCAGTTGTACTCGTTATATACCATCGAAGTCGTCTCATACGGTCACTGCCATCGTATCTGCTTCAACTTTAGGCATGTCAGATGCTAAACTGCAGAGTTACAGTGTAAACATAGTCAAAGTTGAAGTTCCTTGTTCTGCAAGCTGTTGGCTTCATACCTGCTTGGAAGTCGTCTCGTATGGTCATTGCAAACTTGTCTGCCTCAATAGTGTCCATGTGAGATGATAGGATAGGGACATATAGTGTGTACGACGATGAAGTCGATGTTTCCTCATTTGCCTATTGTACTCGTTATGAACCCTTCAAAGTCGTCTTATACGGTCACTACCATCGTATCTGCTTCAACTGTATGAATGTCGGATGCTGGACTGCAGAGTTACAGTGTAAACATAGTCAGAGTCGGAGTTTCTCGTTCTGCAGGATGTGTGTGATATACCCGCTTGGGAGTCGTCTTATATGGTCAATGCAAACTTGTCTCAATCAATAGTGTCGATGTAAGATGAAAGGATATAGTGATAGAGTGTGCACAACGATGAAGTCGATATATCTTCATTTGTCTATCGTACTCGTTATATACTCTCCAAAGTCGTCTCATTTGGTCTCTGCAATGGTTTCTGCTTCAACTGTATGCATGCCAGATGCTAGATTGCACATTCACAGTGTGAACATAGTCAAAGTTTCTTGTTCTGCAAGCTGTGTGCGTTATACCCGCTTGGAAGTCGACTTATATGGTCAATGAGAACTTGTCTGATCCATTAGTGTCCATGTGAGATGATAGGAAAGAGAGATTCAGTGTGCACGACGATGGAGTCGATGTATCTCCATTTGTTTATTGTACTCCTTATATACCCTTCAAAGACGTCTTATACGGTCCCTGCAATCGTATCAGCTTCAACTATATGCATGTCTGATGCTAGACTGCAGAGTTACAGTGTAAACATAGTCAAAGTTGAAGTTTCTTGTTCTGCAAGCTGTGGGCTTTATACCTGCTTGGAAGTCGTCTCGTATGGTCATTGCGAACTTGTCTGCCTCAATAGTGTCCATGTGAGATGATAGGATAGGGACATATAGTGTGTACGACGATGAAGTCGATGTATCCGCATTTGCCAATTGTTCTCGTTATGAACCCTTCAAAGTCGTCTCATACGGTCACTGCCATCGTTCCTGCCTCAACTTCATGCATGTCAGAAGCTAGACTGCAGGATAACAGTGTAAATATTGTCAATGTCAGAGTATCTTATTCTGCAAGCTGTGTGCGTTGTACCCGCTTGGGAATCGTCTTATATGGTCAATGCAAACTTTTCTGCTTCAATAGTGTTCATGTGAGTTGATAGGATAGAGATATATAAAGTTTACGGCGATGAAGTCGATGTATCCCCATTTGCCTGTTGTACTCGTTATATAACCTTCAAAGTCATCTCATACGGTCACTGCCATCGTATCTGTTCAACTGTATGCATGTCAGATGCTAGACTGCAAAGTTACAGTGTGAACATAGCTAAAGTCGAAATATCTTGTTCTGCAAGCTGTGTGCATTATACTCGTTCGGGAGTCGTCTCATATGGTCAATGCGAACTCGTCTGCTTCAATAGTGTTCATTAGAGGTGATAGGAAAGAGATATATATTGTGTACTTCGGTTAAGTCGATGTATCTCCATCTGCCTATTGTACTCAATATATACCCTTCAAAGTCATCTCATACGGTCACTGCCATGTCATCTCCATCAACTGTATGCATGTCAGATGCTTGACTGCAAAGTTTCTAAGTAAACATATTCGTTGTCAAGGTTCCTTTTACTGCTGGTTGTGTGCGTTATACCCGCTTGGGAGTCGTCATATGTGGTCAATGCTGACTTGTATGCTTCAATAGTGTCCATGTGAGATGATATGATAGAGAGATATACTGTGTGAGACGATGGAGTCGATGTATTCCCATTTGCCTGTTGTACCCGCTATATACGTTTCAAAGTCGTCTAATATGGTCATTGCGATCGTATCTGCGTCAACTGATATTATGTCAGATACTAGACTGCAGAGTTACAGTGTTTCCATGGCCGAAGTCGAAGTTTATTGTTCTGCAAGCTGTGTGCGTTATACCTGCTCGAAAGTCGTCTCGTATGTCCATTGCAAACTTGTCTGCTTCAATAGTGTCTATGTGAGATGATAGGAAAGGGACATATAGTGTGTACGACGATGGAGTCGATGTATCCTCATTTGCC
Organism: Phaedon cochleariae; assembly: GCA_918026855.4. Lineage (NCBI taxonomy): Eukaryota > Metazoa > Arthropoda > Insecta > Coleoptera > Chrysomelidae > Phaedon > Phaedon cochleariae. Next base: position 16,245,010 of record OU896722.1, on the reverse strand, counting down.
AATTGTATTCGTAATATAAATTCCAAAGTCGTCTCATACGGTTACTACCATCGTATGAGCTTCATCTGTATGCATGTCAGATGATGGACTGCAGAGTTACAGTGTTAACATAGTTAAAGTCGAAGTTCCTCGTTCTGCAAGATGTGTGCGATATACCCGCTTGAGAGTCGTCTTATATGGTCAATGCAAACTCGTCTCCTTCAATAGTGTCAATGTAGGATATGGAAATATGGTGTGCACAACGATGAAGTCGATGTATCTTCATTTGTCTATTGTACTCGTTATATACCCTCCAAAGTCATCTTTACAGTCACTGCCATAATATCTGCTTCAACTGTATGCATGTCAGATGCTGGACTGCAGAGTTACAGTGTAAACATAGTCAAAGTCGGAGTTACTAGTTCTGCAGGATGTGTGCGATGAATCCACTTGGGAGTCGTCTTTTATGGTCAATGCAAACTTGTCTCAATCAATATTGTCCATGTGAGATGATAGCATAGAGAGGTATAGTGTGTACGACGATGAAGTCGATGTATTTCCATCTGCCAGTTGTACTCGTTATATACCCTTCAAAGTCGTCTCATACGGTCACTGCAATTGTATCCGCTTCAACTTCATGCATGTCAGATCCTAGACTGCAGAGTTACAGTGTAAACATAGTCAAAGTCGGAGTTTCTTGTAATGCAAGCGGTGTGCGTTGTACCTGCTTGGAAGTCTTCTAATATGGTCAATACAAACTTGTCTGCTTCAATGGTGTCCATGTGAGATGATAGGAAAGACAGATATAGTGTAAACGACGATGAAGTCGATGTATCTCCATTTGCCTATTGTACTCGTTATATACTCTTCGAAGTCGTCTCATACGGTCACTGCAATGGTATCTGCTTCAACTGTATGCATGACAGATGCGAGATTGCAGAGTTAATGTGTTAACGTAGTCGAAGTCGACGTTTCTTGATCTGCAAACTGTGTGCGTTATATCCGCTCAGAAGTCGTCTTATATAATCAATGAAAACTTGTCTGCTTCAAAAGTGTCCATGTGAGATGATAGCATAGGGAGATATATTGTGTACGACGATAAATTCGATGTATCCCCATTTGCCAATTGTACTCGTTATTTACCCTCCAGAGTCATCTCATACGGTCAATGTTATCGTATCTGCTTCAACTATATGCATGTCATATGCTAGACTGCATAGTTACAGTGTAAACATAATCAATGTCGTAGTTTCTTGTTCTGCAAGCATTGTGCGTTATACCTGCTTGGAAGTCGTCTCGTATGGTCATTGCAAACTTGTCTATATAATGTTTGTTTATTTGCATACAAATATAAAAGAATGACTTTACATTAAAAATAGGAATAGCCTACAAATAAACAAAGGGTGAACCGCATAGCTATAAGCTGTCCGCGGTTGATATGAATTATACAATACAAAAGCATATGAATCAAAATAATTGAAATATATATATATTTATGAAAAAGTTATACAGGGTGTCCGGAGATAAAACCGACAAAACTCATGGGGTTATGGGGACTGTCAATATGATTGCGAAATGCCATAAACGAATGTCCAAAACAGCTTCGTTACTGAGATACAGAGTGATTTGTGGATTTTGACAAAAAATTCAATCCGCCATATAAAATACAGGGATTAGCCGATTGGTTTCAAATTTGGTACACGAATTACACTGGAAAGCATCAACAAGTAGCCCTCCGATCGAAACCAATATCAGGACCGGAATAATATTTTTCTCCTATGTTGCGTTATTGTTAGGATAACTCACCCTGTATCATAATAACCAAAAATTTCAACTCAGATTCGCAATTTAGGGTAAAAATTGTATAGGAATTTGTTGAAAAATCTCCTGGCACCATCTCAGTTATTCCGTAATTGATTATCATTTTGATTTTTTTCATTGAATAATCTATCATTGTCGGATAAAGTACGTATATTTACGAAACCATGACATGAATATCGTTATTTTCTTCGATCAGTTCATGAATCGGAGTGGAATGAAATATTCTCATGATCCGAAAAAACTGAAGAATAAATTCGTATCAGGACATATACATTTTTGAGAGCGTGCTATCAGATGATTCACTGACTTGCGAATTATTTGAGTGTTATTTCTAACACTAACACATGCAGCAGTAATTTCTCATGAAAAATTCCTTCATTAAGAACTTCTTACTTTAAATGACCTCATAAAAAATGATTTAGCTGAGTTAGATAGCGGTGGCCAATTTACCGAACCTCCACGGCCACTCCATCTATTGGGGTAATTGGCATCGAGATGGTTTCTAACTGGAACTGCAAAGTGAGGTCTAGCACCATCATGCTGAAACCATATAGAATAGAATAGAATAGAATAGAATAGAATAGAAAAGAATAGAATAGAATAGAATAGAATAGAATAGAATAGAATAGAATAGAATAGAATAGAATAGAATAGAATAGAATAGAATAGAATAGAATAGAATAGAATAGAATAGAATAGAATAGAATAGAATACATTCATGGTATACAAGTTATGGACACGTCATACAAAGAAACAAAGAAATTACAAACAAAAATTACAAGGAATAAAATGATTAAAAATCAAGCAAAAGTATAATTAAAATAGCACCAGTTGTCTACAAGAGTCGTTGATCAACTCACTGAAATGGTTGATTCTGTAGAGACTCATTCTGACAAGAATCTTCCTCAACGTTTTTTTAAAACGATCCAACGGCAGATCTCTGATATCTGTAGGAAGAGAATTGAAAAGAGATATTCCTATGGATTTGCTCTTTTCTAATCTCTTTTTATGAGGTACAATGTTATGACCATATCTTGTACTATAATTATGAATGTCTAAATGCTTAGTGAATGTACGTATATTTTTTCTAACATGTATGAGATGCTCGTAAACAATTTGTGAATATAAGGTCATAATACCTAAAGCTTCAAAAAATGATTGGCAATGTTCAGTATAACTAACCTTTGCAATGCTTCGTACAGCCGCTTTTTGTAGTGTAAAAACTCTTTGTAAGTGTGTATAGCTTGAACTACCCCAGCATAGCAAACCATAGCTCATCACTGAATGAAACATTGCATAGTATGCTGAATAAATCTGTGTTATGTGGATTGAGTAACTCTGTGTTATATTTTCTCGTTGGTTTTATTATTAATGAAGTTTATATGAGTTACAAATCTCATACAAAAATGACATTGATAAAATTATTGAATGTCTAAGTGACGGTAACAAATTGTCAATCAACCGGCCGACTTGAATGTAGGTAACATATACAAATTGTTCATACAGATTGTCCATAAACCGGCCGACTTGAAAGTAGGTAGCACTTTCAATAGAAAAACATATTATTCATAATATTATTCCTCCAATGGTAAGACACACAGCTTGTTCACTGCACGTTTGAAGATTCCACTGCTTGTTTTAACCTCTGCAACTCGGCATATATTGTCCTTGCCAGGCAGCAATTTGATCACTCTGCCAGTTTTCCAACACATAGGAGGAAGATTATCCTCCTTTAGTAACACCAGAGAGCCGTTTATTGGAGTTCTAGCATCAGACTCGTCGAATTTCCACTTGGTTCGCTGCTGTAGATTATGTAGGTAGTCATGAGACCATCTAGACCATATATGCTGGGTCAGCTGTTTGATTCGCTCATAATGATTGAGGCGATTACTCGGAACATTCTGAACATCTTCTTCATATATTGATATGAGTGGTTCGCCGATTAGGAAATGACCGGGAGTTAAAGGTTGAAAGTCGTTGGGGTCATTGGATAAGGGAGATATGGGTCTTGAATTCAGGATTGCTTCGATTCCTGTTAGAGCCGTATAGAAGCCTTCATAAGTCAAACGTGCTTCACCTAATACTCTTTTCATATGATATTTCATCTGTTTAACTGCAGATTCCCACAATCCACCAAAGTTTGGTGCACGAGGGGGAATGAAATGCCAGCTGACTTGATTTAGAAGTAAATAATCGCTAACAAATTTTTCATCAACTAATTTTGAAATATATTTTCTCGAATTCTTGAAGATATTGTTTGCTCCGACAAAATTCAGTCTATTATCACTGTAAATATTTTCACAAATTCCGCGTCGAGCAATAAATCGTTTTAAGGCGTTTAGAAAGGCTTCGGATGACAAATCTCCGACAAGCTCTAAGTGTATTGCCTTGGTCGTGAAACAAATAAAAAGACAAACATAATTTTTAATGAATTTTCGATTCTTCATGATGCCTTCTTTCACAAGAAAAGGTCCTGCGAAATCAACTGCACATGTCAAAAACGGGCGAGAAGGGGTAATACGAGCTGCAGGTGAATTTCCCATAGTAGGATTATAATTGGTAGGTTTTACCTTGAAACATGTGATACAATGTCTTAGAACACTCTTTATCGCATTTTTTGCATTCAGTGGCCAGTATTTTCGCCTAATATTACATAAAACACTCTGGACACCTCCATGATAAGTGATAATGTGTTCATGCTGAATAATTAGTTTGGTGAATTTATGATCACTAGGCAATAACATGGGAAATTTATGATCAAAATTTAGAGTTGAATGTGTGAGTCTTCCTCCTACTCTCAATATATTCTCGGAATCTAAAAACGGACTCAGACTCAAAATTTTGCTCTTTTTCGAAATAATTTGTTTTTTCCTCAAATTGTATAGTTCCTTTGCAAATGTTTGACCTTGGACTACTTTCACTAACATCTTGATTGTACTATTGAGTTCGGATGGAGTTATATTCCCTATCTGTCTATGTTCTTTTTTTGTTCTACAATTATTTAAAAATCGGAGGCATAACGCCAATGTTTTGCATAATACTGAGAAACTAGAGTACCTTTCGAAAATATCCCAACTATTTATGGTATGGTAGGTATGCAACAATTTTTTTTTACATTCTGGCAACTCATCGGAATCCAAATTATTTATATCGAAGTTTGGCCATTGGGATTTATCCTTGAGTAACCAGTCTGGCCCCGACCACCACAGGATGTTATCCTTGATAGTAGCCGCATCTATTCCTCGTGAAATTAGGTCTGCAGGGTAATCAGCTGATGGCACATGACGCCATTCGAAATTATTTGTTAGACGATGAATTTCTGCAACCCTATTAGCTACAAACGTTTTCAACTGAGATGATTCGCGTGCTAACCAAGACAGAACAATGGTTGAATCAGTCCATAAGAATACATTGTCAATTTCAATGTGAATAGACTTTTGAATTGAATTGATTAAATCAGTCGATGATAATGCACCACATAATTCAAGCCGCGGAAGGGTAACCACCTTTAAAGGAGCTACGCGCGATTTAGCACAAATCAAATACGAACTTTTATTATCCAATGAATCTGTTGATAGAAAATACGCGCATACTCCATAGGCTCTTTCACTCGCATCAGAAAAACCATGGAATTGTATTGAAATGTAATTCACATTCACAACATGCCTGGGTATCGATATTTGGTTCAAATCCTAAAGATCGGACATGAAATTTAAAAATTCGGTGTATAATGATTGTGGAATTGCTTCATCCCATGAAATTTGTATTTACCATAAACTCTGAAGCATGATTTTTGCCTTTATCACGATTGGTCCTATTAATCCAATAGGATCGAATATTTGAGATATTATTGACAACATAACTCGTTTTGATATTTTTCTATTGTGCACATCGAGATTCACTAAATATTGAAAACAGTCAGAAACATGATTACATTGTATACCTAACGTTTTGATAGTCTGGTCATTGTTCACGTAATAATGTTGAATTTGGCATTGTTCAGAAGGACTTTAAATTTCTATATCATTTGATATCCATTGAGTCAAATTGAAACCATATGACGATAAAATGTCGGTTATTTCAGACTTCAAAACCTTGGTGTGTTCTAATGTGTCACTGCCTGTAATTAAATCATCGACGTAGAAATCCGCCAAAATAGTATCGCAAGCTAAAGGAAAACTCTCGCGATTTTCTATCGCAGCTTGGTGAAGAGATCTTATTGCTAAAAATGCCGATGGACCACAACCGTAAGTGACACGAGTTAATGCAGAATGATTTAAATTTTCATTCCTATTTTCACGCCAAACGATTCTTTGTAGATTATGATGTTTTGTATTAACTTTAATCATTCGATACATCTTGGTGATATCTGCCTTTATAACGAAGTTGTGTTTCCTGAATCGCAATAAGATTGAAAATAAATCGTCTTGTATGGTAGGTCCTACAAAACAAACATCATTGAGTGACAAATTTGAAGAAGTTTTGGCCGAGGCATCGAACACTACACGTAATTTTGTTGTTACACTTGTCGTTTTTATGACTCCGTGATGCGGTAGGTAATATACTGTTTCGGCTGAATGGACTTCATCATCAGTTAGACGTCTCATGTGATTCAAGTTTTCGAACTCGCGCATGAAATCAATGTATAAACGCGCAAATTCAGGATTCCTCTGCATTTTTCTTCATAAATTAAAGAATCGTTGTTTTGCACTCTCAAAGGAGTCGCCTAGATCTTGATAATTCGGTTTCAAAGGTAATGACACGACAAAATGACCTGATTCGGCACGCTCGGTATTTTCCAGAAAATGGTTTTCGCAGAATTGTTCCTCCGCTGTATATTTTTCGAACAGAGATTTTGGCGTTTCTTCTAGTTTCCAGGAACGTTCTAGTTTGCTTTCAATGTCATCATTATTATTTATTGATAAAAAACAATGCTGTTGAATTGGATGATCAGTTTTGTAAGTTGCCAGATATTATGATCCATCCAAAATGCGATTTTTGCATTGTAGGCTGATTGAATCCTAGTTTTATTTGTCCTACACAAAGAAGATCGAAGAATATTTGCGCTCCTAGCAAAATGTCTATTTCTTGTGATTCATCGAACTCTGGATCTGCTAGAGTCAAATTACTTGGTATGTTTAAATAACTAGGAACAAAAGATTGACGAGGTGGAAAATTTGTTATATTTTTCATTACCAAGGAAGTGAGGTTGCGCGAAAAACCATTGTGTAGTGACTTAGTCTTGCATTTATGCTATGAGTAATGTATGAAGATGATTGATTGATTCCGGCTACAGGCACGAAGCTTTTAATCAGTTTCATCTGTAGTTTATTTGCTAAATCCTCAGAAATAAAATTACTTTGACTGCCAGAGTCAAGAAGACATCTGCATGTTAAAGGTTCGTTGTTTTTATCAAATATAAGGATTTAAGCTGTTGAAAGCAATGTATTGATTTTATTTTGAGCACAATGTGTGACGACTGTTATGTTGCTTGAATCTGCACTGGTAGAAGGGTTATTCGATTGCTTTGTTGAATTGTCAGCATTTTTTGAAGGCCTATTTGCATTCGTACTTGCGTTACGAAGACATATCAAAGAATTGTGTTTGAGATTGCAATATCTACATAATGACCCGGAACATTCCATGGGGACACCTAATGTGTCAAAATATAAAGTATCGAATTCAAATCCATAGAAATATATTTCATCGAATTGGTGAATCGTCTAAATAGTATAGAATCGACACTGTATTCTGTAGAACCGTAAAATATCAAATTGTAAAACATCGGACCGTACTTCATCGAAATATAAAATTTCAACACGTAAATCATCAAACAGTTTCATGTCGAAATGTTATTATTACGAGTCATTATTCCATCATATCTGTATCTTATCAGAACTATATTCTATCGATGCAGTAGTTTATCAAATCCGTATTCTGTCGCAACATCAGTCTATCGTCCTAGTTCTTCATCAAATTGGTAATCTATCAGAACTGTAATTCATCAGAAACGATAATTCGTCATAACCGTATTCCATAGAAACCGTAATTCGTCAAAACTGTATTTCATCGAACCAATAAACCATCATAATCGTATTTGGTCATAACAACTTTTCATTGAAACCGTATTTCATAGAATCGGTATTTTATCAAATCAGTATTTCATAGAATCAGTAATTCATCAAACCCGTACTCCATAGAAACGGTAATTCATCATATCCGTATTTCATAGAACCTGTAATTTGTCAAACCCGTATTTCATAGAAATGATAATTTATCATATCCGTATTTTATAGAAACAGTAATGTGTCAAACCCGTATTTTATAGAAAAAGTATCTCATCAGATTCGTATTCCATAGGAATGATAATTTATCAGACCCGTATTCCATCAACGTTAATCTATCATAATGAACATTCATAGAATTGGTAATTTAGCAGCACCGTATCTCATAGAAACCGTAATTCGTCGACACCGTATTCTATCGGACGGTAAACTATCGGATTGTATCCCGTCAGGATGAGATTCAGATGATACAGAAAACTGCACTGCAGTGACACGCCATAGTTCAGGCAGAGACTCAGAGATGTCGCAGCTCGACAGTAAAGTGCAATGATTTCACAGAAACAGCAAGTTTATCTATAAACAATCGACACTAAAGTTGTACACGGCAACCTCAGAATGTTCGAGAATGAAATAATTGTGGGATACAGGGAGAAATTTTAAATGTTGCATTTTCGGACCACTCCTGTATCTCAGCTATCTTTCAAATTACAGAAGAAGTGAAAACAGTTTCTCATACATTTCTTCACGTAGAATCCAGTGGCGTAGTCAGATTTTCAAAATAAGCTGTCATTATTAATTTTTTTGTCTCTTGGGGCGCATGAAAGGGAATCCTTTCAATGTTTGGAAATCATCGTGCGTACCCAGGAACGATAGGGGGAGGAGGTAGATATTGAAATTTGTTTCGATCTTTCGGATCTCACGAATATTTCTATTGGCAAAAAATCCCAAAGCTTCGTCGTTCTATATATAGGCAAACAATTATTGTTGAAGATTTGTTCGGCATATCTTAGGGTTGACGACGAAGGGATGTGCTGATTGAGATTGTCGAGCTCGTCTGAGTGGAATTGCGATGGAATGATTGCAGAGATTTCTGGAGATGATTCACCGTAAAAGAACTTATATTGAAATGTGAGAGGTCGCCGCCTCTTCAACGGTCTTCAAGTGATGTCAAAAAATTGTTGAGTGTGGCATCACCCACCAGGCGAATGACTTTTCCCTGGATAGAATCTGAGAGCATCAGCGTATGTTTGGGTGCTGAACCCTATATGTCGGAACAGTAGTAGTCTAGAACAGGCCGTATCTGTTCTTCGTATATATCATGAGAAGCTGTTGGGGTGTGAAGTAGATTCGTGCTCGAAATAAAAATCTGAGCTTTGTGTGATGCCATTTTTTTAGTATATTTCTCATTGATCCGCCTTGTGAATATAAGGCAATAAAATCCATATCACAAATTTTCATATTCACCTTATTGCTGATACAGTGTTTCGTCACACACTAGTTTCAATTATACCATCATTCAACATTCACCAATATTCAGCACCATATTCAGTCACCATGAAAGCTGTGGAACCATAAAATTAGTGGGCGGCTATGAATAATAAGCGAGTGCGTACTTCTTTATAATTCTTGTCCTCGAAGTACCTCTTGAAGTTTTCGAACTTTTCATTCAATGTCGAATTATAATCCAGTATATCAAACTACCAACTCTCATATCGCAACAATATCTAATTATTCGTTGTTCTTTTCTATGAAGTCATCTACTAATCAGGTCCATATAGTCAACAAATAGTGCTGAATATTAGCAAATGTTGAATATTGGTGAATGTTGAATGCTGGGTAAAATTGAAGCTAGTGTGTGACAAAACTAGGTAGGGCTGGAAAAAAAATCGATAAATCAATGTACCGATATATCATATGAAGATGTAATATGAAAAATATCGATAAATCGATAATCATTGATATACAGGGTGATGCAAATTTCATGGTACACTATTGTTAACTCGGAAACGGAGATGCGAACTACGTTAAATTACGAAAAAAATGCACAATTCCATGACCATTTCAAATATCAAAAGAAATCGAGGACATCCCTCTTATTTCCGGAAATATCCTGAAAAAACTGAAAATAGTCGATTTTTATTATAATCAATAACTTTTGAACTATTTTTACTAGAGTTTTGAAATTTGGTACACTCACTGAAGGTCGCATGGCGAATTCAACGGTGATATGAAAAAAATTCTAGGCACACTAGATTCGAAGATATTGAAGCAAATTTTGATTTTTCTAATGGTCGCCATATTGGAGTTTTGCACCATATGATAGATCAAATAATTACCAATTCATCGATGTATCACAGTTCCATGTTTGATGATGGAATGACGAAAATACAGGAAGAATAGAAAATTAATAATTAAGTTAACGTATAAGATCTGCTATTAGGCTTACTATTCCAGATATTTTCACTGAAAGTCAAGAAAATAATATGAAACTCAATATCTGAGGTGCTCGACGTGATACTCGACTGCAAATAATGTAATTTGTTGCTCTCCGTATGGTTGCCTCTTGTACTGAATCGATTGTTTATACGATTTGTTCTCGTAAATCTGCAGCGTCTCTGATTGTTCTGCAATAAGGTGTATTTTTCAAATATCTTCATAGGATCTAGTTCAATGGATTCAGGTCCGGAGATCTAGCAGGCCAAGCCAGCGCTCAGGACCGTCTGGACCAATCCATCTTTGTTCAACATTTGACGCAACATCTGGGAAACCAAATGCAGCATTGTGGGCAGGAGCGCCATCTTGTTAAAACCACATTTGGTGATTTTGGTTGAAAAGAAACTCATAGTTTTCCCTGTCCAGGCAATCTTTAAGAAGAAATGGACCCATAATTCGTTTATTGGAGGTGCCGTATCACCTATTAACCGATAATATTTTGATGGCATGATTCTTTCTTGAGCTTTGTATCACAATCTGCTCCTGAATTTTCTACACATACTTAAGAAACATCCTGTAAATCGCTGTTTACGGGATTCGACACGTGCCAGCCAGTTCATCAATGTCAAGGAGGCGGCTGTCACAATGTCCAGTTTTCAGTTCTGGATATTAGAACATTCAAAATTCATCTGTCATTCTGAGAATTTGAAAATTATAATTGTTCACATCTCTACTGAAACAAAATTGAGATGGTGAATGTTTACAGCATTGAAGAAAGGAGTGAAATGTATGAAAATTTATACCCTGAACGGATTCAGCCTTCGCGAAATTATTTCCAAAGGATTGCACAGAAGATCAGACTAGATGGAACTTTTGCAACAAGGCGTTCAAGGTGAGATATGTATTAACATTTTTGTATTCTTCCATAAATAACTTTCTGATTCACCTAGGTATGGAATGAGAAGAGGGTTGAATCTTAACCTCATAAATATCCGACCAATGGTCGAATTCTGGGTCCATTTTTTCTTGAAGATCGCCTGAACGGAGAAAACTATAGGAACCTGTTGAGAGTAGTGTTGAACCCTCATTGGATGGATTTCCCATTAATCAGATTCACCAAATCTGGTTTCAGCAAGACGGTGCTCCTGCTCACAATGCAGCATTGGTTACCCAGACATTTCATCAAATGTTTCCACGGAAGTGGATTGGCACTAACGGTCCAGTACGCTGGCCCGCTAGATCTCCGGATCTAAATCCGTTAGACTATTACCTATGGGGATATTTGAAAAATACAGTTTATGCCAGAACAATAGGAGACGCTGCAGATTTGCGAGAACAAATTGTACAAACAATTAATTCAATACCGGAAGCAACCATACGGAGAGCAGCAAATGACATTTGCAGTCGAGCTGCACTTTGTCTTGAAAATGAAGGGGGTCACTTCGAGCACCTCAGAAATTGAGTTCAATATTATTATTTTTACGTTTAATGAAGATTTCTGAAATTGTAAGCTTGATAGCAGATCTTATACGTTAACTTAATTATCAATTTTCTATTTTTCCTGTATTTTCGTCATTCCATTATCAAACATGGAAGTGTGATACATCGATGAATTGGTAATTTTTTGATCTATCGGATGGTGCAAAAATCCAATCCAATTAGAAAAATCAAAATTTGCTTCAATATCTTCGAATCTAGTGTGCCTAGAATTTTTTTCATATCACCGTTGAATTCGCCATGCGACCTTCAGTGAGTGTACCAAATTTCAAAACTCTAGTAAAAACAGTTCAAAAGTTATTGATTATAATAAAAATCGACTATTTTCAGTTTTTTCAGGATATTTCAGGAAATAAGAGGGATGTCCTCGATTTATTTTGATATTTGAAATGGTCATGAAATTGTGCATTTTTTTCGTAATTTAACGTAGTTCGCATCTCTCTCCGTTTCCGAGTTAACAATAGTGTACCACGAAATTTGCATTACCCTGTATATATATATATATATATATATATATATATATCATGTAAAGGACATGATAACGATATCAACATATATGAAGATTGATTATAACCCCTTAGCAAAAAAAAAATATAATAGAAAGGCATGCAGCTTATCTATAGGTGGTAATTATGACGGCAGCAGCATCCCAGCTCATCCAATCTGACCATCCACTCCAAATGGTTATGTAAGCAAGTAGCAATATAGTTGGCTAGCAATGCAAGTAATAAGCAGTCCAAGCAATAGTATAAGCAATAGTCTCAGGGAAATATAGTGTATCATGCAGTTCTTCCTTTGTCATGCATATCACTAGGCCGATAATTCAAACCGTTACGGCAGCACTCATATATTATGTAACGATTGGTGATGACGTAATATGCACCATAAACACCAGTAGGAGAATGAACCCTGAAAAAAATAAGGACGCCATAAAATAATGATTTAACTCACCAGTAGTACTTTGTACCTCATGCGATGTTCGAGGGTATATAGTAGGCAGTAAAGTTTGAGGTTCGGTCTCAGAACCACATGCCGGTAGCCCAACAAATCCTTCCACAGAAGATCAATTTAGCTGATTTCTCTTATCACACACGTGAAAAACGGTAACAACAGCTATATTGCACATTATTGAATGAATGTCAAATTCATTTATGTACAAAGGCACTTATCAATGGCTAACCGACATCTTTTCTTTTCTCCAACGTCAAGCACCCTTCTCCCTTTCCACAAAATTCCAAATTTCTCTTGAGGTCATCCGAGATGAATAGTCCATCTCTTTCCTCGTCTTGAGTATTCAAATTCCTATTTTGAAAAACATATAGGCACAGAATGTGAACTCAAATTCTTCGACCGAGTCTGCTCCTACCCAGTGTATCTCTGAAGTGCGGTGTCTGTGAATAAATATAGATGAAGAACACCTCCTGATTCCAAGGTCGCTACAGACAAATTAGTGGAACACCCATAGTTCTCCTTAATAATTACTTACAATATGACGGACATCAGCTGATTAGCTACTGGCCTGCCACCGTATGACTGCGAAAGCAACAAGTGCGTTATCAAAACAATACCAAAAACAAAACAATACCGAATAGCTGATCAAATTGCCCGAGGACAGCCTAACAAACATTGAGATTGAGTAGACAAAATGAAAGGTGAGATATACCTATCAATCCTGAAGAAAACTGGATATTCATAATGAGTGAGTGTTTGGTTATACTACTGGAATAACGATCTCCACTGTCACGGGTGACCACTGTTGCCTTTACATAAAGAAACCCACGATTTAGGGTGAACCTATGATATAACACGACGAGATGCGATGATAATAGGTATGAATACTTTATTTCGGGAATTCAAATTTATTTAATAAGGATACGAAAATATAACGTTACAAATTCTCCCACCACTTTAAAAGATTTTCCTGAAAATCTTTTGCGAAACCTAGTCGTCTGGAGGATGAGCTTTCAAATCCTTACAATTCCACACTCCTTGAATTTTATTGTTATGATCCTTCAATTGGTATGTCCAAGGAGATACTTGCTTGGCAATCAAAATAGGGCCAACAAATTTCGGGGCCAGTTTGGCATTAAAATACTTAGACGCGTCCGACAATACATAATTACGACGCCATACTAGTTGATTCGGATGATACTGTTCGTCCCGCCGACGCAAATCGTACACTTTTTTATTTTGATCATAGGCCTTAGACAACCGTTTTCGAACATCCTTGTAAATACTATCAGAACTATTTGTTCTTTCTTCACTCAGAACAGATCTATCAAAATCAATTGGTTCAACCAAATTAGTCTGAGCACCACGTATCGGAAGTTCATGACCATAAACTATAAAGTTTGGTGAGTATCCGGTAACTTCATGTTTCGATGACCGAATGGCGAAACCAATTTGAGGCAAATTCACATCCCAAGATCTATGATCATCAGCGACATAAGAACGTAACATTGTTTCAATAACACGATTGATTCGTTCGCACGGGTTGGCTTGAGGATGATATAAAGCTGTATACTTGGCCGTTACATTATAGCTTCTGAGCAATTTCAAAAATTCTTTAGAGCGAAACTGAACACCATTTTCGATTATTATTCCGTTAGGACATCCGAATACTAGAAAAACCTGTTTTTCCAAAATTCGCGTAATTTCCGATGCGGTTAATTTCCGTAACGGAAACAGGAGAGGAAATTTACTGAAGCAACACGCCACGACAAAAATATACTGATTCCCAGACTTTGACCGTGGTAGCGGACCTACCAAATCTGCACATAACAGTTCGAAGGGTCTAGAAATACCTGATTGACGACTCAACATCAATCCAGAAGGGGCTTTTTGTTCTGGTTTTACAGCATGGCATGTCATACATCTTCGAATGAATGACGCAACATCTGAGCGCATTTTCGGCCAATAATAAGATTCTGCAAGTTTATGGAAAGTCTTAAATACTACAGCGTGGCACAAGGTGTCATGGATCTGCTTGATCAAGGAATTCCTCAACTTCCGAGGAACAGCTTCTCCCAAAAAATTCGACAAAGCAGCTAAGGCTGGGTGCGATGGTCGAACTTGTTTAAACAACTTGTTATTAATTATTTGCCACTTGGGAAATTTATTCGGCTTCTGGGCAACGTTATTCAAGAGTTGTGTGTACCAGACATCTGTTAGTTCTGGTTGCGGCATCTCGGAAACATCAACCGGATTTGGAATATCTGATGATGACACGGGGAGGATGGACGAAACGGCCAGCTGAGACACGGAGTCCAGAACAGGGAAAGATCGAGATAATGTATCAGGAACAATGTTTTCTTTACCTTCTTTGTGCTCGATAGTATAATCAAATTGTTGCAGTTTCATGGCCCACCGCGCGAGCCGACCAGAGGGGGATTGGAGACGATTCAACCACACTAAACTGAAATGATCCGTGATAACGGTAAATTTTGAACCCTCGACATAAGGTCTAAGTTTTTCTATCGCCCATAAAACCGCTAAACATTCGCGCTCTGTGGTACTATAGTTTCTTTCAAGACGTGAAAGAGATCGAGATAA
The DNA here is from genome assembly GCA_918026855.4 of Phaedon cochleariae. Lineage (NCBI taxonomy): Eukaryota > Metazoa > Arthropoda > Insecta > Coleoptera > Chrysomelidae > Phaedon > Phaedon cochleariae. The sequence continues at coordinate 16,229,663 of OU896722.1, read as the reverse complement.
ATAGCAGACCACCTTCTCTCCTTCCGGATGCTGCTGGGTGAGAACGGCACCGATACCAAAGCCAGAAGCATCCGTTTGGATAGTAAACGGGAGAGTGAAATCCGGGCAACACAAACAAGGTGCACTAATGAGGTATTCCTTCAGAGCCTGAAAGGCCATATCGCATTCTGATGTCCACACAAATTTCTTATTTTTGCGCAAAAGATTCGAAATAGGAGCTGTCACACTAGAAAAATTTGGTACAAAACGCCTGTACCAAGAAGCTTACCCAAGTACGCGCCGAACTTCCGAAACACAAGTGGGAACTGGCAGATTAATAATGGCTTCAACTTTTCCAGGATCAACCCTCAATCCATTTGCGTCTACGATATATCCCAGATACAATAACTCCGGACGGCAAAAGTTACATTTTTCTCCAGCTACAGTTAGATTTGCTGCTTGCAAACGAGAGAATACTTCTTGTAAAATTTCGATATGTTTCTCGAAAGTTTGCGTGACAATAAGTATGTCGTCCAAATAAACAAAACCATGAGGCTCTAATTTTGGACCTAACACCCGGTCAATTAGCCTTTGAAACGTTGCAGGAGAGTTAGCTAAGCCCATCGGCATTCTCCGAAATTGAAAGAGGCCACGACTAGGTACCGTGAACGCCGTAAGTGGTGGTAAAGATTCAGTGAGTGGTACTTGGAAATAGGCTGATTTTATGTCCATAGAAGATAGATATCGCACATCCCGCAATTTATCTAATGTAGCCGAAATATAAGGAATAGGATATGCATCCTTCTCTGTAACCTGATTCAACCGCCGATAGTCAACACAAAAACAATAACTATCATCCTTTTTCTTTACTAAAATGATAGGTGATGACCAAGGACTAGTTGATCGTTCCACGATACCCTCATCTAATAATTTGCTCAATTCTTCGTCAATGTGCCTCTGTATCATAGGTGAAACCGGATAGTATCGCTGTTTTATTGGCGCCGAAGAAGTTTTTATTTCGTGTTCAATGAGAGTGGTGCATCCTAACTTAGACCCCATTTTGGCGAACGATTGGTCCACTTCTTCGTTGAAAGTCTGCCATTGTCCCACAGAAAGGTCATCCTTAGAATTTAAAATTAATGAATTGACATTAACTTCCGGTTCTGTTGCAAAAACCCATTCACCCCTACGTAAATCTGGCACAATTTCCATTTTTTTCCAAAAATCCACCCCAAGAATCAATGAGTGTTGTAACTTTGGTACGACCAGAGCCGAAATAACTTTGACTTCATCCTGTACATTCATAGGCAAATCAACCGTTCCAATACTGCTACATGTTGCCCCATTTGCAACTGTACAAGTAACAACTCTACTAATATCTAAGTTAAAATTCAATTTTTCTAACAGTTTCCATCCAGGACCACCTATTATAGTATGTGATGCCCCTGAATCCAGAAGACCCATTATATCAATGCCTAAGATCGAAATTTTCAAATACGGGCGCTCATCATTCTGAGCATGCGCTAAAATAAAATCCAAAATTGCTACCTGTTTAGAAGGCAAGATACTTCCTACAGAAACAGCAACAGGGGTGACCGCTTGACAAGAGGAGATCGCTACACGGTCAGTTACCGTCTCCCTCGGGAGTTTCCCGAACGCGAACATTTAGGACATGATCTTACAGTATGATCTGGCATACCACAACGGAAACAATACTTATTTCTCACATCAGCAGTACAATCGCCAGCTTTGTGTCCCGAACCTTTACAATTCCAACAAACTGTAACGATGTCTATATTACTAGAGGAAGGGCCAGCTGTGGCCACATCTGTATAGACATACGCCAAATTGGGCTCCATGAGAGGGCTTCTACTACGTGGTGGGGGTACAAAAGATTCGATAGCCTCTTTTCGGGCCTCTAATTGGCGTCATAACTGAAGTAAGTGATTTGTGGAATTGATTTTGATTAATCCCAACTGACTTTGATAAAATGGACTCATGTTGCGCAACAATATCTTAAGGCGGGCGGCCTCACCTACTGACACGGTTAAACGATTGAACATATTTGACATTATCGCCAAATACATTCTCATAGACTCATTAGGGCCTTGTGTACGACGCTTGATTTCCTGTAATAGTTTCTCATTGAAATTTGGAGGGTGAAATTGAAGCCTTAACTCGGAAACTATATCTGACCAACTATGTACTTGATCCCGAATTGCCCTATACCAAATTAGTGCCTTGCCAGCGAATAAATCCGTACCACAATTCAAGAGCTGATCTTTAGGGACGTTTCTTGATCTACACAAGTTCTCGACATTCTCCAGAAAGGCATTCAGTGACAATTTGACATTATCTCCTGTAAATTTTGTCAAATTCCACCTGGAAACTGGAACACTGTAATTATGATTCGGTGGTGGAGATGACGTTACAAAATTCGACTGCGGTGGGGGATTTGCCAATGAAGGTTGAGGATCTACCTCCGCATCAGAGCTTTCACTTTCTGAAGTACTAGAGGAAGTGGATAGAGGCTGCAAAGCACTGATTTCTAATGGTGTTGCACCCTGTTGGGAAAGCCGTTTGAATTTTCTAACTTTTGATTTCAGCGAGGATTGCAAGTTCAAGATGTCTACCAAAAATTTTGACTTCGGAACATGTTCGGTATCTTTACTTGAGACAATTCGATCCGCTCGGTAGAAAGAATGATTCAATTTAGTGACGATTTTTAGGTAGGCTGGACTCGAATCACTGTCAGAAAAACTGTCAATCATATCAGATAACTCTCCAATCTTGATACTTAGATAGTCAAAATCCTCCTGACAAGTGAAAGGATACACGGGATAAGAAAGTTTTGTCCCAGATTTCTCTAACTTGAAATAACCTCGTAAACATTTGCGCATTTCCTCCACCGTATTTTTATCCGTTACTCCTCTAATTGCTAATTCATAACCTAATTCCTCCTTCTCAAGGCGATTTATATCCATTTTACCTTCCATAGTTGTGCAAGATAAAAAAAATGACAGAATCAGAAAAACGACGCTAGGCGTCGGTAGGCATCGGTAGGCGTCGGAAGCGTCGGAAGAAAAAAAAATAATTACCTAAACACCAAGGTCTGATATAGAACTCTTTACTTCGATTGAAAACGATAAACAGCGCCTATTTATTATAAAAACAGTAAAGGACGCTAGGCGTCGGTCCACAACAAAAAACTCCAATGTATATTCATATACCTTCACCGTTAATGGGTACGCTGGATGGAAATTGCTAAACACAAATCCAAACAGGTTTTTATAGACCCGAAATTATTCGAAAAGAAAATCAAACAAAAAAAACTCGAGTATCGATAAGAATACCTATTATCTATGCTGCTATCAATAACAATCATTATAGCGGCAGGTATATATAATACGCTTCAGACTATCAACGTCTGAAAGAAAAACCACTGTATGTAATACAACAATATTTACAAGATTGACGCTCGACAAAAAAAATACTTGAGATGAGTACCGCGTATATACCAAGGTACCTATGCTACCAGTTCACTATATATATTTATATAGAAATATTCTAAATGGTGCAACAAAAAAAATTTCCCACACTGTGAATGGATGTTTATGGTGCAACAAACAGTAAATAAACACAATGAAACTTATAGCTTTCAAACTCTGTGATTGTCTGCCGCCGAATATATTGAAAATGTCAAACAGAGCGTCGCGATGCTGCTGCTGCTCAAAAATATCCTATTACTATGTAATGGATTCGAAGAAATTAATTTCCTTGATGAATTATTGAAAAATAAGTGAAATCTGACCCAAAAACGTTGAAATCTCAAAAACGACGCTAGGCCCCACGTTGGGCGCCAAATTTGCCACGTGCTTATCTCGAAAGAACAAAAACGGGTGCCCTGAAGCACGAGCAAAGGGGTAGCTCAGTACTCAGTCGGGTATAGGGTGAGTTCTATAAAAACAAAGTAATTATTGAGGGCGCCACCAACTTACATAATATGGCAAGTTCAAGTTGGAAAACTTCCCTGATCTTGATGGGTCCCGCTTTTTGAACCGTATCGTCAAACAAAAAAAATGTTGGTAGGAGTTTATCAATGAGAACACATAATCTCTTTCCCAAGTTACTATCGTATTTGTTTATTCACTTATTATGTTACTTCGTCATCAATGTGGTGGTGAAAAAGGTTTCCTGAGTAAATATTGTACGTGAAAAATCATATATGTATGTGGGCAGAAATAATGATTAAAAACCAGCCCAACAAATCCTTCCACAGAAGATCAATTTAGCTGATTTCTCTTATCACACACGTGAAAAACGGTAACAACAGCTATATTGCACATAAATAAAATAAGGCCAACATATCCAAATTATTGAATGAATGTCAAATTCATTTATGTACAAAGGCACTTATCAATGGCTAACCGACATCTTTTCTTTTCTCCAACGTCAAGCACCCTTCTCCCTTTCCACAAAATTCCAAATTCCTCTTGAGGTCATCCGAGATGAATAGTCCATCTCTTTCCTCGTCTTGAGCATTCAAATTCCTATTTCGAAAAACATATAGGCACAGAATGTGAACTCCAAATGACAGTTGAATACCCGAACTTTTCCGAAATTCTTCGACCGAGTCTGCTCCTACCCAGTGTATCTCTGAAGTGCGGTGTCTGTGAATAAATATAGATGAAGAACACCTCCTGATTCCAAGGTCGCTACAGACAAATTAGTGGAACACCCATAGTTCTCCTTAATAATTACTCACAATATGACGGACATCAGCTGATTAGCTACTGGCCTGCCACCATATGACTGCGAAAGCAACAAGTGCGTTATCAAAACAATATCAAAAACAAAACAATACCGAATAGCTGATCAAATTGCCCGAGGATAGCCTAACAAACTTTGAGATTGAGTAGACAAAATAAAAGGTGAGATATACCTATCAATCCTGGAGAAAACTGGATATTCATATTGAGTGAGTGTTTGGTTATTTTACTGGAATAACGATCTCCACTGTCACGGGTGACCACTGTTGCCTTAACATAAAGAAACCCACGATTTAGGGTGAACTTATGATATAACACGACGAGATGCGATGATAATAGGTATGAATACTTTATTTCGGGAATTCAAATTTATTTAATGAGGATACGAAAATATAACGTTACAAATTTTGCAGTGAAGTTCTTAGAAGCATCAGATAGGACATAATTTTTGTAATAAACTTTGTCGCCGACAGCAAATGATAAAGGACGACGTCTCAAATTGTACCGAGTACTAGAGCGAGTATGCGCTTGATCCAGTCGCTTTTTCACATCTGCAAAAATCTTATTGAACTCCCGGGAAACAATTTGTCTAGACGGAGGTATTTTAGTATCATTTTCAATATTTGGATGATTATAATCTTCACCGAAAGAAAAATGTTCGCGACAAAAGTTTATGAAAAACGGCGTCAAGCCGGTGGCCTCATGAACTGAAGTACGTATTGCGCAACCAAGTTTAGGTAGTAGTGTATCCCATTTCTTGTGATTGTCATTGATGTAACAAGATATCATGGTCTTGAGGACCTGATTAACCCTTTCTACAGGGTTTGCCTGGGCATGATATAAAGGAGTATAGCGAATATTCACTTTATACTGTTGACAAAGATTACGAAACAAGTTTGAACGGAACTGTACACCATTATCACATATTAGGTACTGTGGACAAGAAAACATTAGAAAAACATGTTCTTCCGTCATTCGCGTAACGGCAGCAGCAGTTGCGTCTCTAAGAGGAAAAAATAATGAAAATTAACTCAACGTATCAGTCACTACATAAACAAACTTATTCCCTTGAGTGGATCGAGGAAGTGGGCCGAAAAGATCCACACTAATCATTTGCCATGGTAAAGTAACTTCGGCATGTTTTCCCATATATCCAGACGGAGGTTTCAGAATTGGCTTCTGTGCTAAACAAACAGGACATTTCCTTACATATGCAGCAACATCCGCACGCATCTTAGGCCAATAGTATAAGTTTTTAATGCGTTCGAATGTCTTGAAAATTCCGGTATGACAAGCTACTGTACTATCATGACAGGAGCTGATGATCTTTTTACGGTCATACTTAGGAACAACCTCCTCCAAAAAATCGTTTTGGTGACGAAGCACCGGATATTGACATGAAACATACTTATGGAGCTTTTCATCTACTACACGCCATTGTGGATACTTAAGAGGATTTTCGCGAATTTTAATTATCATATTTTCGAGCCAGGAATCTTAACGTATAATTCCACATGTTCTAACGGTCTGTACCTCGATCACCGAGCGAGATAAAACATCGGGAACAATATGGTCTTCCTCCTTTCGATGAATAATGTCGAAATTGAATTGTTGAAGACGTACTGCACAACGAGCCAAACGCCGGTTGGTTCTTTCAATTTATGTAAACATACCAATGAATGATGATCAGTTATTACCGTGAATTTGTATCCCTCTAAATATGGACGAAGCTTTTCGATGGTGTACAACACCGCGAGACACTCTCTCTCTCTGTAGTACTAAAATTTCGCTCTTGTCGCGTGAGCGAACGACTAATATAACAGATAACATGTTCACCGTCGTCAAATTCTTGGGATAGAACTCCTCCAATTCCGAATGCAGACGCGTCAGTTTGTACTTCAAACGTTGGGCGCCATTTGTAACCAATTAATAATTAATAGGTGTTTTACACAAACACTGGTTTAGGCTGAATACCCTCAATCCAAAGATATGCAGGATCGAGCAAGATTCTCAGTTACAAAAATAGTGTTTATAGTGCCCAATTATATGTAGTGGAAATTAGACACTGACTAACTCAGTGGGACACTGGGGTGAGTACGGTTGGCAGGGTGAAATTATGATCCAAGAGGTGTATGTATCATTTACTAAAACTGCGAGAATCTAATAATTCACAAGGTAATGATGGACAATGTTACGTAACAGTAAGGTTCAAAATATCCAAAAAGGTAATACTAAAATGTTATTCATTGCCAAACAAATAGATACCGAGGTGATCACTGTGGTGTACAAATGTATTGAAAACCTGATTTTTAAATGTAAGTTGAATATTATTGGAGGTTACGTGAAATATAAGATTTAGCAGTGCAGTGGTAAAATCTTCACAGGAGTTCGGTGGTAGTTTTCACGTAGGTAGCGTGTTCGGAACGAGCTCACCAAATTGCAGACAGGTTACTCATTCAATAAGTATTTATACAGGTAGATCCAGACGATGACTCCGCAGGGTAGCAGCTCAACAACAGCGAACACCCTGTGGCTTCCAAATACAACAACGATGAACCAGGTGTCACACGTAGGGACTGTCAGTTCACCATGAGATTGATGTCCACAAGAACATTAGACAACGGATAGGGAGAAAAATAAAAGCCCTGAAAAATTATCAATATGAACCAGTGTTCCTAGACCTATTGAAGACAATTATACCAGTAGTGACATACCTTTGGTTGATGTGCGGGCTTGTACGTGGCTGGTGGAAGAGGTTGAATCAATCCCCTACAATCAGGGTCGTGGTGTTTTGTGCCAAAACCAGAGACCAAAATATACTTCACGTGAAGAAGGCAATTGATTCTGTAGCAATTTTAATTGACACTATATTAAGCAGTCTATGAGAATTGCTACTAGATATCACTTTTACATATTGATCAGTGACAAACTCTACCATTGGAATCAAACTTGTGCTTATAATTCCTTAGTCATTTCGAAAACAAACACAACTTATCAATAACAGGGAAATCCTCTATCACCGATCTATAGCAGATTGTCAATATCATTTGAAGAATGTTAATCATATCTTGTAAGTATCAACTGGAAAGGTCACTGCATGAAAGTTATCACATAACATTTCTACTCTGTATGAATTGTTGGAAGATGGTATTGTTATCATTCTATAATGTTTCGATTTCTCCTGTTGATATGAATTGGAAAAGGACACTGAGTTTCACATGATGTTTGCTATAAACTGATGTCGCCTGATCACACAGTATTCCAGCCACCTTTTTAATAATTTTCATGTAATTAGATCCATTGTTTTGATCATAATTATTATATTTTGACATTTCAAAATTTTGGGGTTATGACGACAAACAGCTGGTAGGACTTTAGCCACACTATCTACTTCGCTTCTCAAATGGTTGGTCGAATAGGATTCGTAACCAATCGGATATTAATGAGATCAGGTGTGGTAGAATTGAAAAGAATGAATGGATCAGTCGTTCCGTGAGTTCTGATTATTGATGATCTAAGGTGAGGAGTAATTCTATTGACCTTGACAGAATAGATGTGAATAAAGTCAAATTGACAAAAGTCCAAAGAATCCGGAAATTGGGAAATGACGAAATATGACGTAACTGAGAATGATACGCAAAATGATGTGCGCTTTGGCTTAATTTTTACTGCAGAGATAGAGATTGACTGAAGATAGAACAATGTGGTGATTTTTGTGCTCCAGCCGGCGAAGTGAATTTAACCATGAAGTCTACATTTTTCTGAAGTAATATAGTGGTATACAGTGCTGTTGTTCCTGATAGATATGGAAAACAGAGTATGACTTCATAACTTTTATTCAAAGTTGTAAATCTTCGTTCGAGCCGGCACAATCATTAGACGACACCATTTTGTATCGTCTCCCGTTCTGCTATAACACTAGGATGTTATATCTTTGAGGTATGTTCACCTTTCAAAGTACTTTTAGTCCTCTCTTCAAGAGTAATTTAATTTTACAGAATCTTCACGGTCGTCAGTCTCTATTCTGGAAATAAGGGGGCCATATGGGGCCTAAACCTCTCATCTTATCTTATCTTACCCTCCATCTTAACCTATGCTGCATTTGAGTAGCATCTTGTGGCATTGTTTATGCTCTCATCTTTCATCATGCTCCCATCCTGGGAGAATTTATCATGCTGTTTTGCTGCTTGGAGAATACCAAGAGCCTATACAACTATAGTTTCAAGTACAGTCTTTGGGCACAGTAATGCTGAGTGATCAGGAACTGCTGTTGGAGGAACAACATTCCAGCTAAGTTGGAAGATAACAGCTAAGTGGTATCTTGCATAGTCTCTTCACCTTTCGTTTATTATGTTGAAGTAATATTTGATATCTGGAATGTCCAGTGACTTCGGTTTTTGGTATAATATGATGATACAATCTTGTTGTGAAGAATCACAGCAGAAAGTCAACAGGTACATCATTTTCTGAGACCTCCTGTTAGATCCTATCAGACTGTTGTGTAAATACTCATTGTATATATTCATAATACATGTAATAAGTAAGTATTTACCATATATCTGATGTTTGACGAATGTCACAAATATCAAAGATTCTACAAGTGCTATTTTGATAGGATTTCTAGATGTTAGCTACCTGGTATATGTGATAGGATATTCATTTGTATCTAATTTCATTATAATTCTAAGTTAACAACTAATAATGATGATCATTTTATTGGTGGTTTGTTCCATAGCCACACTAGTGCCACATGTAAATTTCATGGCATATTGAATAAAATGTAAGATTCAAGAATAATTGTTCCTTTTTAATTATAGATCTCTCTCACCATTCTTAGCCATCATGCAATTCAATTTCAGGGTTTCTGGGTCTATCCCCAGCTATATGAGCTGTTAAAGATTCAGTGGCGCTCATGATTTTCATCTATCCTATATGAATAGTATTTATGATTTTTATAATGTATAGTCCATCTCAGTTGTTGAAAACTTAGTGAAAACAACGAATCCATGCCTATTGCCTACTGACATAAAAGCTACCGTTCGCAGTACCTATAGTATATTGTCAAAAATATGCTACACTAGTTTTGGTGCCCTAACGTGTTAAATTTGATGACTTGTTATGGCATAAAGTTCTCACTAAGTATGTAGTTCAATTTACAACACAATATAGATATTGATTTTTTGAGTGAATTATATTTTTTCATATCAAGTGAGAGAAATCAATTAATTAAATTTGGATCATGTATGGTTAATATTTGCACAGTCTCGGGTCACAGGAGAAAATTTACAGGTACAAAGGTAACACCATGATTTTTTTGTTGCATTTAAACTTGTGAACAGTTTTTTGTTTTTTTGTCCAATTACAAGAGTTTTGCAACTTCGTTTCTGAAACGGTTATAGTTTGTTGCTATATATTGCTTTTGGTAATTATATTTGTTTTGCATAAAAATAGGTTTAGGTAATCCATAGTTTTTTATAGACTTGACAAAAAAATATTAATTTTTTGTCATTAATTTTTTATGGGAACTTGTTGTTTCTTTGGGCAAACATTATTGAAGGTCAGTGCTGGACCCACTCATATCATACAGATTTTAATTTTGATTTTATTTCTTTGGAATATACAGGGTGTCTTTTTACGAGCCCACATTACAAAGTGATATTACAATATCACTATAGCATTTCAGTAATGACGGTTTCCCCCCTATTTGTTCGTTTATTTTGAGTGATTTTTTGCTATAGATTCATATACAGGGTGTCCTACTTTCAAGTTCAGATTTTTTTTTCTCTTCAATATTTTGATTGGCGATTTTCTTTATTGATTGTTTTCAAGTTGTACATCAAGATGAATTCAGAATCTTTTAAAGTGAATGTTTTGCGTGATTATGAATTAGAATATGAAATCACTATTAGAGACACTGTTACTTCACGTTCAGTGAGCGATAAGAGAAAAATTTTGAAACGACTTTTGAAAAAAGAGGATGCTAATCCTGGATCGCAAATAAACCTTGAAAAATAAAATTTCAACCCTGAAAAAGAAGAAGAGGAAATTAATAGAACATTTCTGACAATTATAGAGGCTATTGTTGATTTTGGGGAACATGGAAATGAAGCTGATTCTACATTTCAAATAATAAAATCAAGACTTTTTCACGTTACACGAAGAGTAAAACGTTTAGAAAAATTTGCACTTTTACCTGGCAGAGTCCCAGATGCTGATAAAGTGACTTTCCAAAATTTTGCAAGAGAATCATATGCAACATGCTTAACCTTAGAAGCAGATCTGTATGATAGTGTCATACAAGATCCTTCAAGTAATCAGCCTTCACCTTCCATTGCACCAGTTTTCAATGTTACACCTCCTGTAGTTAATTGCACAAGAGGCAGTATTCCAAATTCTGAATGGGGAGTTAAATTTAGTGGTGATCCTAAAACACTGTATTCTTTTTTGGAACGTATTGAGGAGTTAGCACATTCAAGAAAAGTAGGTAAAAGTGAACTTTTTGATTCTGCTGTAGAACTTTTCATAGATGATGCATTTGTCTGGTATAGAAGTATCAAGTCAAGAGTTCAAGATTGGAATTCCCTTGTTTCTTTGTTGAAAAGTGACTTTCTTCATTCTACTGCAGATGAAGATATTTGGGATCAAATAAAGAAACGTAGACAAAGAAAACAAGAATCAACGGCGATATTTGTTGCACATATGGAAGCATTGTATGCTAGGTTGAGTAATATTCCTGCCGAATGCACTAAAATCAAATTTATTAGACAGAATCTTTTACCTGAATATATTTCGCAACTTGCATTGCTAGATATCACATCAGTGTCACAGTTATCCAGTTACTGTAGGAAGTTGAAGGAGGTTAACTATATTAAAAATAAAAATAGTCAAACACCTCAAGTTTCAGAATAAGCAAGACAACCTAATCAGAATAGGAATAGTCATTCTAGAGAATTCACTTCAGAAGGAGGCAACCAATCAACCTACAATAATAATGGTTCAGGTAATAGAAATACATATAGCAATAATCATAGTGCAGGATTTTCTAACCAGAATAGAAATCAATATAGAAATAAATTTGCTAATAATCAATAAAGAAACCAAAATTATGGTGAACAATATAGGAATCGAAATTTTAGTGAACAAAATAGAGGTCAATTTTCCAATAACCAGTTGAGAACTCAAAATAACGATCATGGGACAAAAAGAAATTTTGCAAGTAATTCGTCAAGTACTTTTAATAACAGGCAACATAGTACAGGTAGTAATAACACTCCTAGTACTAGTTCAAGTAACCAAAGAGCACCTGAGGTAAGAAGAGATAATTCAATTCCTGGAAATTCTTCCAGAAATACCTCAAATCCTAGAAATTCTTTCAGAAATACTTCGAGTCCTGGAACTACTTTCAATACCTCGAGTTGTTGGAATTGTGGTGGTGCAAATCACAACTTCAAGTTCTGTAATGCAAGGAAGAGGGTGTTCTGTTTCAAGTGCGGTTTGCCTGATGTTGAATCTACGAATTGTCCATCATGTACAAAAAACTAGTAAGAGGGCATTTGCATGGTGATCGTCCCAAATGCCCAGACCAATCGATCAATTCAGAACCTACTTGTTCACATAGTGAAGCTTCTCCACTATTTATCAAAAAGCCTTTAGATAATAGACCCCATATTGAGGTACAATTTTTTGACGAAAATATAGTAGCTTTGTTTGACAGTGGAGCAAATACTTCTGTTGTTGGTTCACCAGGTATAGAAATCTTGAAAAATTTTGATTTAAAAACTTTTCAGTCTTCAGTCCAAAATATTAGTACAGCAGACGGCACACAGAAAAAAGTTACAGGTGTAGTAGATCTACCTATTTATATTGACGGAATCTGTCAAATCATTAAAGCCCTTATAGTTCCTTCTCTGCCTCAACCATTTATATTTGGATGTGATTTTGCCAAACAATTTAGAGTTAAAGTCGATTTTTATGAGAACACTTGGCATATACAGAGTAGTTCAAAGAATACTGTCAGAATTAATATAGTAGAGGATTTTAGTAAATTTCAGCCTATTTCAAGTTTGACTACATTAGAAGACCTCCCTGCTGATGAACGGAATCGAGCAGAAGAGGTTATAAAATCATTTAAAGAAATTGATAGCAAAGACAGACTGGACAGGACAAACGAAATAACATTCAATATCGACACTGGTGATGCTCCTCCATTTCGGAAAAGACCTTTTCCTATGTCTCCATATATGCAAGAAATAATAAACAAGGAACTTGATGATATGCTTAGACTAGGGGTAGTCGAAGGAGCACAATCCCCCTGGAATTCTCCAGTTTTGCTTGTTAAGAATAAAAATAACGAATATCGTTTCTGCTTCGATGGACGTCCTTTGAATGCCGTCACTAAATATGATGCATACCCCATGCCAAATATAGAAAGAATTTTATCATCTTTAAGAAACGCAAAGTATATTACTTCGGTAGACTTAAGAAAATCGTTCTGGCAACTTCCCTTGGACCCTCAGTCCAGGGATAAGACAGCTTTTAGTGTAGTTGGGAGGGGGGAATACTAATTTGTAACCATGCCATTTGGAGTCTGTAATGCAGCTCAAGCGCAGCAAAGTTTGGTTGATGCTATCTTTGGTCCACGTTATGAGCCAAACATCTTTTCATATACACTGTGTCCAAGATAAGGATGTCTATCATGGGGATCTCAGAAACCATAAGAGATACGAAGATGGTTGAATTAGAGAAAAGTTGCGCATTTTTGAGCCTAACAATATGACGTTTGAAAAATTTCAAAATGCCGAGTATTGCCGGAGATATGGCTGAAAAACCGAAATATGCCGATTTCTTTTTTATTTTTTTCTGTCGTTATTTGAAGATGAATAGAAAAACAAAAGGAACTTTCTCATTGCCACTTTTTGAGCTCTACAAAACAACGTTAAGAGATTTTCCGTACGACGTTTCGTTTCGGAGAAACCATCATCAACTTTATTTTTTTATATGGCCCGTAAAAAAAGTATACCCTGTATAAAATAGCATATTTTATTACGAATACAGCGATGTATTACACATAATGATTCTGCAATATTTGAATCAGAAAAAATGGTTTTTATTATTATTTCGAACGTTTTGGTGTAGTAGGCGGTAAACTGACGGCGCTGAAAGAATGTCAAAATAATTTTATTGACATATTATTGACACATAGTGTTTTTGAACTTTGTTCTTGCTAGAGATTTCTTTTTGTTACAAGATGGAACGTGTTTTTTCACCTGAAGAAAAGTTCGATATGTTGAAATGTTATATCTTATGCCATAGCAACGCCGTTGAAGCTGAACGTATGTATTTAAATAACTATCCAGAGAGAAGACAACCCAGTTCAAAAATTTTCGGTCGATTGGTTTCGAATCTGAAGCAGTATGGTGCATTTATGAAACCAGTATTGTCAAGAAATAAGCCCTGTGATGAAATAATAGAAAATAATGTAATATTAGCTGTAACTGAAAACCCAGAAATATCTGTTAGAGAAATTGACAATACCATTGGTATAGCGAAATCTACTGCCCATTTTATTTTGAGAAAGCAGAAATTCCACCCGTTCAAATTCAGAATCTGTCAAGGTCTCAGACCTGGTGACGAGGAAAGGCGAAGAACATTTTGTGAATGGTACACCAGGGAGTGTCAGGAAGATGAAACATTTCCACATAAGATTATCTGGTCGGACGAGAGTATGGTAACAAATAATGGAATTTTCAACCGAAGAAATACCCATTATTGGTCAAGGGATAATCCCCGAGTACACCGAATGGCTAGACATCAGCACCGTTTTGGTTTTAATATGTGGGTTGGGATTTTTGGAACAAATTTAATAGGCCCCTTTTTCTACAACAATTCCCTTACCTCAGAGCATTACCGTAACTTATTGGAACGCGATTTGGAAGGAGCTTTGGACAACTTACCGCTTGCAAAAGTTAGAAACTGTTGGTTTCAGCAGGATGGTGCGCCCGCGCACAATGCCCTAATCGTGCGCGAGTATTTATCGAACAGATTTCCGGAAAAATGGATAGGTACACATTCAGCAGTTCCTTGGCCCCCTCGTTCGCCGGACATCACTCCGCTCGATTTTTTTCTCTGGGGGTATTGCAAAAATTATGTTTACCGCCGTGTTTTTGAATCTGAGGATCAGCTTAGGAGACTAGTTCTTGAGGCGTTCGAGAGCATTACACCTGATATGTTGATAAGTGTTTTGAATTCGTCAGTTAGAAGATGTTATCTGTGTTTGGAGAATAATGGTAATTTGTTTGAACATTGTCAATAATTTTAATTTGTTTTTTGAATTTCTAGTAAGTAGTTCTTGACTAATTTGTTAAATTAATTAACATATGACATGACCTACCTACGTATATTATGTTATGTATAAAGTTTTTGAAATTTCAATAACGTGATTTTAATTCAATATTTCGAAACACGTATAATAATAACCTACTACACCATATACTGCGCGGTCATTTCACCGCCTACTACACCAAAACGTTCGAAATAATAATAAAAACCATTTTTTCCTATCGAAAAATTGCAGAATCATTATGTGTCATATATCATTGTATTCGTAATACAATATGCTATTCAATACAGGGTGTACTTTTTTTACGGGCCATATAAAAAAATAAAGTTGATGATGGTTTCTCTGAAACGAAACGTCGTACGGAAAATCTCTCAACGTTGTTTTGTAGAGCTCAAAAAGTGGCAATGAGAAAGTTCCTTTTGTTTTTCTATCTATCTTTAAATAACGTCATAAAAAAATAAAAACGAAATCGGCATATTTCGGTTTTTCAGGCATATCTCCGGAAATACCCAGCATTTCGAAATTTTTCAAACGGCATATTGTTAAGCTCAAAAATGAGCAATTTTTCTCTAATTTAACAATCTTCGTATCTCTTATGGTTTCCGAGATCCCCATGATAGACATTCTTATCTTGGACACAGTGTATTGATGATATTATTATCACAAGCTCTAGTTTCGAAGAACACCTCAAATTATTAGGAGAAGTTAAAGAAAAATTGAAGGAGGCCAATCTTACAGTCAATATAGACAAATGTGAATTTTTTAAGACCACTTTAAAATTTTTAGGCTTTATAGTAGGCTCAAACTCACTTCGAACAGATCCAGATAAAGTGTCTAGTATGGTGAATTATCCACGTCCAAGAACCACAACAGAAATAAAAAGGTTCGTAGGTCTGTGCTCTTGGTACAGAAGATTTGTAAAAGATTTTTCAACCCTAATGGCACCTATCAATGACCTCTTGAAAGGCAAAAAGAGAAACCAGCCAATCGTTTGGAGTGAAGAAGCAGAGACTTCTTTCATTAAAATTAAAGAATTGTTAGTATCTTCACCTATTTTGTCGCAGCCAGATTTTTCTAAAATATTCACAATACAGTGTGATGCTTCGAATACTGGATTGGGTGGCGTTTTGACACAAGAAATTGATGGAGTTGAAAAAGTTATTGCTTATGCTAGTAGATCTTCATCTCGAACAGAGAGAAACTACTCTACTGTAGAAAAAGAGTTGCTTGCATTGATTTTTTGTGTTGAAAAATTCAGAGCTTATATTGAAGGTGTTAGATTCACAATAATTTCAGATAATTTTTCGTTGCTATGGCTTAACAATTTGAAAAACCCCTCAGGTAAATTACAAAGATGGGCTGTCAGATTAAGACAACACACTTTCGATTTGGTCCATAAGAAAGGAGCCCTGAATGTAGTACCTGATGCTCTTTCAAGAATGACTCCTGAAAAAGACGATTTGTCTGATGATGAATTAGATTTTGATGGTGAAAACGTTTTAGCACTCAGTACTTCTATGGATATAGACATTGATAGAATAGAACCATATTATGACAATCTTCGTACAAAGATTTTAGAACATCCTGATAGATTTCCACAATGGAAGGTTGAAAACGATTTTATTTTCAAATTTGCACCGTCTGAAAATATCCCTATAAATTCACTTATTCCTGAATGGAAATTTCTTGTACCAAAACCACAAAGGCAGGAAGTGATAAGAGCATGTCATGATCCACCTCTTTGCGCTCACTTTGGTTTTTTCAAAACTCTAAATAGGGTACAAGATAGGTTTTACTGGCCTAAAATGAGAAAAGATATTTTGAGATATGTTCGCTCATGCGACGTTTGTGGTTCTCAGAAAATGTCAAATAATGCCAGAATGGGTTTGATGGGAAGAGAAAAAATCGTTAAGTGGCCATTTCAAGTAATAGGTATGGATTTTGTTGGTCCACTTCCACCCTCCAGGAAAGGGAATAAATATATTTTAGTAATTTCAGATTGGTTCAGCAAGTACACACTTTTATTTCCGCTAAGAGATGCTAAAACGAACCATTTGATAAAGATATTAGAGAACGAAATATTTCTGGTTTATGGAGTTCCACAAAAAATTATTTGTGACGATGGCGTACAGTTTGCTTCAAATGCTTTCAAAAAGCTTTGTGATACGTACGGAGTAAATAAAATTTGGTTTAACGCAGTGTATTCACCTCATTGTAATCTTGTCGAACGGAATAACCGTACTATAGAGACAGCAATTCGCAGTTACATAGAGGAACATCGTGATTGGGATTTAGAGATACACAAAATACAGCAAGCAATAGATACCGCGAAACACGAGATAACAGGGTTTACTCCAGCATTTTTAGTTTTTGGGAGACATCCCCCAATTTCAGGAAAGTATTATGATAATGGTGTGGTGTCGAAAGACGATATAGAAATCACCCCTGGTGATCGTGATGCTTATGCAAAAGATCTCCATGGTTTACATGATATTTTCAAAGAGGTTAGGGGTAAACTCCATGCCGCATACCAGAGAAATTCAAAGTCATATAACTTGCGGAAAAGAGATATTTCTTCAAAGAGGGAGAACATGTTTGGCGCAGAAATAAGAAAAAATCAAATGCTGCAGATAGATTTTCGGCCAAACTAGAACCCAGGTACATTCATTGTGTTATCAAGAAAAAATGTTCACCTCTAGTATATGATTTGATAAATTTTGAAGATAAAGCCAAAGTAGGGAAATGAGTAGTTAAAACTAAGAGAGCACGACTACCAGCATAGGGAAATACATGCTTTAATCTTAACTGGAACGCGGCCTGTGTTCTAGCGGGGAAGCGGGGTAGCGGGAGCGCGATGGTGTGACATCATCAGTGACAGGGTGTTTGAGTTGAATAAAAATCGAAAATTATATATACAGGGTGTCCCACGGTTGGACCACCTCACTTTAGGGGTAAATATTGAAGGATTGGGGAGTGTGAGTACTCTGAGAGAAGGATTTTTCGCGAACATTCCAAAAATGGCAACTTGCCTATATGCAAAGTCTCAAGGTTTACAAGATATCGCTCTAAATGCGTTGGAAATATCATATGAAATAGTCTCTTTGGATATGACATAGTAGAGCTAGTTTCGATTTTTTTCCCAGCGTCAAAAGAAAATATGAATAAGTATTGAAGTTGAATATGACCAAATAACAGGAAATCAGTGATAAAAAGATATTACAATAGAATAACAAGTTTATCATTTGGAAGAAAACAAACAAATTTTACAAGAAATGGAAAAAACAAGGCAAGAGCTAGTTTCGATTTTTTTTTTGAATGAGTATTGAAGTTGAATTGAAACAAATAACAGGAAATTACTGATAAGAAGATATTATAATAGAAAAACAAGTTTATCATTTGAAAGAAAAAACAAATTTTACAAGAAATGGGAAAAAAACAATCTCTTATCAGAAGACAACATATTATGTGAGAAACATTATGTTTTCATTCTACCACCTCGATATATAACAGCGGAGCGCTCTGACAAAATTCAGTCAACGTTCGACATCCACATAAATCAACACCAAGCCACATCTAATAGCAATCTTGTGTAGTGCCAACTGCTGATACCTAATGAAAGTTAGATTTTTTTTCTTTATATTCATCTGGTAATGCAATTTCTTTAAGTAATTTTTTTGTTTTTATTTCTAAGAGCGAATAATATTGCATGATATGTTTTCTTTAATAATTATTTCATTGTTGGTGTACATATCATAATTCATTTCAATGTTTTCCATATTGAAAAGTGAATGTCATTGTGTGTTTTCATCGATTCATTTCTTCGTAAACACATCATAATTCACTCATTCTATTTCAAACAATTGAAATGAAGAGATTTTCACTGATGTTGTTTGATTTCTGATTTTTAGGTATCACATTACAGTTAGACAGCCACATAAAATCAACACCTAGTCACATCTGATAGCAATCTTGTGTAGTGCCAAAACTGCCGATATCTAAGAAAGTAAGTTTTTTTTTCTTAATATTCACTAAAGCTTGATCCTGATGTTTAATGCAATTTCCGTAATTCACTTTTTTGGTTTTCATTTCTAAAAGCGAATACTATTGCTTGATATCTTCATTTTTTTGTGTGTGTACATTTCATAATTCATTTCAATGTTTTTTCATATTGAAAAGTGAATGCCATTGCGCGTTTTCATCGATTCATTTTTTCGTGTACACATCATAATTCAACCATTTAAAATGAAAAGACCAGTTCCACAATCTTTTCTTTTTAGATGGATCTGAATGCAATCAATAATGTTGGGTTGTCATGCAACAGGAAAGTGTTGAGGAAACTGAGCCAACTGCCCCTAGATGTGCCACACCCCATTGTCGGAGTGCAAATTAAACTGGGAAAATACGGAGAAGCACCACTCGTTGAGTTGGACGATTGTAAGGTGTTTCTACCAGGCAGAGCGACCCAAGCCATCAAACCTGCGGTGGAGCAGTTTATCCAAAACAAGTACGCCCTCATCTACAAGGGACGAAAAAACTGCGGCCAACTCCATCCCATCGAGCAGTTTGAAATTGTGGAAACAGCACCTCAATCACCAACATCATAAGCTATTGAGAATCAGAGTGTGAGTCATTTTACTTTGTCACTTTTCACAAGATACATTTGTAAAGATGAATATCGCTAAACAATCAGATAACTTAGTGATAGCCATTAGGAAACTAAAGAAAATTTTGTTTGATAATTTCACTGATAGGGATGAAAAAATTTGGTTAAATCGCTTAAAGAGGTACATAAGATTATGTAACAATGAAATTAATAAGAATAAGATGTCCATAGGCTTGATGAGAAAGTTTCAAACGAATGTTGGTCATTTTAAGCATTTTCGCAATTTAATTCGAAATAGACATCGAGACTGTAGGGGGCTTGAGTTGAAAAATAGGGTTCAATGGAGAGATGTGGCATCAGGTTTTTCAAGTAGAATCAGAACGGGAATAATCATCAATATAACACATAAGGACTTGGAGCAATTTTTTATAGAGGCATTCATTTTATTCAAAAATAAAATCAAAAATATATTGAAGGGATTTCCAATTATTAAAGTGAACGCTAATTTCTGTGGAGAATTCATAAAGAAATCAGATGATGCAGAAATTATTGAATTGAAATATTTCAACACTAAAAATGCCATTCTGGACGTAGGAACGGATTTACAACATTGGTACTATGATAATGTTCAGGACAAAATTTTGAATAAATTAAGCGAATTTCAAGAACGTGACTCTGGGTGGGCTTTGCATAAAATAATATCAATGGAAGTTAATATTAACAAACTTGAAATGGGAAATGGTTCATCGTTTATTAGACTGCCAGAACAAATTTCTAAAAAGCAAGCATGTTTGAATATAAAAAATACTGACTCGGCATGTTTCTATTGGTCAATCATAAGTGCCTTCTACCCAGCGAAAACACATAGGGAACGGACTTCTTCATATCCATATTACACTACAGTTCTGAAAACAGTAGATTCAGATGCACCCATGTCTCTACGTCAAATTCCAAAATTCGAAAAAGACAATAACATATCCGTGAATGTATACACATTAGAGTTGAATTTAGTTGAGGAAAAATCATATTATACTGTGGTGCCAGCCAGACTTACAAAAAATAAATTAGAAAGGCACGTTAATCTATTGCTAATTCAAAACAAATATTATCCAAAATTAAATGATTATGAGGCTCCTCCGATTGATGAAGAAGATTCTGACATCAAATACCATTACTGTTTGATTCAAGATATGTCTAGATTAATATCAAGCCAAGTGAATAAACATAATGGTAAAAAATTTATTTGTGAAAGATGCATGAATTATTTTCAATGTGAACAAAAATTGATTGATCATGAAATGTTGTGTTCTGAATTGAACCAATGCAAAGTTTCATTTCCAAAATATGATCACATAGAATTCAAAAATTTCACCTACCAACAAACCACCCCCTTTATAATTTATGCAGACTTTGAATGTCAATTAGAACATGTGGATGATATGGTTTCATCAAAAACAAGCAAATATCAGAAACATGTGGCTCATAGTGCAGGCTATTATTTTGAATGTGATTTCGATGATTCCTTGTCGTTTTTCAATAGCCATAGGGGTGAAGATTGTATGGATTGGTTTGCGAATGGAATGTCGAAGATAGCTGAAATCGTGCAATCTAAAATCAAAACAATCGTGCCAATGACTGTTAGTCCTGACGAATGCAAAGCAAAAATCTGTCATATTTGTGAGAAACCATTCAGGGAGAAAGACATTATCGTAGCTGATCATAATCACTTTTCAGGCGAGTTCAGGGGGAGGGCGCATCAAGCACCCTGTAACATAAATTTCAAGAAACTCTTTGTTGTTCCAATTGCATTTCACAACCTGATAGGATATGATTCACATTTCATGATCAGTCAATTGAGTAAAAAGGGCCGTATGAGCATACTTCCAATAAACATGGAAAAGTACATATCTTTCACTTTACATGATGACAATACAGACATCAAATTCCGATTTATTGACTCTTTTCGCTTCATGGGTACAGCCTTAGATGAATTATCTTCAATCATGGATAGAAAAGATTTTGGAATTTTGAAAGAAGAATTCAGTCATTTGAACGATGATACATTCAACCTTCTCACCAAGAAGGGTGTCTTTCCCTACGATTACATTAGTTGTTTGGAAAAATTGAATGATACTGAATTACCTACAAAGAAATATTTTTATAATAAATTGAATGATGAACACATTAGCGATGAGCAGTACGCCCATGCTCAAAAGGTATGGTCATCATTCAAAATTCAAAATTTAGGGGAATATTCTGACTTATATTTAAAAACAGACGTTATGTTGTTGACCGCTGTTTTAGAGAAATTCCGGCAGAAATGTAGGACAACTTATGGGTTAGATCCAGCATGGTACTATACCATGCCTGGATAAACATGGGATGCCATGTTAAAGTACACCAAATGCAAACTGGAATTATTGAATGACGTTGATAAAATCATGTTCATCGAGAAGGCATTACGTGGTGGTATTTCTGTTTGTAGTGGTAGGTATTCAGAAGCTAATAACAAGTATATGTCTGAATATGATTCCAATAAACCTTCAAAATATCTCATGTATTTAGATGTAAATAATTTGTACGGTTGGGCAATGTCAGAGTCTTTACCATTCGGAGATTTCTCATGGATGGAAAACGTTGAAAATTTCAACGTAATGAATATTGCTGATGATGCTCTTGAAGGATATATTTTACAAGTAGACTTAGAATATCCTCGCGACTTGCATAACAATCACAAAGACTTTCCATTTGCTGCTGAACATCGCATACCACCCGGCTCAAAATTACCAAAATTAATGACAACACTTTACGACAAAAAAGATTATATTTTACACTATAGAAATTTGAAACAATGTTTAGCAAACGGACTGAAACTGACGAAAATCCACAAAATTTTGAAATTCAGGCAATCTTTTTGGCTCAAATCATATATAGATCTGAATACTTCTTTGAGGACTGCCGCAACAAATGAATTTGAGAAAAATCTCTATAAACTAATGAATAATGCAGTTTTCGGTAAGACGATGGAAAACATACGAAAACATAGATTAGTGAAACTAGTAAGGTCATGGCAGGGACGTTATGGAGCCAGAAATCTCATAGCTAGTCCACGATTCCGTGGTAGAACAATTTTTGAAGAAAACTTGATTGCCATAGAAATGCAGAAAACCGAAATAATTTTCAATAAACCTCTATACGTAGGAATGGCCATTTTAGATTTATCAAAATTGTGTATGTACAAATTTCACTATGAGTATATGATTCTGAAAATGGGTATTGAAAGGTGTAAATTGTTATATATGGATACAGACAGCTTCATATATGAATTGAAATGTGATGATGCATATGAAGAAGTTATAAAGGCTGATCTCTCTCAATTTGACACATCTGAATATGCTCCAGATAATAAATATAATATGCCACTAGTCAATAAAAAAAAGTTGGGTTTATTAAAAGATGAAGCAAATGGGAAAATCGTTACTAATTTCGTAGGACTACGTTCGAAAATGTATGCATATAAAGTACAAGGGGGTAAGGTTGTCAAAAAATCGAAAGGGGTGAAAACTAATGTTGTCAAGAATAAAATTGGGTTCGAAGATTATTTGAATTGTTTGAAGAATTTCGGAGCACAAACAGTGTCTCAACGTACTATCCGTTCATATGCCCACAATGTGTTTAGCATTCAACAATCAAAAATTGCTCTGAGTCCCAAAGATGATAAACGGTATTTGATTCCAGGTTCGTTTGACACATTGCCATGGGGTCATACACAGGCAGAAGAGAAATTTTTTCATGTAAATCAACTCATCAAACATTTATAAAGAAAAAAAAACCATACACCTACACTTACACTCCTCTGTTTTAGATTTAGAATTATTATTTGGGCTCAAAGAACGATATGAATGTGATATGGATTTACATGATTCACATTATCATTATGAGAGATTCATCGATTCTGGTGATGAACATACAGATATTGATTCTTGACTTACTTTAACAATATGTTACAGATTTTAGTAGCATGATATCATCTTTACAAATGTAGTTTGCGAAAGAAGACAATGAAAAATGACTTTTTTTTTCAGAATATGTTTTTTCTTATGAAAATGTAATACTTGTCCTGGCTATTAATGTAAATATAATATATGCTGTCTATCTATCATTAATAAAATAACTATTGAAATTTTCTGTGTATCATTGGGATGGGTAGTGAGTGTAAGAGAGAGTGAGAGGGTAAAAAAGTGAGAAGAAGAGAGAGAAAGAGAGAGAGAGAGAGAGAGAGAGAGAAAGAGAGAGAGAGAGAGATTGGATGGATATTAGTTGAAGGTATGGATGTAAAAAACAGTTGTATCATGTCTTCTGACGAATACAGACGTGCACTAGAAGAATTTGGGTTGAAAGTTAGAAAGCTCAGTGCAGACATCCAATTGTATGAGCAGAAAGTTTGTTTGTTCAAAGATTTCGAGCAATTGAGTGTTTGGGACAAGGTGTTCACAGAACCAAGACGTTCAGTTGCAACGTTTCCTACATCGAGAAGAATCCAACCAACACAGCTACTAGATGGCGATACTGAAAGCAAGCTTCATTCTATTGACAGCTCTGAGCAACAACGTCTTCTACACAAACATACCGTACAATACGAGGAATGCGGCCGTATGTTTTGATGTGAATCGTACACAACAGTGTGATTGGAAGCTGATGAGTAGAATGTATGTCAACGATAACAAACTACCTGTATATTCAATCGACATGCCTCGAGTCAATGGGACCACAATCGACTACAAATTGAAATTATCGTTTTCTGATGGCAGTGACGGCGAAATGGGAGACTGGCAGACATTTACATTGAAGAAATCACCCGCAAAATTAGATGATGATCAAGATTCTGTCAATATCATTGCAATTTTGACACTTTGTTGTACACTAATATGTTCACTCATTTTAATCTCGCATGTTATTTTCATTATACTGAGAAATAAGGGATGTGATGAATAAAAACTCTGAAATTACGATATATAGTTTTTTATTTTGGCAATAAATTACATAACCAATTATATAAAGTATCGACATTGTGGAGACTGCACTGGAACCTTCCTCCATGGAAATGATTCATGCAGGGTGGAATGGATTGTAGGAACGTTATTGGCTGCCACCAAGAATTGTCAAAATCTTCCAAATTAACAATGTGATTGGTCATCTCCAACTCTGCACATTTTCGTTGCAAAAACTGAATCTTTTGATGACCTCTTACGTAGATGATGTTTGTCTGCTGCAGATTATCTCGTAGTATTTGATCCAACTCATTCAAATCCACATAACCACTGGAATATCTCAAACCATGCACATAGCGTTCCAGGTGATTTGCCATCTTTTTATCTTCTTTGTTCAAACTGGAAAATTCTACAGATGGCTTGAATAGAAAATGACTCGTCTTTTTGCCAATGCGAATGGTCATTTCCTTTGGAATGAATTCACCATCAACCGTGAACCCTTGAATGTCAACCAGTGTGATCTCCATGACTCTTCGAAGCAAACTGATGTCTGACTGATGCAGCAACACCCACCTAGGCAATATTTCGAACAATTTCGCTGAGTGGGAGATGTTCCATGATTTGATCGTGAATGATGATGCAATAGGCTTTGGTGTCGGGAGGGAAGCCTGTAGTCGCTTCAATGTCCAACTTTATGTCAACTGTGGACGACTTCAGACCCAGATGGCGCCTCGAGCAATCGATAACAAACATTGGTCGGGATTTGAATTCGGCAAAGTTTACTAGAGAGCGCTTTTCTTGACAGTTATGGTAGCTCTTGTTGAACTCTGTATAGTTGAAGTGGGCATCGGCATATTGGTCTCGGGAAAAGTCCAATAGCATTCGTTCTTGCGGATAATAGTCGCTATTCAGAGCCAATCGTATGGATTTGATGTTGGCATTATCGAACAAGGTGACATCCTCATGCAAATTATCAGCTTTTTTCGTTTGGAAAAATACTATAACATATCTTGGACTGTCCAATGCAGAACATGTCTTTACGGACCAGATTTCTATGGTAGATCCTTGTGTGAGTGCTGGTAGCTCGTGCAATTCCCATCGGCGAAACGGTATCATCATAGACTCATCTGCTTTGATACGTGTCAACAACTGCAACTTTATGTCATCGTTGGGTGTGAGATGTGGCACTTTCAAATTGATGCTTTCTATCGTTATTTTAGCAATACTCTGAGTCTGAGGAGATCCTTGCAAAGCAGTATTCGCTCTCTCGACAACCTTCACACTATTGGCATCATTGCGAGCTCTCACTAAACGGATTGACTGCTTGCCCCACGTTGCCACTTGATGATCATTGAAGATGGAAAACAAATGTTTCAGTGGAATGTTCATGCTAAACGTACCATCGGTGTTGAGGATCGGAGCATTGGGATAGTTCCAGCCTGCTATGGCTAGATGACGTGAGTCTTCAGGTGTATAACACAAGTATCCTCGCACAGTACTCGTTATTCCAGGATATCTGACAGTGTCCAATTCTTCATTACATAATTCATAGGTGCAGGAATCAAAGAGATAAGCTCCAGCATTGTGGGTTAATGTACCAGTACCACCACCGGTCACCTTCAATTTACCCTTGATGGTAATGATGCCTTCAAACATGGCCAACCACGAATCTGCTTGATTAACCGTTATATCGATGACATCATTGTTCTCGAATGATTTCACATATGGATAATAGGTACGCCATTCCACTTTAGTGATGCTTTCGTCGAGTCTGGGTTTGCGGAAAACGTCGAACACGGGTGCTAACAACATTGTAGTCTTTGAATGATTTCAGAAACAGGACACTGGATAATGTCAATGTTTTTCTGTTGCTGCTGCTGCTGCTGCTCTTCGAAGACACGACTGCTTTGGTGCACGGTGTCGAGAGAACTGGTGCCGATGATGTTGCTGATGATGGTATATTATCTGATTTATAGGAGTAATCAAACACTAGTACCATCTTGCGAGTTTCTTCAATTCCAATCTTATGATGATTTCTTCACCTCTAAAATTCACCTGCCTGAAATCTTGGTCTAGAATCTGGAGTGTAATGTTGGGCAATTCCCGCCTGCTGACTATAGGTAGATAGATTAGATTTCTGGGAGTCTCGTCTATGGCGTAACCAGGATCGACTGCAACTGCAAACTCGTAGATCGTATGTGATGGTCTGTCGTTGTAAGAGAGCTCCAGCAGTAACGTTGCTATCAATGTGAATGGTTCTCACTTTGGTTATGCTGACCGGCAAATCGGAAGTGTGGACTTGTTGTTCGTTCAACAATCTATTTGAAAATCCCAAGACTTGAGCTATGCTATCCTTTGGACGAAAATCAATGGCAAACTGTTTGCTCGAAATCTCACACTTTAGTGTATTATTGTTGGGCTTCAACGAGAATATATCATCAACGTCCTTTGCACTTGAGATGCCCAATTCTTTGCGTATGAATGTCTCAATGTCCACAATGTCGTATGAACCTTCGGGAATATCGATGATCTTTCCCGCCTTGGTCTTATCTTGCAGATAAAACTTTGATCCTTTGTCGATATTTGGTATACTGTTGTATGAATGGAATCCCAATAATGCTAGTCCGTAATCAGAGTCTGGATCGAGTTGAAGTGGTGTCAAAAAGTCTATGGAGAGCGTAGATGTACGACCTTTCAACGTCACAATCAGAGACATGACTGATGCACAATGACCGAGTTACTTGGTCTCATTAAAAAGGAATTCTAAACATAGACGTCCACAATTACTTTGATTGAAATTTTGGTATTGATTGTTATTGTACAAGATTTTCGTGCTGGCACCCAAATATTGCGCCAATTCTCTGGGCGGTTTCAGATTGCCATAACTATCGAAATATAAGGCTTTTTTATCTTTTTTTATGTAAGCCACCCAATGAGTGCCCGCATGATTGGAGGTATCCAAATTCAATACAGCACACTCGCGATGCCATGGACCGGTGGAAGGCAGAGTGTCCCGCATAAAAACACCTCGAAAATTCGGTATTTTCAGCTGTTTGGCATACTTTATCACATCTTTATCGTACATTGATTTATTGGGTAGCTTGTCTAGAAGTTTTTTGAGTTTTTTGATTGTTTCTTCAAGTACAGTCCGAATCCTCTCGATGTTTTGCGTAGAAATAGGCCGGAACCCTGCTTGCCGATGGCCTCCATTGCTTCATTATGTCTTTGATCTTCTTCGAGCTTTTTCTTTGCATTTTTTGCATCAATGACTGTCTTTGCGACTGCTCCGGCTCCTCCAGCTAGAGATCCTAGGGCTCCCAAGGCGGCAAAGATTGGTATCAATGGTAGTATACCGCCACTGTGTGGAAGAGGTATGATTCTTGGTACTCTGATTTTTTTTTTACCGCCAGCCCTCTTGATTGCCATTCTGGCTGCACGGAGTGCTTTCAATGCAGATTTATTCAGACCACTTCCTGATGTACTACCACCACCACCACCATCTGACTTTGATAGTACATTTTTTATGAATTTGATAATGTTGGATAGGGATTGCTGTGATACAAGACCCATGCCAAGTTTTCGTTTGACCTTCATTCCGGTGGTGACAAGCCAAGCAGCAGCCTTCTCTTTGAATTTAGCGTTCTTCGACTTGACTCTCTCCCACGCTCTATTTTCCAATATCCAATCAGCTTTGTGCCTGTCTTCTATTGAGGAATTTTGTGAATAGGCGATATCGTGTACTCGACACGCGTCGTCCAACGGATTGATACCGGTGTCTCCTCTTGCAAGTCTTTTATCGAGTTTGGTACCTGGACCACAAAATCTGTAGCCTGGAATGTGTAATTCGATGGGAAGTTTATCGATCAGAGAATTAAGCACACCCTCTCCGTGGTAGAGCAACATGAAGACTGATGTGTAGGAAGTTCGACAACTCTGCATATACCTAATGAAATGAAAAATATATCATCACATGATGAAGATCATTCAACAAGAACGGATGTTACCCATTGTGAATTTGGATGAAATTTTGTCAACCAAACCACCAGTAAATAGTAAACATGGGAAACTGCTTCCCCATTCGTTCAGAGCAATCTTCTGCGGACCAAGCGGATGTGGAAAGACCAATGCGATGCTTTCCCTGCTGTTCAATCCAAATGGCGCGAAATTCAAGAACGTTTACGTGTATTCAAAGTCATTGTACCAACCGAAATATCAATTGCTGCAACAAGTGTTGGATTCAGTGAAAGGTGTTGGGTATTTTCCCTTTAAAGAAAATGATGATGTCATCAGTCCATCATAAGCGAAAAATAATTCGATATTCATTTTTGATGATGTATCATGCGACAAGCAGCAAAAAATTCGAGAATATTTTTCAATGTGTAGACACAAGGATATTGACGTAGCATACCTATGCCAGACTTTTTCTAAGATACCGAAGCAGCTGGTGCGAGACAACAGTAACCTGTTGGTGTTATTTCGACAGGATGAAATGAATTTGAAGCATGTGTTCGACGAGCATGTCTCACCAGACATGTCATTCGATCAATTCAAAGCATTGTGCTCAGAGTGTTGGAATTCCAACCAATATGGTGCGATGGTGATTGCAAAAACTTTCGATATGAATGCTGGCAGATATAGAAATGGTTCCGATAAGTTCATAAGACTGTGATCTCTGGACCATTCATCAAGATGACGTCAACCAAGATGCATGATGATGTTGCTGATGCGCTGCGCAAGAAAAAAATCAACGAACTATCGAAATCAATCAGAAGAAAATATTTAGCACTAAAATTGGGCAAGTCTGAGGATGATGATGCGTTACAGAAAATATTCCAACCACTGACATCACCTTTGAAACAAATTGCCACCACGTCCAAGGTAATAAAAGAAGAACTCGATGGAACGCTTTCAAACATCAAGCGAAGCAGAGCAAAATCGTTGGGGTTGAAGAAGGAGAAGAAGGAGGAAGAGGATGAGGAGTTGGAGAGGGAGCAATCGGATTTGAACCAAACTAATTTCATACCTATGATGGATGTGGCTGATAATGTTGGGCATACTGAAGATGATGATGAGGATGGTTATGACGATGCTGATGATGAACTTCTTGTAGAAAGTGAAAATATCTCACCGGCTGCAATACATGATTACGTTGATCAGTATCCTGCGATGGCTCAAAAATATCTGACTGAATACTGGACAAATGATGAAAATATCGATACGGTTTATGGCCCCAAATATGATCCAGTAACATCGAAATGGTCCCTCAACGGAAAAGAAATGAATTTCCATCGAAGAACTGGAGATATACTTCTTGATGGCTTTCGGTTCCGTGGCACCCCAGGCCTCTATCAATTACTCTTCTATAATGATCCATCCTTTGCCAAAGATGATACGAACCCATACAAGCAAATACTCTTGCTCACCAAAGCTCATCTGAATTCTGCAGGACGTATGAAGTCTTCCTCTAGACTCAAATACGTAGAAATTATTCGTCCAATGTTCAGATCCAATTCCAGTGGTCGTGGTTTGAAGTTGACATACAACACAGCACCTATCGAATACATGTATTGGGATGATCCAAACGAATTGGTAGATAGATTGAAGTTGCTCATTGCATCACAGCAAGCCGGAAATACATCAAACGATAACGAGATTGTTGCCATCTTGAATGAATTAGAAGAGGCAGGCATAATAAAACATGTGTGACATTTCTGTGATACTTCCGTAACACTTCCATGACAACTTCCATGACAGTTCCGTGACACTTCCTTGACACTTCCGTGACAGTTCCGTGACAGTTCCGTGACACTTCCTTGACACTTCCGTGAACTTCCGTTACACTTCCTTGACACTTCTGTGACACTTTCATGGCATGTCTATGAGTGAAGGGGCTAATAATTGGCGATGCAAAGTGCCGACCATTATCGATAACGTACAATACTTTAGTCATTAGCATAATGAGTCTCGACAAATTCGGACGTGGCTCGTTTCCACGCTCAGCTCAGATGGTGACAGTCAGATCTGGATTTTCACATACTCCAACCGGTGATATTGATGTTGGTCATTTGAAGATGTGTAACGTAAAACTGCCAACAGATGCCGCTGATGTTTCAAACAAACAATATGTGGATGAAGTTATATCGCAAATAAAGTTAGATTTCAAGATTGCTTTCGATAATTACGGTGAAAAAATCCGAAATTACCTTGCTGGCTTCAGCAACGAAATAATCGAAGAAAGGAAGAGAGTGGATGTACATGATCTGAAACTGGCAGCGTTCAATACAAACTTTGTTCAGTTGTCTGACATAGTGCACAAGATCAACATACATGTGGAGCAGCTTCGCAACAACTCTCTACCAAAACTCGAAAGCGACATCGACTTGAATGTGAAAAATATTCTAGAACTTGTCGATAAGATTGACAACACTGTGAAGAGTTTGCACGATTTGAAGGCTGAGCAACAACACAGCCGTGATAAAGAACGCCAGCTTGCTGATGTCATTGATCAAATGAAAAAAGATCTGGCCAAGATTGCCATCACTCCAAAATCTATGACAACACCACCGCCACCAAAAAGGAAGCCTCCTGTGTGAAACCCATCATATAAACTCCTAATCCAACGAAGTCAATATGTCACATTCTAAAGAAAAAATCCAACTCGTCAATGAATTACATAGACCTGCTAGGAAAAAATTTCCAAGGCGTCGCATTATCATCAAAGGTTTGGATGACTTATGGCAAATGGATCTAGCCGAAATGCGACCTCATGCCTCTGTAAATAAGGATCACAAGCTGATAATGGTCGTGATTGATTGTTTTTCCAAGTACCTATGGACTAGACCACTAAAATCAAAAACTGGTGCTGAAATCGCTCGTGCATTTGCTGATATTCTATCGCATGCCAACAACAGAATTCCCAAGAATTTGCAAACCGATCAAGGTACCGAATTCTACAACGAAAAGTTTCAAAGTCTGATGAAAAAGTTCTCCATCAACCATTATCATACGTACACCATAATGAAGGCAGCCATTGCTGAACGTGTTATACGAACATTGAAGGAAAAACTGTACAAATTCTTTAGTTTGAATGGCTCATATCGTTGGATAGATGTCCTGCCTGAAATCACGAAAAATTATAATAACACGAAACATACGACAATAAGATGCAAGCCCAGTGATGTCACCAAAGCCAACGAACAAGATATTTTAAAATCCACGTACAATCACATAAAAATTGCTGGAATTAGAAAATTCAACGTTGGTGACATTGTGAGAATCAGCAAAGCCAAACATGTTTTCGAAAAGAATTATACGCCAAATTGGACTACTGAACTATTTAAAATCGTAAAAGTTCGTATTACGAAACCTACTACATATCTCTTGGAAGATTTGCATGGTACTCCGATCAAAGGTGCTTTTTATCCTGAAGAATTGCAAAAAACTATAAATCCTGACATCTATCTAGTGGAAAAAGTTTTAAGAAAAAAAGGCAAAAAGGTGTTTGTCAAATGGTTGGGATTCGATGATACACACAATAGTTGGATTGATTCCAACAATAAATTATAATGCATACATATGGAAAAGAAGCACACATTCAATGGCTATGAGAGGGCCTTTCATCGATCACTAACAAATAACCTGTTATTCCAATCTGCCGGATGTTATGATCAGTCAACAGTTATGATATAAATAATGAGGACTGAAACTTTCAACGCATCAGTTCGAGAACAATGAGTGAAGACTCTGGTTATTCATCTAGTGAAGTGCTTTTCGAAGACGGTAGTTCTAGATCATCATCATCATCAATGATGGGTTATTATGGTGATGTCAATACATATTTGGACATGATTGAGCAAGCAGCGGAAGCTGAATCATACCTCTTGCTGACTTCATCGTTCCAGTTGTCCACCTACATGATTCAGTGCGGACTTAGTCCAGCTAGACAGTTTAGTCCGAGCATCATCCTGAAGAAACCCTTCCATCCAGCGAAAATTTCGTTCTCCACATATGAATGGGCCACCTTCATCGATTTGCTGTATAAGGTACAACAAGACTTTTTTGAAGCACCCATGCCCTGTTTCATTGATGAATATGATCCTGCCGTTACCACCTGCGGAGACTATATCGCCATAGCCAAATTCGTTTGCGATGGTGTCAAAATGTTGTCACTAACCAAATACCACGTTACATTCGAATTGGTGGAAGAGGATGTTGCAGACATTTTGAGTGCTGAAATGTGCATTGTTTCACATCGAGTTAATTTAATCAATGACTTGGACTTTTTTATGTTTTATCAGAATATTATGAATGTAATAGCTGAATGGATAAAAAATAAACTGACTGTTTTGAGTGCACAAGAGCTTATATTAGGGTTTTGCGATGTTTGCAATAGCATGTCTAGTAACGCTCTCAGAGAATATCTATATTACTGTAAAAATGAATTGATGGCTGATTTGAATAAAAACCTGTGAAATATGTGACTCGTTTTTTATTTATTTCATCAGTCTACAACTTGACGCGAAACTAGTAGCATCTGAAATATTTTAGCTCTGCTCGAAAAATCATGAAGTCTGAAATAGCTGTGCTATTGGAGTTTATAAAATCTCCCTCTTTGACTTTGACGAAATTCACTGAACAAGAATTGCAGTACATTCCAGTAGAATGTCTCATTGAATATGCAGATCCTTATGGGCTATTAAGGGTGTGGCACAAACTTCCTCAAGAATATCGCAGCAACTTTAACCTACAAATCAAACTGCCATGCTTCGTTCATTATAATCGTCCCGATTGGACCACACACTGGGATGGACCGCCATCTCCTCAAGAGGCATGTCATTTTTGTAGAAAAGGATTACCTAAATAAATAGATTATTCATCTTCGTTTTCGTATTCTTTCACCCTCATGGACCGCCCTGTATATATTTTTTTTTCAATCTTCATCAACTCAAACACCCTGTATATGAAAATTCAATCTTGTTATTGTCATTAAAGTCACAGTTTGAGGAATGGGTATACGAGCGCGCGCTTATCATTCTAAGGGATCTCTCGCTTTGCTGGATCTTCGAACGCCATGAATCGAGACAGCGTTGCCACACACAATAATGTAACAATATTAACATCCAAACACATACGTCTGACAACGTTGCAGCGCCGAGCGCTTGAGCCTTACTCTACCTCGATAGATCCGTTGCAAAGATAAGCGAGCGTCAGCGATGGATATTATTTTCAACTCGAAGTTTCTTATCTCTGGAATGCATCTCTCGCTTCACTCTACCTCGATGGATCCGTTGCAAAGATAAGCGCGCGCCAGCGATGGATAACCCGTTTGAATAGCATTAAAATAATTGAAATATCACGGAGGTCGGAATACCACAGTGTGTATATACGCTGTCTCATAATGCAAAGGTCCCTGGTTCAATTCCCCCCAGCGTTGACAGCTTTTTTTAATTTATTTATTTAAAAA
This sequence comes from Phaedon cochleariae, assembly GCA_918026855.4. Classification (NCBI taxonomy): domain Eukaryota; kingdom Metazoa; phylum Arthropoda; class Insecta; order Coleoptera; family Chrysomelidae; genus Phaedon; species Phaedon cochleariae. The sequence continues at coordinate 16,195,519 of OU896722.1, read as the reverse complement.
TTCATCATGATGATGATGATGATGTCGTCACCATCTTGTTATTGTCATTAAAGTGTTATTTGTTGCGGTTTCGATAAGCTCGCGCTCCCGCTACCCCGCTTCCCCGCTAGAACACAGGCCGCGTTCCAGTTAAGATCAAAGCATGTATTTCCCTATGCTGGTAGTCGTGCTCTCTTAGATTTAACTACTGAAATGGCACATAAAAGACTTGAAGCCTTATAATGGCTCAAGCCTACCTAATTCTGATTATTCAGATGAGGAAAGTGCTTCTGATAGTACAGAATGATTTTTTTAGCTAGTTTGACATCACTCATAGCAACTTTTGATTTGACAGCTAGCAGAGTAGGTCATAATATTTTCAAGAATATAGTTTAGCAATTCAGTTTTGCATATAGCCCTTTTTTTGTATAGATCTGATATGAGTACCAATATAGAAATAGCTTCGATACAATTTTGAGATATAGTTTTGATATAGATATAGCGGCATTATATAGTACAGCTTCGATATATAGTAAATTTTGAGATAATACAGCACGTGATTTAGTACAGATTTGATATAGCAGTCGTGTAGTATACTATTTTTTTTGCTTGAGATATAGACATCAATGCAGATGTACGTTTTTTTGTTTTGGATTGGCCATCCACTCACAGTCGCTGAGTCGACTGATAATGTATTGAAATAATTTGATAATGCATTATAGAAATATAGTTCGTATATAGTTTAGATGCGATTTGTAAATATGATGGAATTATTCGAGGAAGTAATATTAACTTCACAAAGTTCACATTTGGACAAGAAAGTCCTTATAATAGTTTTTCCGATATTTAATTTTTTCTTTCTGTATCTTGGATTTAGACACCCAGGATGTCTTTGATACTGACAGTATATATTTGTGTACAATAATGCTGAGTCCGTCCTGTATCAATCCCGTTCACGTGGTGACATAACAGTTGACAGTTTTGTTTTTTGAAATAATTTGATAACTTGTCAGAAAAATGTATTCACATTGACATTCAGTTTCATGATTAAAAAGTGAAATATTCAATACGAGCATTATACATTATTGGTGCGAGCCTTATTAGATAGTACACGACACATTTGGTCCTTCGGAGCCCGATAAGAAGCAAACAACTTCTGGAGAACAGCAGAAAACATTGACTGGATCCTTGAAGACATCGCATTCGTGAGATCATTCCTTTTCCTTCATTACCTTCCTCATTATTCCTTATACCTGAGCATTTATTCGAGACTGACGGGTAGAGTTTTGATAATATTTCATTTCCGCAGAGATTATCGTTGCTTATCGTTCAGTGTTTTTCAAGCTTTTACCCAGATTCACAATGCCCGAAGACGGATTATCTTGTTTAATTAAAACAAGAGGTACATTCAAATCAAAATTAACATTATTTGGAAAATATGTAACGTCATTTCCATTCAATGATGGTGACAGGGCTCAAGTTATCGAATTATCCCAAAGGATTTCGAAAGCTGAAACTCTCGTCAACGATTTTGACACAGTACAAACGAATATCGAATTCGATACAGACTTAAATGTTGATCAAATCGCGGAACGTGAAGAATTTGAGAATAGATTTCATGTATCAATGGCCTTAGCGAAATCGTTGTTAGAAAAAATCGAGAAAAAGGAATCTTTGACATCCAACAATAATTCATCTTTGAACACATCTGCTTGTCATGCGATTGATCATTACAATACCATTTTGCCAGAAATAAAGGTACCTAAATTTAATGGTTCATACGATACCTGGTTAGAGTTCAGAGACTTGTTTTAATCGCTAGTTCATGACAATGAAAAACTCGGCGATATACGAAAATTCCACTACTTGAGAGGAGCATTGGTTGATTCAGCGCCACAGGTCATTCAATCTATTGAATTTACTGAAAAAAATTATAAAACGGCCTGGGATACTTCATGCGAAAGATACAATAATTCACACCTTTTGATCCATAATCATTTAAGAGCTATTTTCAATATGGAAAGCATTAATGTCATTTCCGCTAGTAAAATACGATTTCTATACAAAAACCTATTCAAACATTTGAGTTGTTTAAATCAATTAGGTGAACCCACTAACTCATGGGATACCTTACTCATTTACATCATTTCGAATAAATTTGACAAACAATCGGCCCAAGAATGGGAAAAACACAAGTTTAATCATGTCAAAATCGATTTGAGCATATTCAGAGATTTTCTAAAAAAGCGAGCCAATTCATTGGAAACAGTGGAAATGAACTTTCCCAAAAACGATAAGGTTTCTGATATGCGGAAAACTGGTACTTATTCGAACCAAAAATCCATTATCCAAAGGTTGATCACAATACGCGGAGTTTTGCAAGTAATTCGAGTGTAGGAGAAAATGCGAATAATCCAAATGATTCAAAGGCAAGAGTGTTCTATAATTGCGGTAGACAACATTATTTATTTTACTGTCCAGATTTTCTTAAACTCGAGATAAAGGATCGTTATTCGAAAATCAATTCATTAGAATTATGTGTTAATTGCTTGAGACGGAATCATACGGCAAGAGAATGCAATTGGTCAGGATGCAAGTTATGCGGCAAAAAACATAATACGGTATTACATGACGATACAAAAAGAACCAATGTGGCAATTGCGAAAAGTCAAAGCGACGATTTAAATTGCCAAAATTCATCATGCGAGAATATCCAGGAAGTTGACGTAACTAACTGCACACTGGCAACAGCGCAGAACTCAATTCTTTCCACAGCTCAAGTTTACGTTAGCGGAGAGACTATTGCTACTTCAGAAAACTTCATAACAGCCCGTGTTTTGCTGGACTGTGGATCTCAATCAAGTTTCATTACAAAGAGATTATGCGATGAACTCAATGTAGAGAAAATAAAATGCAAATTAGATAACATAACATCCAACTTACCCGATTCGTTAATCGATATACAAAAATTGAATTTACCGTTTGACATCAAGTTGGCCGACCCGGAGTTTTACAATCCTAGCCCTGTAGATATTTTGATAGGAGCAGATGCTTTCTGGCAGCTTTTGAGTGTAGGACAACTAAACGTGGGGTTCTCATCCCCTATATTGCAAAACACTCGTTTAGGGTGGATAATTGCTGGTGCAATGAATGTACCAAAAAATGATTCCCATTCAAATTCGAATAAAACGCATTGTAAATTGAGCACAAACATAAACATTCTAGACCAATTAAGCAAATTTTGGGAAGTCGAAGGAATTGAAAACAAAAAGTCCTGGTCTCTTGAAGAACAGGAATGTGAAGATAGTTTCGTTCAAAATTTAAACACGGATGAGAATGGCCGTTACATTGTCTCCATTCCATTCAAAAAATCCCCCACATCATTAGGTGATTCACGAGAAAATGCAATTAAACGGTTAATTTCGTTAGAAAGACGCCTTATGACCAACGAAAGGTTGAAGACGTTATACACAGATTTTCTAAACGAGTACGAACAGTTGGGTCACATGACTGACGTCACCGACTGCCCTAAGAATAAAATCGAATATTACATGCCGCATCACGGAGTTTTGAAGGAGTCAAGCACTTCCACCAAGCTGCGTGTTGTATTCAATGCTTCAGCGCCATCTTCAAATGGTCTTTCTTTGAACGATTTACAAATATGTGGTCCTATTATACAACAAGATATTTTATCAATTATTTTACGTTTTCGAATGCGTCTCATTGTTTTATCGAGTGACATCACAAAGATGTACCGACAAGTTTTGATTAATCCGGAGCAACGTAATTTGCAAAAAATCGTATGGCGAACAAACCCAAACAATCCGATTGAAACATATCAATTGAATACTGTAACCTACGGTACTACAGCAGCATCATTTTTGGCGATACGTTGTCTACACGAGGTAGCTAACGAATGTGAATCAGAGCATCCTTCAATCGCAAAAATAATTCGGAATGACATGTATGTTGACGATTTACTAACAAGCGTAGAATCCGAAGCACATGCCAAGTACATTTACACAACTATTTCTCATGTATTACTCAAACGTGGATTCGAACTTAGAAAATGGAAATCGAACAATCAAAACATTTTTGAAAATAATGCGCAGTGCAGATCTGATTTACATGAATTTACCACGAACAAAGACTGCAACAGCAAGATTTTAGGTCTTTCATGGAAATGCGACTCTGATATTCTTACTTTCAGTATACGAAAACAAAACATTAACCCACCTTATATAACCAAGAGAACGATTCTATCCAGAATCTCAACTATTTTTGATCCGTTAGGGCTTGTCAGTCCATGTATTATTATTGCAAAGAAGTTATTGCAAAAATTATGGTTAGAAAAACTCTCGTGGGACGATATTTTACCAGAATCCATTATGAATTCTTGGGTAGAATTCGCTTCAGATCTAAATAATTTAAATAATTTAAATATACCTCGGAAAGTTATATGCATTGATCCAATATTCACATCTTTACACGGATTTGCGGACGCGTCAGAAACGAGTTACGGCGCTTGCGTTTACATTGTTTCAAGAAATATAGCAGGTGTTTCAATATCAAACCTTTTATGCGCCAAATCAAAGGTGGCACCGATAAAGTTATTGACAATGCCAAAACTCGAGTTGAGTGCAGCTTCAATTTTATCTCGACTCATTCATAAGATTATACAGTCTTCCAGTATAGAATTTGATGATATTCATTGTTGGTCAGATTCGACTATTGTATTAGGGTGGTTAAAAACGACACCTAGCTTATTAAATCCTTTTGTATCACATCGCGTAGTTGAAATACAGAAATTGACTCAAAATATCGAATGGAAACATGTTCCTACTGCAGAAAACCCAGCGGACATTGTTTCGCGTGGTTTGATGCCAAGATTATTGATCATATCGGAAAAATGGTTTCACGGACCGAAATGTTTGATACGCGATAATGAATATTGGCCTAATGTATCATTTACAATGCCAACTTTACCTGAAAAACGGAAATGTATGATGTCTATCACTAAAATGTTCTTTTCATTCAATAAATTTTCTAATTACATTAGAATGAAAAGAGTTCTTGCATACATGATAAGATTCACAAAAAATTGTAAAGCAAAATCAGAGTCAAGAATAGTGCTTCCATATTCAACAGTAGATGAGTTAAATTCGAGTTTTACATTGTTAATCAAAATTTCTCAGCAAGAATCATTTTGCGAGGAGTATTCAACTTTGAAAGCGGGTTGTGAGTTACAGCGCAATAGTAAAATTTTGAATTTGCGTCCGTTTCTCGATTCCCAAGATATTATGCGCGTGGGAGGTAGACTCTGATTTTTCTTATAACAAAAAATATCCCATTTTGTTATCTCCTAGACACATTTTGAGTAATCTCATTTTTGAAAATGAGCATAGGAAACTGTTGCATGCAGGCCCTCAGTTACTTTTGTCAGCGAGTAGAGACCATTTTTGGGTAACATCTGGTCGAAACTTCGCGAGAAAAATCGTTAGGAATTGCGTAAGATGTTCTAGATTTGACATTAAGAACAAAGTGCAGCCTGTAATGGGTGACTTGCCTCGTGTGCGCGTTCAGCCAGTTTCCCCCTTTACAGTAGTTGGAGTAGATTATGCTGGTCCTTTTATGATGAAGAACAAACCAGGTAGAGGTTGTAAGTCCATTAAGTGTTGGGTTTCTTTATTTGTGTGCTTCAGTACTCGGGCGATACATCTCGAATTAGTACAATCTTTGACAAGCGATGCATTCCTGCAGGCTTTTCATCGTTTCATTGGTCGACGCGGAAAACCATCGGAGGTATTTTCAGATAATGGTTCAAATTTTGTTAAGGCTAATGAAGATTTTATCGAACTGAATGAGTTTTTTAAAGATAACGAATCTAACATTTCTGGATACGTTGCCAATATTGGAATAAAATGGCATTTCATACCCGCAAATTCACCTCATTTTGGTGGTATATGGGAAGCAGGGGTGAAAAGTTTGAAACATCATTTACGACGAGTATTGGGCAATCAGATTTTATTTTTTTTCGATTTCCAAACTCTACTTATCCGAATCGAGGCGGTGCTCAATTCCCGTCCCTTATTTCCCTTAACATCCGATCCTGAAGATTTATCCGCTTTGTCTCCCTCTCATTTTCTGATCGGAAAGCCTATGATGTCAATAATAAAACCGTTCGTTGACCACGTCCAAGAAAATCGACTGTCACAATATCAGAAGCTTCAAAAGTTGTACGACCATTTTTGGTGTAGATGGAGTTGAGAGTATATAAGCGAGCTTCAACAGAGACGACGCTGGAAAGGAAACGAAGGCAAATTGGAAAAAGGTCAATTAGTTCTTGTACGGGATGACAACCTTCCACCAACTAGATGGCGATTAGGTCGAATTTTAGACTTCACCTACGGCAATGATGGATTAGCTCGAGTCGTCTCTATCAAGACCGCAGACGGCATTATCTCTCGTGCCGTGAATGAGTTATGTCCGCTTCCAGTTGTCGGCTGAGTCCTCCAAGGCCGGGGGCATGTACAATAATGCTGAGTCCGTCCTGTATCAATCCCGTTCACGTGGTGACATAACAGTTGACAGTTTTGTTTTTTGAAATAATTTGATAACTTGTCAGAGAAATGTATTCACATTGACATTCAGTTTCATGATTAAAAAGTGAAATATTCAATACGAGCATTATACATTATTGGTGCAAGCCTTATTCGATAGTAAACGACACAATTTGCTTGTTGAGTACTTAACATAATATTCTTCTTTCTTTGATTCCCATTGGTAGACACCAACCGATCTTGACTTCACCTTATATTGACTTTACCCAATTGTGACCCTTACCGAAATTGACCCTGTTAGAAAAGGCGTGTGATACGCGTAGATATCAATTTATCCAAAATGGAACATGATTAGAAAAAAAAATACATATGATCCACGTTTACATTATCATAATTTTGGACAATCATTTAGGGTTTTCTTTGATCTCCTCGATCAAACCTCTGCAACGGGGGGGTAAGAATACCGCTGCCAAGGCACATTACCACCTGGTGGGTAAGAGTCTCACAAGTGGCCACGTTTTGAAGGCACATGAAACTTTTGGAGAAGTTTTTTTCCAAGTATTAAATACTTCACATTTCTGATAGACATTATTGTGCTAACTAATTACCCATTGATTTACTAAGTGATGATTGATAAATCATCTACTCTTTCAGGGAGATTAAGGTCAAATACCTTTCTTGTGTTATAATAATAGAGGAACCCAACTCTTAGAGTCACTTCACAGTGGAAAGTCTTTAGTTCCATGAACTTGTATATTTGTAATATAATTTGTAATACAATGTAATATAACTGTAGTATTAAGAAATCCGAAACAATTGTCACACTCAATATCAAGGTCTTGTTTGACCTTACCTAATACTTATCACTAGTATATTCACGTACGAATATTGAATTGAAGTTTTTTCGTAAATCAAAGAAAAAAAAAATAAAAAAAAAATAAAATAAAATAAAAAAAAAATTTTCTGAAGAAGGATTTCTTTTTGTTTGCTAAGGAAAGATAGAAGTTTTATTAGTAATTCTTCGATGTCATGTTTCCCGATTTCACTTGCCTCGTTAGCAATTTTTTGCTAACGACGATTGTCCGAGGCGTTCGACTTGCGGCTCGCCTTCGGACCCCTTTTTCTAAAGGGTATATTGCATACTTGCGAATTTGGTCACAAACCTATATTTTTTGTCTGTAGGGACCATGAATGTTGGGATTAGTTTTGGTTGGGCTGGCAAGAGGTGTAATCCTTGGTTCACGCAAGGCCCCAGGAATGCACGCTCCCCAGTACCGCTCTTTCAACGAGACTGAGTAGTCATTGAGACGACCAACCCCAGCGGACGTGGAACACTCCCGAAGCTTTTTCGTTCTTTTTGTTCGGCGTTGAGCTGTTTCAGGGTGGTGAAACCTATATTCCACTAGGATTTACTTGGGAATCCTTGGATATAACCTAAACACAAAATTTAATCTTTTACATTTTTTGGCCACCATTTTGACAGTGCTCAGCACTTTTAAATTTTTTTAGTTCAGTGTACCGCGGAGTACCGGGTACCCACTGACTTATATTGCGGATGTCAGTTAAATTCTGATTGTGTCTCCTATATTCAGGATAGTTTTGCGGACTCTTAGAAAATTGTCATGTGCCATAACAATTTTTTTCTCGGAGGGGGGTAGTGTAGCAATTTTGATTAACACTATATTATGCAGTCTATGAAAATTGCTACTAGATATCACTTTTACATATTGATCAGTGACAAACTCTATCATTGGAATTAAACTTGTGCTTATAATTTCTTAGTCATTTCGAAAACAAACACAACTTATCAATAACAGGGAAATCCTCTATCACCGATCTATAGCAGATTGTCAATATCATTCAAAGAATGTTAATCATACCTTGTAAGTATCAACTGGAAAGGTCACTGCATAAAAGTTATCACATAACAATTCTACTCTGTATGAATTGTTGGAAGATGGTATTGTTATCATTGTATAATGTTTCGATTTCTCCTGTTGATATGAATTGGAAAAGGACACTGAGTTTCACATGATGTTTGCTATAAACTGATGTCGCCTGATCACACAGTATTCCAGCCACCTTTTTAATAATTTTCATGTAATTAGATCCATTGTTTTGATCATGATAATTATATTTTGACATTTCAAAATATTGAGGTTAGGACGAAAAACAGCTGGTAGGACTTTAGCCACACTATCTACTTCGCTTCTCAAATGGTTGGTCGAATAGGATTCGTGACCAATCGGATATTAATGAGATCAGGTGTGGTAGAATTGAAAAGAATGAATGGATCAGTCGTTCCGTGAGTTCTGATTATTGATGATCTAAGGTGAGGAGTGATTCTATTGACCTTGACAGAATAGATGTAAATAAAGTCAAATTGACAAAAGTCCAAAAAATCCGGAAATTGGGGAATGACGAAATATGACGAAACTGAGAATGATACGCAAAATGATGTGCGCTTTGGCTTAATTTTTACTGCGGAGATAGAGATTGACTGAAGATAGAACAATGTGGTGATTTTTGTGCTCCAGCCGGCGAAGTGAATTTAACCATGAAGTCTACATTTTTCTGAAGTAATATAGTGGTATACAGTGCTGTTGTTCCTGATAGATATGGAAAACAGAGTATGACTTCATAACTTTTGTTCAAAGTTGTAAATCTTCGTTCGAGCCGGCACAGTCATTAGACGACACCATTTTGTATCGTCTTCCGTTCTGCTATAACACTAGGATGTTATATCTTTGAGGTATGTTTACCTTTCAAAGTACTTTTAGTCCTCTCTTCAAGAGTAATTTAATTTTACAGAATCTTCACGATCGTCAGTCTCTATTCTGGAAATAAGGGGGCCATATGGGGCCTAAACCGCTTATCTTATCTTATCTTATCTTATCTTATCTTACCCTCCATCTTAACCTATGCTGCATTTGAGTAGCATCTTGATGCATTGTTTATGCTCTCATCTTTCATCATGCTCCCATCCTGGGAGAATTTATCATGCTGTTTTGCTGCTTGGAGAATACCAAGAGCCTATACAACTATAGTTTCAAGTACAGTCTTTGGGCACTGTAATGCTGAGTGATCAGGAACTGCTGTTGGAGGAACAACATTTCAGCTAAGTTGGAAGATAACAGCTGAGTGGTATCTTGCATAGTCTCTTCACCTTTCGTTTATTATGTTGAAGTAATATTTGATATCTGGAATGTCCAGTGACTTCGATTTTTGGTATAATATGATGATACAATCTTGTTGTGAGGAATCACAGCAGAAAGTCAACAGGTACATTATTTTCTGAGACCTCCTGTTAGATCCTATGAGACTGTTGTGTAAATACTCATTGTACATATTCATAATACATGTAGTAAGTAAGTATTTACCATATATCTGATGTTTGACGAATGTCACAAATATCAAAAATTCTACAAGTGCTATTTTGATAGGATTTCTAGATGTTAGCTACCTGGTATATGTGATAGGATATTGATTTGTATCTAATTTCATCATAATTCTAAGTTAACAACTAATAATGATGATCATTTTATTGGTGGTTTGTTCCATAGCCACACTAGTGCCACATGTAAATTTCATGACATATTGAATAAAATGTAAGATTCAAGAATAATTGTTCCTTTTTAATTATAGATCTCTCTCACCATTCTTAGCCATCATGCAATTCAATTTCAGGGTTTCTGGGACTATCCCCAGCTATATAAGCTGTTAAAGATTCAGTGGCGCTCATGATTTTCATCTATCCTATATGAATAGTATTTATGATTTTTATAATGTAAAGTCCATATCAGTTGTTGAAAACTTAGTGAAAACAACGAATCCATGCCTATTGCCTACTGACATAAGAGCTACCGTTCGCAGTATAGTATATTGTCAAAAATATGCTAACAGTGGATTTGTTTCAAACTATACAAATATAAGAAACCTCCTTTCACAAACCGTTCCAACCAGATCTCGATTATTTATAGCAACACAATTGAACAGCAATATGGTCGCTAGGTAGCCTCTCTAGGAACCAGGAAACCAGAGCAACTCACTTATTACGTAGTCAGGGTAACTGAACTGCTCAGATGCTTCACAGAGGAACAGAGAGCACGGAAAAATATACTAGATGATCAAATTGACTAGTCACCACCGATTATATTCAATACAGCCAAAAGAGGTTGAATAATCATGCTGGGAAATAACAAGGTGAAATATTGCGATATGGAGTGATAAATTGTCATTGCAAATTTGGCCTTCAGTAAATGATACAGTCTATAATGTAACAAAAATATGACTTGTAACAACTTCGACTATGATTACAATGTGGCTCTGAATTCTATTATCTGACATGCCTACAGATGAAACAGATACGATCGCACTGACCATATAGAAAGGCATCGAAGGACATATAACGAGATCAATAGGCAAGTGAGGATACTTCGACAACATCAGTCTGCACAATGTTCCTCTGTATTATATCATCTCACATAGATACCTATGTAGCATATATGTTCGCAACGATCATATAAGACGACATCGAAGCAAGTATAACGCATACGACAGGCAGAACAAGAAACTTCGACTCGGACTATGTTTACACTGTAACTTAGCATTTCAGCATCTGACATGCTTGAAGCTATAACAGATACGATCGTACTGACCTAATAAGACGACTTCGAAGGACATATAACGAGAACAATAGGCGAGTGGAGATAGTTCTTCGACATCAGTCTGCACACTGTATCTCTGTATTGTATCATCTCACATAGATACCTCTGTAGCTTATTTATGTTCGCAACGATCATATAGGACGACATCGAAGCGAGTATAACGCACACAACAGGCAGAACAAGAAACTTCGACTCCGGCTATGTTTACACTGTAACTTAACATTCTAGAATCTAACATGCCTATAGCTTTAGAAGATACGATCGCACTGACCATATAAGATGACTTCGAAGGACAAATAACGAGTACAATAGGCGAGTGGAGATACTTCGAGAACATCAGTCTGCACACTGTTTCTCTGTATTCTATCACCTCCCATGGATTCCTCTATAGCATATCAGTTCGCATCGATCATATGAGACGACATCGAAACGGGTATAACGCACACAACAGGCAGAACAAGAAACTTCGACTCCAACTATGTATACACTGTAACTTTCCATTCTAGCATCTGACATGCCTACAGGTATTGCTTCAGGACGACTTCGAAGGAAATATAATGAGAACAATAGGCAAGTGAGATACTTCGACAACATCAGTCTGCACACTGTGTCTCTGTATCCTTTCATCTCACATAGATACCTTTGAAGCATATATGTTCGCAACGATCATATGAGACGACATCATATAAGATGACATCGAAGCGGGTAGAACGCACACAACAGGCAGAACAGAAATTTTCGACTCCGACTATGTGTACACTGTAACTCCGCATTTTTGCATCTGACAGCAATAGCAAGTACGATCGCACTGACCATATGAGACGACTTCGAAGAACATATAACGGGAACAATAGGCAAGTGAAGATTCTTTGACAACATCAGTCTGCACACTGTATCTCTGTATTCTATCATCCCACATGAATTTTGTCACCACCTATCACAGGGATTCTGCTGACGCAGCTTGTATCCCCATCGCCTAAGAAGAAGATGCTGAGCTAGACAATAGTCTACCTTATTCCTAGACGCACTTCAGCCGGCAGTCAGAACTTAGTTTTTATACCGTTAACATCGTCTTACATGTATCATTGTCCATTTTGAATAAAAGAATTGTTTTTAAAAAGCGAGTTCTTCGGTCTCAAAAGTTATTTGGCGCAGTCGTGCGGATTGTCGAAGATATACGTATCGAACGTGTACCTTTCGTATCAACGATTTATCGGAAATCGAACATTTGTGAAAAGTTCGTGGTTGTATCGGAAGCAGATTGGCTCCTTAGAAATCAGGACACCTCGTCTATCGAAGACCTGTGGAAGATCACATTATCAGCTTTTTTCGAGAAGAGGAACAGCATCGTCCCCTTCTGCAGAGCGATCAGTATTGGATTGGACATCAATCGGCAACCCATTGCAGACGCTTTATAGTGTGAGACAATGACCAGAGGATTGCTCATAGCGTGAGTCGATTGTATTTATGTCACTTGAAAACCTTTCTGATAATTTGTCTCTAACTGACTCAGACATTGTATCAAACTCCCAAAATATTGACTTCCAACCCACTCGTAATCAAGAAAATAACATTTCATCAATAGTAGAGAATTTAAACGAAACTTCAAATCTAGAAATAACTATGGCTTATCAATTCGAACCGGAATATCTGAACTGTGTTCCAAATTTTGACGGAAACCCAAACGAGTTGAATAGATATCTTGCAACTTGTGAGAAATAAATTTCAACCTTCTATGATGCACAAAATATTGATAGCTTTCAGAATATTTACCATCTCAATTCGTGAATAGGAAAATTATCAGGTAATGCCAAGCTAGTTGTGAACATTCAAAACGTTAGCACTTGGCAAGAATTAAAAGAAACTCTAACTAGAAATTTTGCAGATCAACGCGATGAAGCTTGTTTGAATAGAGACCTTATTATGTTGAGACAACAACATAGTGAGAAGCCTCAACAGTTTTTCGACCGTTGCTCACAAATTTTGAATTCACTCTGTTGCTATATTGATAGTCACGTAGTGACGGCAGAAGCAAAATTATTAAAACGTAACTTATACAATAATCTAACTTTGAACACATTTTTGACTGGACTTAGAGAACCACTCGGTACAACAATTCGTTGTATGCGTCCCAGTAATATGAATGAAGCTCTACAGTTTATTATTCAGGAACAAAATATAAATTACTATCAAAATTTCACAAACAGAACACCTATTAGACCTAATAATGTTCAAAATTCACAAAGAAACCAACAAAGATCTCCAAATTATGAATTCAATCACAACAATAGAATACCTTTTAATGCACGAACGCATAGCTATCATTTCAGGACACAAAATACATTTCCTTCTCGACCCATTCAAATCAGACCAAATACCAATAATGCCCCGCAACGATTTTTCACAAATTCGCAAGTTTTCAGACAACCGGCAAATAGACAAAACGTCTTCAGACCAAATCAGAATAGAAACCTACCTGACCCTACTCCAATGAGTACGACAAGCCGACAGACATTCAATCGTCCTCAAACTACCTCATTCAATCAGTATAGAGCCCCACAAAAATAATATGGAGAACTTCATAATACAGAAGTCGATCATATCGACGAAATACCCCCAGATTTCACTCATCCTAACGAAAATTCAGACATTTCAGAAGAACCCTGTGATGACACTTATTACCCAGAACAAAACACCGAATACCCGGAACAGTCAAATTTTCAAATGGGCCCTCCAATAAACGAACAAACTTAAATCCACAAATAATTTCGTTCAATAATTCAAATACAAGCGAACTACCGTATATAGTCTTTCCCGAAAATAATTTAAAATTCTGATCGATACCGGCTCTACGAAATCATTCATCGACCTAGACATTGCCTATAAATTGTATCCAAATTTGATTCAAGATGATCCTTTTATAGTTTCAACCGTATTCCAAAAATCTGCGCACGAGCATAGTGCCCAAGTTCCTATTTCAAAATCATTCAGAGTAAATGGATGTTCAAAGTTTCATTTGTTCAAATTTCATAATGTCTTTCAAGGTCTACTAGGATTAGATAATTTGAAACTACTTCAAGCTAATTTAGATTTCGATTAAAATATTCTTTTTACTCCTCGTGCAAGAATTGAATTACGGTATCACCAAACAAAAAGTGAATTAAATTTGATATCTGTTGCTCCTAGAACAAAACAAGTGATTAAGATAAGAACTATTGTTGAACACGGCGAGATAATAATTCCTCATCAAAAACTGCATAACTGCGAAATTCCACAATGCCTTACAGTAGCTAGAAACGGAGAAGCTTTGACGACAATTCTAAATAACACAACGAAACAAATCGCACTTGATTTCTCGGAACCCATCATGGTAGACAAATTTGACAAAAAAGACTTGCAGGAATTTCAGTTGTATAACTTTGACGACTATGACGATACTGAAAAACCGAAACTAGACATATCCAAAATTCGTACAGACCATCTGAATATCGAAGAAAAATCCATGATTGAAAATCTGTGCAAAGAATATTCTGACATATTTTATTACGAAAATACACCTTTAACATTCACCCACAAAATTAAACATGACATCAGAACTAGTGACGAAATCCCCATTTATACGAAAACATACAGGTACCCTTGCGTTCATAAGAAAGAGGTTGAACGACAAATTCAAAGCATGTTGGATCAAAAAATCATTCGGCCCAGTAATTCTCCCTGGTCGTCCCCGATTTGGGTCGTTCCAAAGAAAATTGACGCCTCGGGCAAGCAAAAGTGGCGTGTAGTTGTTGACTACCGCAAACTTAACCAAAAGACAATCGATGACAAATATCCTTTACCCAACATCACTGATCTGTCAGATAAGTAAGGCAGATGTCAGTACTTCACAACTCTAGATCTCGCGAGTGGTTTCCACCAAATCGAGATGAGTGAAAATGACATACCTAAGACCGCATTCAATACAGAAAATGGTCACTATGAATATTTGCGAATGCCATTTGGTTTAAAAAATGCCCCTGCCACTTTTCAGAGAATAGTAGATAATATTCTACGAGGTATTCAGAATGAAAAGTGTCTGCTTTTGGGTGTATGATAAATTGACATTCATCATACAGGGCGTGGAAAGAAATTCTGAATTGAGACTCTGTCACGAATCTGCGATTAGAAGTCTATAAAAATCACAAGTTTTCATCGTTCAAGTTTGAACCCCCTGATTGGGTATGAAAGTGTTGAAAAGGAATATTCTCAGATAAATTATGAACATACAAAAATGGATATATATTTATATAAAGCAATACATTGAGAATTCGCATTCTCTATGTGATAAGAATATTTACTCTTTCTCAGTTGATTCAATAGAAAACAACTACTTTCCTGGCTATATGCCACGACGAACATTGAATTATATCTATTGAATATTCAGAATGATGTGTGCATATACATATTTTTATCTGAAGGAGAATGCAAATTCTCCATTTCAGAAGTTTTTTTTTTATATTTTATTTTCAAACTCTCATCGTGTGTGTTCTCATATATTCTCATCACATAGAGAATGCGAATTCTCAATGTATTGCTTAATTTAAATATATATCCATTTTTGTATATTCATAATTCATCTGAGAATATTCCTTTTCAACAGAAAAGTGTCTGGTCTATTTAGACGATATTATTATTTTTTCCACCTCACTCCAAGAGTATATCGAAAGACTTAAAAGTGTCTTCCAACGTCTGAGAGGTGCAAATTTCAAAATTCAGCTCGACAAATCCGAGTTTTTACGCGAGGAGGTCGCCTACTTGGGCCATGTAGTGACTCCAGAAGGTGTAAAACCTAATCCAAATAAAATAATAGCCATCAAAAATTACCCTATACTGAAAACGACCAAGCAAATCAAAGGTTTCCTTGGCTTACTTGGTTATTATCGGAGATTTATAAAAAATTTCGCGAAATTAACAAAACCCCTGACCAAATGTTTGAAAAAAGGCGCAAGTATAGTTCATGATGACGAATTCACCTCTTGCTTCGAGACATGCAAAAATTAACTGATCAACGAACCCATACTACAATACCCTGACCTGATCAAACCATTTTTACTCACGACAGATGCAAGTAACGTAGCGATCGGCGCTGTTCCATCTCAAGGTACGATAGGACAAGATTCACCAGTGGCGTACGCTTCTCGTACCATAAACGACT
Organism: Phaedon cochleariae; assembly: GCA_918026855.4. Lineage (NCBI taxonomy): Eukaryota > Metazoa > Arthropoda > Insecta > Coleoptera > Chrysomelidae > Phaedon > Phaedon cochleariae. The sequence continues at coordinate 16,179,119 of OU896722.1, read as the reverse complement.
CGGAAAGGAATTATAGCACAATAGAAAAAGAGCTATTGGCTATTGTTTGGGCAACTGAGTACTTTAGACACTATCTTTTCGGCAGAAAATTCACTATAGTTTCGGACCACAAACCTTTAGAATGGCTCTCCAATATGAAAGAACCAAACTCAAAATTATTACGTTGGAAAGTCAAGTAAGAAGAATATGACTATCCAATTCAATACAAAAAAGGAAAGATGAATACGAACGCAGACGCTCTTTCTTGCATTGAACTACACACGAAGGAAACAGGACTCCAGGACCTTTTGCGAAACGTAGAAGACTTCAATAAAACTTTAGAAACGAGGACAGTAAACGACAATCTCTCGACACAAGTACAACCCGACGAAGAGACTCCTACTTTAGAAACTGACGACCCTGAAAATCAAAGACCAGAAGATGACAACGCAACGATACATACAAACGCGGAAGAAAACCCTATAACCGATATCCAAATTTCTGCCTCTCCAGTAAATTACAGACAAAATCAGGTGATCATAGATTCAGTTTTACACTCACCAGCAAAACCGAGAATAACCATCCTATTCAAAAAGAAACAAAGAATCACGGCCCAAATTTCACAAAACAATTTCGATCAAGATGTCATTGACTTTGTTGAAGACGTTATTGCTCCAAATGTTCAGTATTACTTATACTTCAAGAAACCCGACATGTACCAAACTTTTTGAAAAGTGATTAGAAAAAAATTCAAATTGCCATCATTAAAATTCAAAAGATGTATTTCCAAATTAGTCGACGTCACAACAAAATCGGACATTCCAGAAATCATCAAATCTTATCACGAAAGTAACAACCATCGAGGAATAGATGAAACCGAACAACGAATCAAAAAACTGTATTATTGACCAAATCTGAAAAATTCTGTGCAAACCTACATCAATGATTGCGAAATTTGTCAACAAGAAGAATATGAAAGGAACCCTATGAAAATGCAGATGAATATCACCCCTACTGCATCTAAACCTTTCGAAATCATTCATCTAGACACATTCACATTCGAACAAAACAAGTTTTTAACCATAATTGATGGTTTTTCAAAATACGCACAATCATACCTACTGACTTCATTGGCTTCTACGCAAATTGTTAACCATTTGATCTCGTTTTTCTCACATCACGGTGTACCAAATCTTATTATACTCGATAATGGCACAGAGTTCAAGAATTCAGTTATCACGGAACTATTGAACTTACATAAAATCAAAATTCACTTTTGTTCTCCTAACCATCCACAATCGAATGGTCAAATAGAGCGGTTTCACTCAACTCTTATAGAACATATCAGACTACTTAATACAAGAGGATTTTTGAGAACGCCCACTTCGATGAAAATGACATTTATGCTATCATGGCTTACAATCATTCCATTCATTCTGTTACAAAACTCAAACCAATTGACGTTGTCAATGGTCACATTAATAACGACAATCCTTCTGATTTGAATCTAGAAAAAAATCTGGTCAACGATTACATTAACGATCATAAAGAAAAAACGGAATTGCTCTATTCAAAAATAAATGAAAACTTGATAGAGAATAAAACCAAATTAATTTCGAAATTGAACACAAAACGCGATTCTCCCGAACTATTCCAACCAGAAAATACGACTTATATAAAGAAACACATACGTCAGAAAGATTCCAATGAATTTCAGAAACCCGAAATAATAGCTAGTACGAATAAAAATCGAAAAAAAAATAACAACCGCTTCACATGAAAAAATCCACATGGATAATTTGAAGAGACCACTTAGAAAAACCTTCAGTTTTGACTAGTTTGTTCCATTTCAGATTATTGCCATTAGTCATTGGACTTCAAGACAAAGTTACATTCAAAAATCTCGAAAACAATCTGTTACGAGTTTATTTCAATACCTACATGGATTTCATATTATAATAAGTGGGTCTTTATCTGCCCTATGATTCACTTTATTACCCAACATTGTGATGAATATAAATTCTTTCCGTATGTATATGTCAAGGAGGGTTTATTCAGCACTCAACCCGGAGGCATTTCTATTCTTGGGAAGGAGTGGAATGAATATTAGTCAACAAATAAAAAAGTTGTAATCTTATCACTTTTGGTAGTGTTCCTCCCTGGAATGCTTTGGGCTGAAAGTATCTAGTAGGGTCGTCCGCACCTAGTCAGCTACCTCAGCCCTCCATCTTCATTGGAATGAAATTTCTAGGCATTCTCCTGTGAGACCGATTCCCTCTCACCGCAATTCCTGAGGACTGATCCATTTTTTTATTTACCTTTCGATATTTTTCTCTCGATCGGATTCTCGAACTCCGATAGACGTGAAATCTTTCACGGACCGTCAACGGTATGCTACCTTGTAACCAGACCCGTAGCCTTGGCTACCATGCGCGGTACTTACACCGAACTGTACTGACCACTCAGCAAATAGCGTCGACGTCATCTCATCACCGCAACCTGCACCACTCGAGATAGCGGTAATATGATCAAGGTACTAGAGTGGAGGTACTATGGCTCAGATACCCAATGACTTTCGAGCACGACTCAACGGAATACACCAATAGCAGATAGATGGTGCTGTGGAAGCATCCTAGTACTACTAGTACCACCAGCTAGTTAGTGACTTTTCGACGAAGTCAAACTTCCTTTTATTTTTAGGGTATCGATTCTTACACTTACCTGACCTCTTATGACAGTACTGACATCTCCTGACATAACTGACATTTACTGACATAACTGACATAACTGACATCCCCTGACATCACTGACACCTCGAGACAAGGAGCGACATAGCCCCCTTGCCCCTCAGATTATTTTTGAGATTTATGGAAATCTTTGTTGAAGCACGTGCTTCAGGTGAATCGCTTTTGCGGATTCTTTACCAAACAGAAAATACCACCTGGAAAATATCGCTCAAATAATCATTTTGTTGATATTCTTGAGCAGCACAGATCGGATTTTCCAGTGTGATCATCATCCTTGAGGCCTCCCTCCATCCAAGGTAAGGCACCTCTCCTAACCTACACAAGGAATCTTACTTCACTCCCTCATACCATGTTTGCTATTGCTATTGTAGGCCTCCTTCGAGGGATTATTAACCTGCACGAATCCCCGTGCTTCCACCTGCTTATCTGCACCCTTTCTGCATGAGAAACCATAGTACTTATTGCTTGTCGACGCCCCACTCCTCACACAGCGCCAAGCCTCCTGCGACACCAATTTTCCAGGAGCTTCGACGGTTTGATTCACCAGCCTCGATACGAGAACCGCACGAACATCGAGATATACAAGTAAGACCGTTCCATCTCTTATTTGCTGCTGTCTATGCTTCACCGTCTGATGCTTGCCTATTGCTGAATAGATAGAACCTACGCTTGTTGTCTGCCTGGAATTAGAACATAGCCCTATACAGTATATAGCTACATATATCTGAAGAAATATCTACTGCCTGAGTGATTTGCTCTTATAACTGTTAAATTCGCACAGATAACCCTTGGTATTTGAGTGTGAACCGCCAGTATTTATATATATATATACATACGCCCGGGGCCTAACTACTGTCATTGTACCAGTTGGGAATAATATTATTATTTATCGTAGCTCCCCCCCCCATATAACTCTCCTTGGACATTTGATCTTATAATACTATAATTATATATGCATTCATAGTTATCTTTGGAAATTTCACTCACTATCCCTCTCCGCTGAGCTATCAAAAATCAGTATTTACGAAGGAGTAGTAAGAAAAAGTGGTTACAAATTCTGTAACAAATTTGGCGCCCTCTTACGTGGATTATAGAAAATATATTGATGCAACAGGGGTTTAAGTCATAGGGTAGTGGTTTTTTATGAGTTTCATCAATCAGGCAGTGGTTATATTTCGTAGTTCTCAATTACTGATTTGAATCATTATCGTGTTAGATGTGAAAACTTTCAGCAAGCACTATTCAGTCGTGTATTGATAATAGTTCCTGGTGTTTGTTTTTTATTTCCTTTCAATTGTTCTCCAACCTACCATTAGTTATAGGCATAGGACAGAGGAATTATTTTATTATGCTAATTGAGTACAATTATTAGTGATACTTTGGAATGAACAAAAAAAAAAGTATTGCCAATTAATTCGAATATCTGATAAACGGGGTATTACAAAAGTGAGGATATCGATCAATATTTTCACTAATTTGGAGAATTCAATGTACAGTTCATCACAAAAATAATGCTTCTATTATAAATTTATTTTTCGAGGAAAGTAGACAGTATTGATCTTTACAGGGTGGACCAATATTGAGTGGGTTTTTTTTGTATCAATACATCTTTTTATGCAACTCGAGGTTTTGACATTAGTCAACTGAGTGTTGAAAACCACCACAATAATTACCCGGGTGGAGCGCTGTTTTCCTTCCTCCATGTACGCATACTTAGTAACTCGTATGAGGTTGAGTTGATTTTTTTTTCTCAATGTATTACATGGTATAGAAGATTTCATCATTGAGTATTCATGAATACATTACAGAATTGTCATTTTGAAACAACATAAAGTCTGAGTGATATACAGGGTGACAATAAAATTGGGATTGACATATTGATTTTGCTTTCTTTCCTGGGTTATGAAAAATAATAGTAGGGCATAAAAGAATCAATTAATTTTCACAGGAATTCTGACAAGAAAAAAGAGTGTAGGTGAGGTTAGATTTTTCATGTTATTATTTCAATTCCTATGGTTGTTCACTGGTGAACAAAAATATTTTTTTTATTTTTTTTTCTCTCAGATGAGATAGATAAGCTCAGCTTGAAATATAGTTATAAGTTTCCTCTAGACGTCACATACCTGATAGGTGGAAACTTGTTTTTTTGTTGGTGATTCTTTATTAGTATTGTAGATTTAGGATTCGACTTGTATCTCATGGGTACAAGCATAGTTGAAAATAAATATAGTTTTTTCTTGCTGTATTCGTCGAGTGTTGGACAGATGATACAGGGTGATACTTTTTGAAATCAGCAAGGTTGAATTTATTGACGTTGGGTTGATAGATTCAATCAGTTGGTTCTTTTTGTACAGGGTGGTCGCTGTTTTTTTTTTGGATTTTCCAGCTGGTAAGGTGGTATACGCCCGGATTTTTTTTTCTTGTTTTGTTGTTTTTTCTTTTGTGAGGGTCGGGTTCACTGCGTGTGTATAACAATGGAAGTCAATCGTCTTTTGGGGGATGAGCTTACCTACGAGCTGCAAATCAGAGGTTTGCCGATAGGAAATACAGGGAGGCTTTTAGGCTCGAACGCCAAAATTTATCGGTAGCTCCACTTCAGGTAAGGCTTGACCCGAAAAAGAGATGTCTGTTTGTGAAAGGAAGATTTCAGAGTTGGAAAAGGATATTTCGGAGTTTGATTATTCGAATAGGGATAATGAGTTTTCTCGGATTTACACGAGGCTTCTACATGTGTCCCGTCGTCTGCAACGCATCCTTACTACCAACAAGGATCAGGAATGTACTGAAACGGATTCAATACGGTTGTGGTCTCAGGTGATAGGCGATTTAAACTTAGCGTTTGAAGGAATCACTGTTAGTAGTCATTCTGAAAGTCAGTCAACCCTGCCAAATCAGGATTCGCATTCTCTATTGGACGAAGCGATTCCACAAGAGCATGCATCAGCTTCTTTCGTGGAGGAAAATGTTTCGTATGATCTGATTGATTTGACAGAAGAGGGGGAGTGTAGTCACACTAATGTTCGTGATCGGCTCCAAGCCCATCGAGAGGAGTCCACAGGTATGTCCACCGGTCGTCGAACAAGGGTTACGAATTCCAACCAGCCCGGCTCATCCCGACAACCACACGATGACCAAGAACAGTATAGTGCTGGGCCATCTATTCCCTCAGAAAATAGAAATGTGAATCATGTGAGATTCTCGGAGACTCGATCATCACCAGTCAATCGGCCATCATCATCACAAAACCCAAATGCGTATGCTTCTCTGAGACCGAATGACTTGTTCGCAGTTAACTCTCACATTCCTTTGACTTCTCGTTTGAATAATATCCAACTTCAGCCAAACCGAGTGAACGTATACTCTATGGGGGACCATGAGAGCCACCGAGCTCAAGTAGAGCGCTGGGGAGTTTGTTTCAATGGGCGGTCTAGTGTGAATGACTTCATTGAACGGATCGAAGAACTCCGCCTCTCCAGAGGGATGTCTAAAGAGCAGCTCCTTCGATCAGCTCCTGAACTACTATCGCAAGAGGCTCTCTTATGGTATCGGACCGGTTATTTCAACTCCTGGGACGAATTTATAGGACAGCTAAGGGAGGCATTTCAGCCTTTCGATTACAAATATAGCCTGTGAGACGAACTACGAAGGAGAACGCAGGGTTCACAGGAAAAAGTGATCAACTATGTGCCGGTTATGGAGAATATGTTCCTCCTCGAACCAGAACTAGCCTACCGACGAGCACCCAATAATCAAGTATCGGCTATCGCAAGCCAGCTTCGTGGTCAAGGTCATTTTGATAATTCCCTGAGTGCAGCGACTGCTTCCACCTCTTCTCCAGAACAGCATGTGGATCTAGTTGAAGAGGCCGGTCGGAAATGTTGCAATTGCGACAGTCCTGACCACAGGTTTCGAAAATGTCCACAACCACGCAGGAAGTTCTGCTTCAAATGTGGTAGGAAGGACGTCATAGCCACTCCTTGTCCAAGCTGCGCAAAAAACGGACAGAGAGGTCGCCCGTAGACCGACGGGTAGACCCCGCAACTGCTTCCAAGGTCGAACAAAAAAAATATGTTTATCCTCGATTATGTCCTCGCTCATGCAAAGGGAGATACGCGACCCTATCTGACGGTGGAAATCTTTGGACATCAGTTTTTGTCATTGTTGGACTCAGGGTGCACTCGCACAGTTCTAGGGAAACGGAGATGGAGTATCCTAAAATCATTCTGCCGACTACAACCGGTTTAAGAGCAACGTTGTACCGTAGCCAATGGCCACACTTGTATCATAGAAGGATTCGTTCCGGTGCCGATAGCCTTGTGTGGGAAAGTTCGAATTTTTGAGGTTTCAGTAGTTCCATCCCTTTCGCATTCCCTGATCCTTGGCATGGACTTCTGGTCTCGGATGCAAATCATACCCGATATGTTCTCAGGAGAGTGGGCGTTTAGAGACTCAGAACAAGAGATACTACCAGCAATATGCTCCATCAGTACTCTAACGGAGATGCAACGTTTTCAATTGGAAACCTTGATATCCGAGACCTTCAAAGCCACCGGAACCGAATTGGGCTGTACGTCCTTGGTGCACCACGGAATTGAAACATCCTCCCCACCCATACGACAAAGGTATTATCCGCTAACGCCAGCTCTGCTCAAACAGGTCCTTTGTGAATTAGATCAGATGTTGGCAGACGGTGTTGTGGAGCCGTCAGATTCTCCATGGGCATCCCCAATATTGTTAATCAAGAAAAGTGATGGCCGATATCGATTTGTCGTAGATTTCCGTCAACTTGATAATGTTACTGGCCGCGATGCCTACCCCCTTCCATACGTGAGTACAACCCTTGACAAATTGCGAGACGCACACTATCTCACTACCTTGGACATTAAGTCCGCATATTGGCAAATACCTCTGTCCACCGATTCTGAACCGCTCACGGCATTTGTTGTACCGAATCGGGGCCTTTTTCAATTTACTCGTATGCCCATGGGGCTACATAACGCGCCCGTGACATGGCAGCGATTTATTGACCGAGTCATCGGGGTCGATTTAGAGAAATAAGTTTTTGTTTACCTCGATGATGTCATTATTTGTACTGACACTTTCGAGGGGCATCTTGCTATTCTGAAAGAGGTCCTTTCAAGACTTACAAAAGCCGGGCTAACCTTGAATAAAGATAAGTGTCATTTTTGTAAGTCAGAACTGCGGTATCTGGGTTATATCGTCGGTGCTTCAGGACTCATGGTTGATCCGGAAAAGGTCGAAGGCATTGTCCAAATACCCCCTTCACGGAATGTTTCTGAGGTTCGACGGCTCATTGGTCTCGCATCGTGGTACAGACGGTTTTTACCGAACTCCTCTTCCCTCACCTCACCACTATGTGCGCTCTTGAAAAAACATTCCAAGTTTGAATGGAGTGAGGAGTGTGACTCCTCCTTCCGCACCCTCAAGGACCATCTTGTCTCGGCTCCAGTTCTCACCTGCCCAAATTTCGAGCTACCCTTTGTCATCCAGACCGACGCGTCGGACTACGGAGTTGGTGCTGTACTCTCCTAGGCCTCCGAGGAGGGAGAAAAGGTCATTTGCTACTTGAGCAGGTCCTCAACTAGGAATGAGCGTAAGTATAGCACCACGGAGAAGGAATGCCTCGCTGTCTCGTTCGCAGTAGAGAAGCTCCGGCCGTATATAGAGGGAACTTAGTTCACCGTGATTACAGATCACCATAGCCTTCGATGGCTGAATAATATTCGAGACCCGGTAGGAAGAATTGCCAGATGGGCGGTGAGGCTCCAGCAGTATGAATTCGATATCGTCCATCGCAAGGGTAAAGAGCACGTCGTTCCAGATGCCTTATCCAGGGCTGTTCCTCTTCTGGACGAGGTCGAAGGTCCTACTGAGGGAGTCTCGGAAGCCAGAGATAAGTGGTATTTGCGAATGTTGAAGGAAGTCGTGAAGCGACCGGACAAATACCCAAATTGGAGAGTTCAAGGACATCCGCTTTTTAAGAGATCCAGACTACTATATCCATAGCTTGCGGAGGATTCAGACGGATGGCTGATGGTGGTTCCTGGAGAGGATAGGTCCTAGCTGATACAAAGAAATCATGATCCCCCTACAGCGGGTCACTTAGGGACATTCAAGACTTGTGCGCGCCTATCTTCTCATTACTACTGGCCTAAGCTCCGCCAGGATGTTGCCCGCTACATACGACACTGCGAAACTTGTATCAAGATTAAGCCGGAGCAAAGGGCCCCAGCAGGCCTGATGCTTAGTGCCGGCCCAACCGTGTCGAGGCCCTGGGAGGTCCTTAGTATTGATTTGGTCGGTCCCCTTCCAAGGTCGACAGCTGGATTCACCCATATCTTGTCAGTCTTGGATGTATTCTCGAAGTTCGTTCTAGTTCGCCCTCTTAGTTCTGCTTCGGCGGCTAAGGTAGCCTTGATTTTCGAAGAGAACGTTCTCCTCATCTTTGGTGCGCCAAGGAGGGTCATAATGGACAACGGAGTGCAGTTTCGTAGCGGCATTTTTGCTCATCTTCTAGCCAAATATGAAATATGTCCAGGACACATATCTAATTACCACGCCCAGGCCAATCCCGTAGAACGATGTCATCGGGTGATTAAAACGACTCTAACCGCTTACGAGGCCGACAACCACCGAACTTAGGACAAGTTCCTCCAGCCGGTAGCTTGCGCGATTCGCTCTGCCCGGCATGAGACCACCAACTTGACTCCAAACTTTATAGTCTTTGGGCGGAAGCTCAAGCTCTCGAGAAAGGATGTCCACCCCCTGACAGAGGAGCTGGATGAGAACCCGATAGATCCACTGATGCGGCATGAGGCCCTTCAGAAAGTGTTTGAGGATGTGAGTGAAAGGCTGGAGAAAGCTTACAGCCGGGGTAGCCGGCAGTATAATCTACGTCGCCGGGACGAGCGTTTTCAACTTCACCAGAAGGTATGGAAGCGCAATTATGCGATCTCTGATGAAGCCCAAGGAATAACGGCCAAGTTCTTCGATTAGTTTGACGGCCCATTCGTAATTTCCCGAGTTCTCTCCCCGTGGTCGTATGAGCTGATAGGACCTACCGGTGCCAGTGCGGGCGTGTGGCACGCCAAGGATCTAAAAGCTCATCCACCCGATGACGATCCTGAATCCAGTGATTAGTACCTTCCTTACATGTGTTACAGTGGTAGCAGTAGGATTATCATCGTTCATTATTAGTATATTCAAGAAAAGTTTTTTTTCTGAACCAAAAAAAAAACGTTAAGTAGAGGGGCGTTGTTACGAGTTCATTTTAATACCTACCTGGATTTCATATTATAATAAGTGGGTCTTTATTTGCCCTATGATTTACTTTATTACCCAACATTGTAATAAATATAAATTCTTCCCGTATGTATATGTCGAGGAGGGTTTATTCAGCACTCAACCCGGAGGCATTTCTATTCTTGGGGAAGAGTGGAATTAATATTAGTCAACAACTAAAAAAGTTGTAATCTTATCACTTTTGGTAGTGTTCCTCCCTGGAATGCTTTGGGCTGAAAGTATCTAGTAGGGTCGTCCGCGAAACTCCAGGCACCTAGTCAGCTACCTCAGCCCTCCATCTTCATTGGAATAAAATTTCCAGGCATTTTCCTGTGGGACCGATTTCCTTTCACCGCAATTTCTAAGGACTGATCCATTTGTTTATTTACCTTTCGATATTTTTCTCTCGATCAGATTCTCGAACTCCGATAGACGTGAAATCTTTCACGGACCGTCAACGGTATTCTACCTTGTAACCAGATCCGTAGACTTGGCTACCATGCGCGGTACTTACACCGAACTGTACTGACCACTGAGCAAATAGCGTCGACGTCATCTCATCACCGCAACCTGCACCACTCGAGATCGGGGTAATATGATCAAGGTACTAGAGTGGAGGTACAATGGCTCAGGTACCCAATGACTTTCGAGCACGACTCAACGGAATACACCAATAGCAGATAGATGGCGCTGTGGGAGCATCCTAGTACTACTAGTACCACCAGCTAGTTAGTGACTTTTCGACGAAGTCAAACTTCCTTTTATTTCTAGGGTATCGATTCTTACACTTACCTGACCTCTTATGACATTACTGACATCTCCTGACATAACTGACATTTACTGACATAACTGACATCTCCTGACATCACTGACACCTCGAGACAAGGAGCGACATAGCCCCCTTGCCCCTCAGATTATTTTCGAGATTTTTGTTAATTCTCCCAACCTACACAAGGAATCTTACTTCACTCCCTCATACCATGTTTGCTATTGCTATTGTAGGCCTCCTTCGGGGGATTATCAACCTGCACGAATCCCCGTGCTTCCACCTGCTTATCTGCACCCTTCCTGCATGAGAAATCATAGTACTTATTGCTTGTCGACGCCCTACTCCTCACACAGCGCCGAGCCCCCTGTGACACCAATTTGCCAGGAGCTTCGACGGTTTGATTCACCAGCCTCGATACGAGAACCGCACGAACATCGAGATATACAAGTAAGACCGTTCCATCTCTTATTTGCTGCTGTCTATGCTTCACCGTCTGATGCTTGCCTATTGCTGAATAGATAGAACCTACGCTTGCTTCCTGCCTGGAATTGAAACTAGCCCTATACAGTATATAGCTACATATATCTGAAGAAATATCTACTGCCTGAGTGATCCGCTCTTATAACTGTTAAATTCGCACGAGTCACCCCCTACATATAACCCTTGGTATTCGAGTATGAACCGACAGTATTTATATATATATATATACATACGCCCGGGGCCTAACTACTGTCATTGTACCAGTAGGAAATAATATTATTATTTATCGTAGCTCCCCCCTCCATGTCACTCTCCTTGAACATTTGATCTTATAATACTATAATTATTATGTATGCATTCATAGTTATCTTTGGAAATTTTACTCACTATCCCTCTCCGCTGAGCTATCAAAAATCAGTATTTACGAAGGAGAAGTAAGAAAAGGTGGTTACAAATTCTGTAACGAATCCAGGAATAATGCCATTGAAATTAGGAATAGCAAAAATACAACAATATGCACACACATTCATCCACTACTACGACATGAACCCCATCATAGCTGAAATGAACAAGTTACATTCACAGACTTTGAAATTACTGACAGCAATCAACTTGAGCAGACAACACTACAACACAGCTAACTACGTAAAAATTCTACTCTTGACACAAAAAAAACAGAATGGAAATTAAAAGAAATCATTCCACATCCAAAACGTATGAGAAGAGGACTTATAAATGGTGTTGGATCGATATTCAAATCGATCACAGGAAATTTGGACGCCGAAGACGGTGAACGATATAATAGACTGATTAATCAGCTTCAAAATAATCAAATCAAACTAGAATCAAGCATTGAAAAGCGAAAGTCTCTTTCCATTAATATCATAGAAAAATTCAACGCGACAATTAGGAAAATTACTATTAACGAAAAATCACTCCAAGGTAGAATTTCTCAGCTCATAACAATCATAGAAAAAACATCATTAGTTGAACAGTCTATTTTTATCAAAGATTCATTGAATCAGCTGATAAACATGTACGAAGTAATAACCTCTATGTTGCAGGATATCGAAAACTCGCTTTCCTTTGCAAAATTAAATGTACTCCACCCAAGCATAATAAAAACATCTGAACTTTTTAATCAACTCAAAAATTTACGACAAATAATCAAACCAGATCAATTTCCATTTGGATTGACATTAGGAAACACCTTGAGCTTCGAAAATATTATCCAAATTGAATGTTACATTCTTGACAACAGAATCACCTACCTACTAGAAATCCCAATTATGTATCCATACATTTTCGAATATCAACACCTGTACCCAATTCCTGTTCCTAGTCAAAATCAGTTTAGGACAATATTGCCAAGAAGGAAGTACTTGTTGAGAATACTTTGTACTTCGCACTTGAGAGCGAAAACTGTGTCAGAGTCAAACCATGAATGTACGTTTGCAAAAAGACAGACCTTTTCGAAGTTACCAACGATAGCCCCTGTGAAGTACAACTGCTGTCCATGAAAAATACGACCACTTGCATACAAATCAACACCGAAATCACGAAGCCAAAGGTCAATCAACTAGAGGACTCAACCATGTGGATCGGCATATTTCCTACAAAAATGAATATTAATATGAAGTGTCAAGAACAAGATGAAATATTCAAAGTTTCTGGCACATATCTGATCACTATTCCAATCGGTTGTCAGATAACAACCAATCACTTGAAAATTTCCAACAGAGAACAAGTTATCGACAAGAACCAACCAATACTGATACCAAACTTGGACCATGAAGAACACCCCATACCATTCCACACGAACTTCAGCCTGCACATAGATGACCTCAACTTGGATGAACTACAAAACGTCAAGAAACAGCTATTCAGAAACAAACCAGAACTGAATTCCGACGAAAATGGAATATCCTATTCTCAAAGCGTTTGGACTTTGACAATCTATATTTTTGTCATTCTTGTTGTAGTCTACATAATATACAGGAGGTTCAATTGCTACCGAACCACTTCCATTGGACCACCTACAGAAGCTATCCAGATGGAAACCGTTCAACTACCTCCTTCCACTGTGTAGTTGAATCTTCAGGGGGAGGAATTATGTCACCACCTATCCCAGGGATTCCGCTGACGCAGCTTGTATCCCCATCGCCTAAGAAGAAGATGCTGAGCTAGACAATAGTCTACCTTATTCCTAGACGCACTTCAGCCGGCAGTCAGAACTTAGTTTTTATACCGTTAACATCGTCTTACATGTATCATTGTTCATTTTGAATAAAAGAATTTTTTTAAAAAGCAAGTGCTTTGGTCTCAAAAGTTATTTCATGAATACTTTTGGAACATGGTATTTCGACTTCGACTATGTTTACTTTGTAAATTTGCATTCTAACATCTTGAATGCCCATTCGAGAAGTATATGTGACAGCTCGTTATATGCGAGTGGAGTACTATACTTTTCCATATCCACCAAAAACTTCGATTCCAACAATCAAGAGTCGGTAAACTGGCGTGTTCGCCAAAACTTCGGAGTTTTCAATCTTGCTAATAAGTCGGTTACACATCTTATAGATAGACATTGTCTAGTGTTCCCTGAATCAAAATAACGCTTACAACAGGGAGATCAAGAAACTTCGACTACATTACACTGTAACTTCGAATTCTAGCATCTGGCTTGACTACAGTTATAGCAGATAAGATCGCACTGACCATATAAGACGACTTTGAAGGACTTATAACGAGAACAATAGGTAAGTTAAGATACTTCGACAACATCAGTCTGCACCCTGTTTCTCTGTATTCTATCATCCCACATGGATACCTTTGGAGCATATCAGTTCGCAAAGATCATATGAGACGACATCAAAACGAATATAACGAATACAACAGGGAATACAAGAAACTTTGACTTCGACTATAGTAGTGTACCTACGTTACCATCAGGCCAAGATGGCCGCCGCCGGAAGTGACGTCATAACCGTTCCTGTGGTGGAAGGTGTTGGCTGCACGGAAGTGACGTCACAAGATGGCCACCGGAAGTGACAGATGACAAGTGACAGGTGACAAGTGACAGATGACAAGTGGCAGGTGACAGATGACAAGCGATAGGTGACAGACGACAAGTGACAGATGACAGACAAGTGATAGATGACAGACAAGTGACATATGACAAGTGACAGATGACATGGAACACAAGGAATGACATTAGAAGTACTCTGAACTCAGCCCCCTTGACTCTGACTCTAGTGCTTATGGGCGTGGACATTCTTCTTCTCATTTTTGAAAGGTGGTGGATGACGTCACAATCTATTGACTGTGCCCACCAGATTTAGGTTGGTATTACTACAATTGGTAGCACTTTGTTTCAAGGTCACCCGATATGCATGTTGCAGGTGGCCGATGAGTCATCCTTATCTCGACTTCGTAGAACAATGCCACCTTTGTTTGCCATATGTTATCTAGCCTTCCTCTAGAACAATGCCGCCTTTGTTCTCTCTATGCCACAGCGTTTCTTGGAATTCCGGCTATTGGGAAATTGCGACGCAATATTATACGAGAACAATGCCGCCTTTGTTTGCAGGTGTCCGATTACGTAACAACCTCATCCGATTGCATCATCCTTATCTGTGTGAGAACAATGGGTCTATTGTCCTGACGCAGGTGGCCGATGAGTCATCCAATAATGCTAGCTGGGAGACATCCTGAAAGAGTACCTCTATCTACTTTCTGTCACCACTGACTGTCAGCGTTTCTTGGAATTTCGTCGAGTCAGCTATTGGGAAATTTGCCTCATGAACTATACCTCCGTTGTTTGCAGGTGGTTGATGACGTCACAACCTCTATATAAGGCGGTCAGAACGTTCGTAGGCGTCATTCCATTCTGAACTTTGACACTGGTCGGTCGATCTGTTCCTTTCTGTTCGGTTGCTCCTGTCCGTTCGGTTGCTCCAGTCTGTTATATTGTGAGTGGGTTGTGCCAGCTGAAAGGTGAGTTCTTTATTTATTACGTTTCAAGGCCATGTGGTCGACCCTATTTGTGACTAGTGACCATTCCACCCAATACTAGCAGTAGTAAGTTTCTCATCAGATGGATGTTTCAGCTATTAACGCTCAAGCTGCTGCCTTCAAACCAACTGTAGCACTAAGTAGCTTGCCCATCAACCAGCCCCACCCCATTGAAAATATCAGGGTGGTCCAGACACGGTTTGGGGAGGCTATTGTGGTCGAACTAGAGGCATCTAGCGTTTTTCTGCCAAGGAGGGTAGTTGGCATCTTCAAGCCTCAGCTTCCGGCGTTCACCCCAGGCAAATACAGCCTGATTCACAAGAGGAGTGACACCGGACCCTCTTTGAGATTACCAAAAATTAGTGGTGAGTAAAATATTATTTTCCGTTTGATATTTCTCGCAACATGAATGTCAATAGTATTGCTTCTACTAGTGATGCCGTTGTTGAGGAATGTAGAAGGAAAGTGGAAATTTTGAGAAAGAAGACGAACATATCTGCAGAAGAAAGACTGTTATGGAATAGGCAAATAGGGACGCATATAAGAGAATTAAATAGGGCAATCAGGGTGACCAATTCGACAGCAGGGGTTTTGAGAAAATTAGAAACAAATGTGGGGCATTTGAAACGTTTTCAAAGTTTGATTAGGAAGAAGAATCATATTGGGGCGGGACTTGGCAATCGTAAAAATAGAGTTACATGGAGACTTGTTCAATCTGTTTTTGAGAGTAGAGTAAGGACGGGTATCATAATCAATTTAAGTCATAAGGAGTTGATGCAATTTTTGCAGGACGCATCGCATATTTTCAAAATTCAAATCAGAAAAATATTGAGGGAATTAACCATGCTCAAAGTCAACACCACCTTCTGTGGTGAGTTTATCAAGAAATCGGATGACGCGGAGATTATTGAATTCAAATATTTCAATACAAAGAATGCTACAATGGATGAGGGAACGGATTTAGATTGTTGGTTCACGGAAAATGTGATTGATACCATAGTGAATAAACTTTCGGAATTCCAGGAGAAGGGTAGTGGCTGGGCCTTGAGAGAAATTGTCTCTTTAGAGGTTAATGTTAATAAATTAGAAATTGGCAATGGTTCATCATTCATTGCACTACCTGACCAAATATCCAAGAAGCGTGCCTGCATCAATGTGAAAAATACTGATGAGGCATGCTTCTTCTGGAGCATCGTGAGCGCTTTACATCCTGCTAACCAACATGTATACAGGCCCAGCTCGTATCCTCATTACAGCCAAGTTTTGAATACCGCAGGCTTGGATGTACCCATCACTCTCAACAATATCCCTAAATTTGAAAAACTCAATGATATCTCGGTGAACGTTTACGCCTTGGAACTGATTCATGTTAGAAAGACAGAGCATTTTGAAGTAGTACCCATAAAACTCACGAAACTTAAGCAGCCCAGACATGTCAATCTACTTCTCATTCAAAGTGAATATTTTCCCAAGCCCAACGATCATGATGTCTTGCCTGAAGATGATTACGACGAAGACATAAGGTATCATTATTGTTGGATTAAAGACATGTCCAGGCTGCTTTCTTCACAACTCAGTAAGAATAAATCAAAAAAGCATTTCTGTGATAGATGTCTAAATTATTTTTCGAGCGAATCCAAATTGGCAGAGCACAGTGTTGTATGCGAGAATGTCAACGAATGCAAAATTTCATTCCCCAAATACGATTCAGTTGTTTTCAAAAATCACATTTATAAGCAAAAGGCCGAATTCATCATCTACGGTGATTTTGAATCGGTTTTGGAGCACTGTGATGACAAAATCTCTCAAAAAATGGCAAAATATCAAAAACACACAGCCTTCAGCGCAGGGTACTATTTCAAATGCTCATATGATGATAGCTTGTCCTATTACAAGAGTCATCGAGGTCCTGATTGCATGGATTGGTTTGCCACAGAAATGGCAGATGTTGCGAAATTTGTACAGTCTAAAATCAAAGACATTGTTCCTCTGACTCATTTCCCAGATAAGGTTGGTGTAACACACTGCCATATCTGTGAAAAGGCGTTTGCGGGCACTGATATCATCGTAAAAGACCACCATCATTTCACTGGTGCCTTCAGGGGGTGGGCACATCAATCTTGTAATTTGGGGTACCGCAAGTCCTTCGTAGTGCCCATAGTGTTCCACAATTTTTCTGGATATGATTCTCATTTCCTTCTGAGAGAGATTGCCAAACGTGGACAGGTGAGCGTACTTCCGATAAATATGGGGAAATACATTTCCTTCACCCAACACAACTCTGAAACCGGTATTAAATTCAGATTCATCGACTCTTTGAGATTCCTGGGTGCCAGTTTAGACGAATTGGCATCCAATTTAACGAAGGATAGCTTCCAAAATTTGAGAAAAGAATTCAACCAATTAGACGCATTTAAATTCGATCTACTCACAAAGAAAGGTGTTTTTCCATATGACCACATCAATAGTCCGAGCAAATTAGACGAAACTGAACTTCCACCCATTGAGAACTTTTATAATAAATTGAACGATGAACATATCGATGATGTGAAGTACGCTCATGCTCAAAACGTATGGCAACAATTTGAATGTCAAAATTTAGGTGAATACTCGGATTTATACATGAAAACAGATATACTTCTTCTGGCAGATGTTTTCGAACAATTCAGAGAAGCTGCTTTGAGGACTTATACCTTAGATCCGGCTTGGTATTACACCCTTCCAGGTTATACGTGGGATTGCATGCTGAAGTACACGAAATGTTCGTTACAAATTTTAAAAGATGTTGACATGCTGATGTTTGTCGAAAAGGCGATAAGAGGCGGTATTTCGGTTTGTTGTAACCGCTATTCTGAAGCCAACCATAAGTACACTTCAACATATGATCCTACTAAACCACCAAAGCATCTTCTCTACTTGGACGTTAACAATCTATATGGATGGGCAATGTCAAAGCCCCTCCCTTATGGAGGGTTTGAATGGACCAATGCCAACATTGACGTCACATTGATTCCTGACGATGCGCCAGAAGGATATATCTTACAAGTAGATTTGGAATATCCGGAAAACTTGCACGATCTACATAAAGACTTTCCGTTCTGTGCCGAACACCGCAAGCCACCTGGTTCCAAGTTGGCAAAATTGATGACCACGTTACACCATAAAAAGGAATACATCATCCATTATGTTAATTTGAAACAAGCTCTGGCAAATGGCTTGAAGCTCACCAAAATTCACAGAGTAGCGAAATTCAAACAGTCTACGTGGTTGAAGCCCTACATTGATCTGAATACTGGATTGAGGGCTGCAGCCATCAACACATTCGAAAAAAACCTATATAAACTTATGAATAATGCCGTGTTTGGAAAGACGATGGAAAACATTCGTAAACATCGCGTCGTCAAATTATGTAGATCATGGAATGGACGCTATGGGGCTAAAAATATGATCGCCAGTTCAAAGTTTCGTGGCCGGACGATTTTGGGCGACGATCTGATTGCTATCGAATTGGCTAAATCTGAAATAGTCTTCAACAAACCCCTATACATAGGGATGGCTATTTTGGATTTATCCAAGACGTGCATGTATAATTTCCATTACGATTTCATGCTTCCAACAATGGGGGTGGAGAAATGTAAGTTAATGTATACAGACACCGATAGTTTTATTTACGAACTTGGCTGTGATGATGTATATGCGGAACTTATAAAAAATAACTTGTCCAAATTCGACACATCCGACTACCCTTCTGACAACCCGTATGGAATTCCGCAAGTGAATAAAAAGGTCTTGGGAATGATGAAAGATGAGGCAAATTCGAAAATAATAACACACTTTGTAGGCTTACGTTCAAAAATGTATGCCTACAAAGTGCAGGGGGGTAAAGTCACCAAAAAATCCAAAGGGGTTAAATTCAATGTGGTTAGGAATAAAATATCCTTCAATGATTATGTGGCTTGCTTGAAAGACTTCAAGGAGCAGACAGTCACACAGCGGACAATCCGTTCCTTCAACCATCAAGTATTCAGTATTGAACAGTCGAAAATTGCGCTAAGTCCTTATGACACCAAGAGACACCTACTTCCAAATTGTTATGACACCCTGCCTTTCGGACATTCCTCCATAGCTGACATATGATTCTTCTTCCATATACATTCCTCAACAATATCACCTTCATGTTCTGAGAAATGTCAACTGATAATATTTTACCCCCACCACTGATTTTTTCAATCTAGTTGTATATACGCTTACTAATTTTTATACACTCTATTTATTATATAATGTAGATTTTGTATTTCAGTTTTTGTATACACTATGTATTTTCCACTATGTTCAATAAAAGTTTCTTGAAAATTTGGTTGTTTCATTACTGCAAATAAATGAACCTGCTTCAAAACGTCAAAAACGTCAATAACGTCGAGAGAACGTCGAAAAACGTCGAAAGAACGTCTAAAACGTCAAAAAACACCGAAAAGCGTCAAAAAACGTCTAAAAACGTCGAAAAACGTCGAAAAACGTCGAAAAACGTCGAAAAAACGTCAGAAACGTCAAAAAACGTCCAAAAACGTCGAAAACGTCAAAAACGTCGAAAAACGTCACGTCAAGAACGTCAAAAAACGTCGAAAAACGTCGAAAAACGTCGAAAAACGTCAAAAAAAAACGTCGAAAAGCGTCAAAGAACGTCAAAAACGTCGAAAAAACGTCGAAAAGCGTCAAAACACGTCAAAGAAACGTCAAAAACGTCGAAAAGCATCGAAAACGTCAAAAAACGTCGAAAAACGTCGAAAAGCGTCAAAAAACGTCGAAAAACGTCGAAAAACGTCAAAAAACGTCGAGAAACGTCAAAAACGTCACGTTTTCCACAACGAAAGTCAACGATACCTGACTAGGAGTAAAGAAAAGCTGAGCTATTTCCATATTTTATTGTTCCAAATCATTCAGTACATTGTTTTTAAAGTAATACAAATATTCTCTAAGTGCCATGCTCAACAAACTATTATCAGATATTTCACAAAATGCATGTAATGCATCAAAACAGCTTTTATTATTGAAATGAGTCCTTGTCAAATTCAGAATATTGTGATAATAAGCACAAAAGTTAATATCTTCCAACCAAGCCACTCGATGGGCCACTAGTCTTTGGTCGGCTTCAAGGATCTGGGTGACATCTCTTTCGTCCATGTGGAACTCAACCTCGTGTTTTCTGACCAGTAGGAATTTTGTATCATCATACACGAGTTGTGTGATTTCACAAAAATCTCCGCATGGAAAGGTGATCGGATCATACTCATCTGCATGGGTTGGTAACTGTTCGAGGAAGAAATCCATCAATTTCTGTCGCAGCAAGTCGATGAAGATGTTCCACTCCAACACACCAAAAGATATTTTGTTTGGCGTCATGTAAGGTGATATAACTATGGCTGGACTGAATATTCTGGCTGGACTCAAACCGACTTTCAATTCAAAGCCACTCACTGGGAACGATGTGCTGAGCAGATGATGTTTTTCGGCTTTGGCTGCATTCTCGTACATTTCCAACATACTGTCTACGTCTCGATCATAATCACCACTGGATATAGGCGAGAATGGGATATTACTGCTAACTACCGATATACCACTATCTTGACTCGACATGTCGATTAAAACTGAGACTGAAACCGGCTTCGAGCAGCTATTTATATCCCTCCATCTCTCCATGATGATCACACGAAAGGCCCCTGACTTGTTGAAATCTGTCTGTATTTTCCATAAGAATCTACACTAAATCGACATTATCTATCCAACTGTTATGTTTCTTATCGAGTCCCAACCACTTGACGTACATTCTCTTTCCTCTTTTCTTCAGCACTTTTTCAATGAGGTAAATGTCGGGATTCTTTGTCTTTTGTAATTCCTCCTCATAGAATGCGCCACTGATTGGCTGTCCATGCATGTCTTCGAGTAGGTAAGTAACAGGATTGGTTATCTTCACATTGACAATTTTGAATAACTCTGTCGTCCAGCTAGGTGTATAGCCTTTTTCGAAAATATGTTTCGCCTTAGATATGCGTACAATGTTGCCAACTTTCAGTTTACGTGGACCTGCGATTTTCAAATGGCTAAAGCTTTGGTGTAAAATATCTTTCTCGTTTTCCTTGTTCACCTCTGAGGGTTTGAATCGAGTCGTTGTGTGCTTGGTATTATTGTATTCATCAACGATCTGACGTAATATATCAATCCATTTGTAGGTGCCATTCAGACTGAAATATTTGTATAGTTTGTTTTTCAGCGTTCTTATTACTCGTTCAGCAATGGCAGCCTTTTTAATGCTGAATGTGTTGTAATGGTTGATGTCATATTTTTTCATCAATTTTTTAAACTTGCTGTTGAAGAATTCCGTTCCTTGATCAGACTGTAGATTTACTGGTATGCGCTTTGCATGTACCAATATATCGGCGAAAGATTTGGCAACCTCTTCTCCTGTCTTAGTTTTTAGTGGGCGTGTCCAGAGGTACTTGGAAAAGCAGTCAATCACTACCAGAATCATTTTATATCCTTTATTCTGATGGGCATACGGTCTCATCTCAGCCAAATCCATTTGCCATAAATCGTCCAATCCTTTGATTATGGTTCGTCGTCTGGGGTAATTTTTGCGAGCTGGAGCATGCAGCTCATTAACAAGTTGAATCTTGTCTCTCGAAGCCATAACGGTATATCAACTATTTTTATGTCAATTTTTTTATCTCATTGGTGGTCAATTGTGTCTGTTCCATCGATTCTTCATTCAATATCTCCTCTCTGTCAACAGCTCTCTCAGCCAGCTTGAAATCAGATCTCATTCGTGAAATAACACCATCTACATAATTTTTCGTAGCCATATGTTCCGTTGGAGGATGTCTTGAAATAAACTTTTCAATATCCTTTATTTTGCTATCAATCATTCTCAATGTATCAGTCGACTGCCTGATGATGGTATCCAATGAGACGAGTTTATGTTTCAATTGGACTAATTCGATGATGTTACCGCTGCTGCCAGCTGATCTGCGGCCGAACTTGTCAAGACTCATGATTGACGACTCTCAGTATATAAGGTTAGCTTCACGAAGTTCATTAACGATTGCCACTATTTCATTATCGAGTGATGTGTTTCCAGCTTCCTTAGAAGCAATGAGTAGTTTCAAGCGGTCTACGAGTTCATTTGGATCGTCCCAATAGATATATTCCACGGGGTTTTCGTTGTACGTCAAACCACTACCAATCGTTGAACGCCTACCGCTGTTTTTTCGTATCTGTACAATAAGTGGCTTGATGACGTTCGTATACTTCCATCTCTTAGACCCTTTCAATTTTCCATCCTTGTTTATATAGCGATCACTCAGCTTCAAAATTTCCTTGTAAGCCTGCATATCTTCATCGTTATAATCTGAAGGATCATCATAGAAAATGAGCTGATACACCCCTGGAGTTCCTCGTACTTGTTTACCACCAATCTTTATGAATCCAGTTCTTTTATCAAAGTCAATTTCCTGCGTCCCCAGAAACCATTTCGACGTTTGAGGATCGTAAGTTGGACCATACATCTGATCTATTTTGTCGCTGTAATCCCAATGTTCTCTGAGATATGGATGCACCATGACTGGGTATTGGTCTAGGTATTCATCGATTACATCATACGGAATACTTTGTTCTGGAGTGATATTTTCGTTCAACAGGATATCATCATCATATTCGTATTGATCATCATCATCCACAAAACTTCTGGTTCCACCCACCTCTTCCATTGGAATAAACTGCGTTTGCTGCGCCTGTTCTTCTTCTTTTTTCAGTTCAGGTGGCTCTTCTTTCTTCATACTGGTGCTAAACTGGGCTCTTGCCAGTAAATCACGATTGGCCTTTGACGTTTTCACAATTTCTTCCAATGGTTTGGATATGGGCTTGAACATTTTGTTCAGCGATTCGTCCTCCTCAGATTTACCCAGTTTCAAGGCCAAGTACTTTTTTCTGATTGTACGCGTGAGCTCTGCAATTTTCCGTTTACGTGCTGCAGCCTGATCGTCATCACGTTTGGATGGCATTCTTCTTCTGCGCATGACTTGACTTGACGACCTCATGATGTCGAATGACGTGTCTACACTTTTATATATTTGTCGAAACCTTGGCGATATCTGCCGTTATGCAAATCAAAATCCTTGACAATCACTAGAGTACCATATGTGACACTCCAACATTCGGAGCACAATTTTTTAAAGACGTCAAAGCTCATGTCTGGAGAGACATGTTCATCAAACACATGCTTCAAGTTGATCTCGTCCTGTTTGAACAGCACCACCATGTTACAATTGTCTCTCAATAATTGCTTAGGAATTTTAGAGTAAGTTTGGCAAAGATAGGCAGCATCGATATCTTTGTGTCTACACATTGAAAAATATTCTCGAATTTTTTGTTGCTCATCACACGCCACATCGTCAAATATGAAAATCGAGTTGGGTTTCGCCTCAGATGGGCTTATTATTTCATCGTTGTCTCTGTACGGAAAATATCCCACCTCCTTCACTGCATCCAACACCTCTTGAAGTAGCTGATATTTCGGTTGATACAACGACTTGGAGTACACGTAGACATTTTTGAATCTCGCGCCATTTCGATTGAAGAGTAACGAAAGCATGGCGTTTGTCTTGCCACAACCACTCGGTCCACACATGATTGCTCGAAACGAGTTGGGTAATAATTTTCCATGTTTATTCGGTGTCCTTGGTGACGTGTGGAGGTCCAAATTTTCGATAGGTAGCGTCTGGTCTTGTTGAATGACTTTCATCTCGTGATAGAGGTGCAAAGACTCCAATGATTGTGTACAAGGGGGAGGGTGTTTTGAATTCTCTCATAAACAAATTACCATTCGAGGTACACCTACCTGGTGGCTATCAATACTGTGGACGTAAGTACAAAAGTGAGGTTAGAGATTGAATAACTGATTTTACGTTACAGCTGGAACCAAACTTCAGAAACGGCTTGCACGTGGTGATCCTGGCATCAATCCCTTAGACGTTGCCTGCAAACAACACGACATTGCATATTCACAGAACACGTCTTTGGAAGAACGTCATAAAGCGGATTCGGTGTTGGAGAACGCTGCCTGGGAACGTGTGAGGTCGAGAGACGCCAAGTTCGGTGAAAGAGCTGCAGCATTAGTAGTTACTTCCGGGATGAAGGTGAAACGCAAACTCGGGATGGGATGTTCTTTCAAAAAACATATCGTGGGGAAAATCGGGAAGACGTTGAAGAAGAATCCCTCGACCAATTTGAAACAGGCTGCATCGTTTGCTTTGAAAGCTGCTAGGCATGCCGTTAAACAAGCAGGTGGAAGGAAGAAAGTGAAAATACCACGAATAATTCCTTTCGATGCCAAATCCGGTGGGATTCTACCACTGCTACCAATATTTGCTGCTCTTGGTGCACTAGGATCTCTAGCTGGAGGTGCTGGAGCAATCGCAAAGACTGTCATTGACGCTAGGAATGCGAAGAAAAAGATGGAAGAAGACCATCGACATAACAAGGCTATGGAAACTATTGGCAAAGGACTGTACTTGAGAAGAAACGCCAAAGGAGGTTTCGGCTTGTTTTTGAAAAAGCAAAAAAACTTCCGATGAAGCTACCCAATCGACCGTTGTATGATGTCGAGTTGACAAAGTATGTTAAATATTTGAGAATCCCACATTTTCGGGGTGTTTTCATGCGTGACAACTTACCAAGCAGTGGACCCCGTCAACGCGAATCTGCAATCCTAAATTTGGACGTGTCAAAGAACCAAGGCACTCATTGGGTAGCTTACAGAAAGATAAATGATGTCGTCGAGTATTTCGATTCATTCGGTAGCCTGAAGCCACCGAGAGAACTTGTCCAATATCTGGGCAAAGTCAAACTCTATTACAATAACGATCCATTCCAGAAATATAACCAAATCAACTGTGGTCATCTCTGTCTGGAGTTCCTGTACAATGGAAGCCGTTTTAGCATATCTCCACCGTGAGAAGGCGTTGCAAGACTTTTCCGCAGAAGAATTGGCACTCTTCCCCATCAACTATCTGATCCAACATGTTAGACCTTGGGAACTCTTGGATGTTTGGCATAAATTACCACAGGACTATAGGAAGAACTTTGATCTGAGAATTCGTTTGCCTTGTTACATCCACTATAATAGACCTGATGCTCGAACCCACGTTGATGGACCGGTCAGCTCACAGTTTGAATGTCATGGTTGTAATTATTTCTTGAAGTGTAGAGTTGTCTTGGAATAAATATTCATAAGTATAGCTGTGTGTCATTAGGTACGTCATGTCTCTACTGTTGACCTTGACGAGTACCACCAACCAGTTCTCTTTCACACCCTCCTCACCGATACTACTGCACCCTCTGAAAAGCTATTACATAGCTGTACTAGGATTTCACACCTATCATTCCATACCGAATATTGATGGTGAAAAGTTCTACTACTACGAGAACGATAATCGTGAAGTACTGAAAGAGATTCAGTTTCCGACCGGCTGTTATGAGATAGAAAATATTGAGGATTACATTCGGAGGCAAATTCAAGAAGCTGATGCAGATTTCACTTTGAAGCCCAACAACAATACTTTGAAGTGTGAAATCTATAGTCGACAACATACCATCAGTTTTGAGGAAGATAACAGCTTTGGTGAGTTGTTGGGATTTTCGAAGAGGATCTTGGAACCTGGCCGAGTTCACTGTTCAGATCGTCCTGTGAACATTCTGAAAGTATCAAGCCTACATTTCGATTGCAACATCACTGAAGGGTCGTTTTATGCAGACAGGCCTGCTCACACTATATTAAGCTTCCCCATCACCGTAGATCCTGGTTACGCTATCAACGAACGTCCAAATACCCCTCTCTATTTACCTGTGAGAAGTAGCCTGAGAGACATCACTAACATTACCGTTAGAGTGCTGGATCAGGACCTAAGACCTGTTAATTTCCGAGGAGAAAAGGGCACCCTACACTTGGACTTGCAAGAACGTTGAATGGGTCTAGTAGTTGATAATAAAAGATTAACCATAAACTCCTCAGTATCAACGGGACCTCCGAAGAGACAGGAGCTCACTCCAGAAAACGTTCTCTTTCTGCAAGCAATCGGATTACGAGTGAAAAATGAACAAGCGCAAGTATATTCGTTCGGAAGAATCAACAGCACCAACATTCAACCACACAAACCCAATTTTTGATCTGTATCGTCGGCCCAGATATGATGAAACTATTCGAAAAGAAGAATATCGCTC
The DNA here is from genome assembly GCA_918026855.4 of Phaedon cochleariae. Classification (NCBI taxonomy): domain Eukaryota; kingdom Metazoa; phylum Arthropoda; class Insecta; order Coleoptera; family Chrysomelidae; genus Phaedon; species Phaedon cochleariae. The sequence goes on along the minus strand of OU896722.1, from coordinate 16,152,557 downwards.
CTACATCCCATACGTCAAATCCTTCAATAACAATGATATGGTGGAAATCAACAAAAATCAAGCAGACACATTTTTTGCAATGCATGAGTCTTTGCTGGAAATCAAAGGAACGTTGAATGTGCAAGGAGCTGGAAATGTGTACTTGGCCCCCAACTGTGGAGCATTTCTATTCGATTCTTGCAGTTATGTGCAGAGTGCAAGAGAGATAGAAGTAGTCAGAGATCCAGGAATCGTGAGTAGTGTGCGAGGATTCATGTGCTATAAACCTGATGATTCCAAACACTTATCCACAGCCGGATGGACGTATCCTGATAAACCGCTTTTGAATGCAATTGACAAGACATTCAGTTTGTTGATACCACTAAAGCACCTGTTCAACGTTTTCAATGACTACACCTCAATCACCTATGGAAAACAAACAATCCGACTGATTCGAGCTCGTAATGATAACGATTGCGTGATAGTACAGGAACTCCCCAATGGACCTACAACCACTACTACTACTACAGTTGAAGTACAAATACATAGTGTAGTGCTAAAAGTGAAGCACGTATTTCCGAACGATGAAATCAAACTACAACTGATGCAACCCATCAAAAATGATACACCTATACTGATTCCATTCAGGAAATGGGACCTCAGCCAATTGCCTGCTCTTACAAACGGCGCAAAAAGTGAAATTTGGGCAGTCAAAACGAGCGCTTCGGTGGAACGTCCTCGGTACGTTATTGTGTGCTTCCAGAAATCTAAACGTGACAATGCAGAAGCTGATGCTACCCACTTTGATAACACGAGCATAGTTAGTATCAGATTAGCCCTTAATGGTGAATATTGGCCTAATGAGAGAATGCAGCTGGATTTCGCTAAACAAGACTACACCCTTGCTTACTACAACTATACCAGGTTCTATTCGAGCTATTCACATTCGACGGAGGTTCACCCAATCTTGGATTATGGGGAATTCAAACAGCATGCATTATTTGTGATTGATTGCTCGAGGCAGGAAGAGACCATGAAATCATCGACAGTTGATATAAAGCTTGAAATCGAAGCCGATAAAGGATTCCCTGCTGACACCAAAGCCTATTGCATCATCGTACATGACTGTCTGCTAGAGTACTTCCCTCTAACGGAAGTCGTCAGAACCTTGATTTGAGTATAATTACCAACTGCAAACTGCTCGAGCTCGCATTCGATCGTCAGCCGTCATGAGGATCGCACTTGTCGACATTCAAGGCTTCACTCTTGACAGTGTTTTTCACCCGAAAGAGCTGACCATTCAAATTGGCCGCCAGAGATCCAACTTCCTATTCAAACCGCCTACACCGTTTGCTACCATTAGTGGACGTGACAAGAAAACTACATGTTATGTAGAGAAATTCGTCCATGGAATACCATATGATGCTGGTGATGTTGAATATACGGAACTGAACAACATCTTGGAAAAATATCTCTTGCATTCGGTTGAATGTATGTACGTGAGGGGCAATCAGAAAGCTGACTTTTTGAAGACGAAATGTGAAGAACTTGAAGTATTCCCAACTGTATACGATGTTGCTTTGTATGATGGAACACCCTGTTCCAGTAAAACCTACCAGCAAACTATATCGTACTGCCCCAACCACGCCAACGGAAAATATATGTGTGCCCAGCGGAACGTTGATCAACTTTACCAGTGGTTTATAAATGTAATATTACCTAAATGAAGATGTACTGTGTTTGGCTCAATAAACATTATGATAAGGATGGGAGTTTTATTGAAACACCTTGTATAAGTTCCATCATTTTATTCACGATATATGTACCCAGCTTTCATTAGGCCTTTCACAATCAAAACGAACGTAGCTGCTAATGTCAAACCTAGTAATATGAACATTTTATTAAATTCATTCTGTATTCCTGTTGTGGGGGCTCCTATAGTTTGCCAGTCGGTATCCTCTTCAGATCCACCGGAAAACATCAACTTGAGTTTGAAGAAGGAATTATTCGTCTCTGGTATCTCTTTGTAGAATACTGGTAGACATCCATTGTTCACCAACTTATTTCGCATCGCTGTCCACGATGATCGATTGCAATCTTCTTTCGAGTCATTGAAACATATCGCCATGTTCTTGACATCGTTGGGAACATTTGTATACAATACGTTATTCAAAATTGCTGTCAGAACTATGAGTGCCACCCGTGACATTTTGAGGCTGGATGTGTCGTCTCTGCTCAACAGGCACCTCTACTGCTGGTACTCTTCCACAGCTGCTGAAAACTTTATCCCACAAACTCAGATTCTCCAATTGATTCAATACTCTGGTTTTATCTTCGTACAATGTTATGTCTTTGTTCAGCTGTCGAACCCGCTCCCCAAATTCCTCCAACTTGCTTCTGTACTCGTCCAAGGACATTGTAACACTGATTCAAAGGTCAAGTCTGAATAGTGGTAGTGGTAGCTACGCATGCGCACAGCTGATATAAGCTTTGAGACACATCCAATATCCATGATTGATGGCTCGTGACAACAACAAGTTTGAACATGTCTGTTGGATGACTCATCGGCCACCTGCGTCAGAACAATGGACCCATTGTTCTCACACAGATAAGGATGATGCAATCGGATGAGGTTGTTACGTAATCGGACACCTGCAAACAAAGGCGGCATTGTTCTCGTATAATATTGCGTCGCGAATTATCCAATAGCCGGAATTCCAAGAAACGCTGACAGTGGCGTCGAGAGAACAAAGGCGGCATTGTTCTAGAGGAAGGCTAGATAACATAATATGGCAAACAAAGGAGGCATTGTTCTATGAAGTCGAGATAAGGATGACTCATCGACCACCTCTCCAACATGCATATCGGGTGACCTTGTAACAAAGTGCTACCAATTGTAGTAATACCAACCTAAATCTGGTGAGCACAGTCACTAGATTGTGACGTCATCCACCATCTTTCAAAAAGAAGAAGAAGAATGTCCACGCCCATAAGCACTAGAGTCCAGAGTCTAGGGGGCTAAGTTCAGAGTACTTCAACGTGTCATTCCTTGTGTTCCATGTCATCTGTCACTTGTCATATGTTACTTGTCTGTCATCTATCACTTGTCTGTCATCTGTCACTTGTCGTCTGTCACCTATCGCTTGTCATCTGTCACCTGCCACTTGTCATCTGTCACTTGTCACCTGTCACTTGTCATCTGTCACTTCCGGTGGCCATCTTGTGACGTCACTTCCGTGCAGCCAACACCTTCCACCACAGGAACGGTTATGACGTCACTTCCGGCGGCGGCCATCTTGGCCTGATGGTAACGTAGGTACACTACTGACTATGTTCACACTGTAACTCTGCAGTCCAGCATCTGACATGCATACAGTTGATGCAGAAGAGATTGCGGTGACCGTATAAGACGACTTCGAAGTGATTATAACGGGTACAATGGGCAAATGGAGATACATCGACTTCATCGTTGTGCACACTATATCTCTCTATCCCATCATCTTACACGGACACTATTGAAGCAGACAAGTTCGCAATGACCATATAAGACGACTTCCAAACAGGTATTTTGCACACAGCTTGAAAGACAATAAACCTCGACTTCGACTATGTTTACACTGTAACTCTGCAGTATTATATCTGGCATGCATACAGTTGAAGCAGATACGGCTGCAGTGACCATATAAGACGACTTTGGAGGGTATATAGCGAGTACAACATCCAAATGGGGAAATATCGACTTCATCGTTGTGCACACTATATCTCTCTATCCTATCATCCCACATGAACACTATTGAGCAGTTCATATCGACCATATAAGACTACTCCCAAGTGGGTATAAGGCACACAGCTTGCAGAACAAGAAACTTTGACTTCGACTATGTTAACACTGTAACTCTGCAGTCTAGCATCTTACATGCATACAGTTGAAGTATATACGATTGCAGTGATCGTAAAAGATGACATTGAAGGGTATATAACGAGTACGAGAATCAAATGAAGATACATCGACTTCATCGTTGTGCACACTAAATCTCTCTATCTTAACATCTTACATAGACACTATTGAAGCTGACAACTTTGCATTGACCATATATGACGACTTCCAAACGAGTATAACGCACACGATTTGCAGAACAAGAAACTTCGACTTCGACTATGTTTACACTGTAACGCTGCAGTCTTGAATCTGACATGCATACAGTTGATGCAGATACTATTGCAGTGACCATACAAGACGATTCTGGAGGGTATATAGCGAGTACAACAGGCAAATGGGGAAACATCGACTTCATCATCGTACACACTATATCTCTTTATCCTATCATCTCACATGGACACTATCGAAGCAGACAAGTTCGCATTGACCATAGTAGACGACTTCCGAGCGGGTATAACGCACACACCTTGCAGAACAAGAAACATCGACTTCGACAATGTTTATATTGTAACTCAGCAGTCTAGCATCTGACATGCATACAGTTGAAGCAGATATGTTCGCAGTGTCCATATTAGATGACTTCGGAGGGTATATAGCAAGTACTATAGGCAGATGAATATACATCGACTTTATCGGAGTGCACACTCTATCTCTATCCTATCATCACATGGACACTATTGAAGCAGACAAGTTTGCATTGACCATATAAGACGACTTATTGGGTATAACACACACAGCCTGCAGAACAAGAAAAATCGACTTCGACTATGTTTGCATTGTAACTCTTCAGTCTAGCATCTGACATACATACAGTTGATGCAGATATGATCGCAGTGATCATTTTGGACGACTCTGAAGGGTATATAACGAGAACAATAGGCAAATGAAGATACATCGACTTCATCGTCGTGCAAACTATATCTCTCTTTCCTATCATCTCACATGAACACTATTGAAGCAGCCTAGTTCGCATTGACCATATAAGACTCCTCCCAAGCAGGTATAACGCACACAGCTTACAGGACAAGAAACTTCGACGTCGACTATGTTTACACTGTCACCCTGCAGTCTAGCATCTGACATGCATACAGTTGAAGCAGATATGATCGTAGTGACAATATAAGACGACTTCGAAGGGTATATAGCAAGTACAATAGGCAGATGAAGATACATCGACTCCATCGGTGTGCACACTCTCAATCTCTATCCTACACTATTGAAGCAGACAAGTTCGCATTGACCATATAAGACGTCTTTCAAACGGGAATAACGCACAGAGCTTGCAGAACAAGAAACTCCGACTTTGACAATGTTTCACTGTAACTCTGCAGTCCAGCATCTGACATGCATATAGTTGAAGCAGATACGATGGCAGTGACCATATAAGACGACTTTGAAAGGTATGTAACGAAAGACTAATTCGCATTGATCATATGAGACGATTTTCAAGCGAGTATAACGCTTACGATTTGCAGAACAAGAAACTTCGACTTCGACTATAATTACGACGACTCTGAAGGGTATATAACGAGTACTACAGGTAAATGGGGATGCATCGACTTCATCGTCGAGCACACTTTATCATTCTATCCTATCATTCCACATGAACACTATCTAAACAGACAAGTTCGCATTGACCATATAAGACTACTCCCGAGCGGGTATAACGCAAACAGTTTGCAGAACAAGAAAGTTCGACTTTGACTATGATGTTCAAACTGTAACTCTGCTGTCTACCATCTGAGATGCATACAGTTGAAGCAGAAATGATGACAGTGACCGTATGAGACGAATTTGTAGGGTATATAACGAGTACAATAGGCAAATGAAGAAACATCGACTTCATCGTTGTGCACACTATATCTCTCTTTCCTATCATCTCACATGGACACTATTGAAGCAAACAAATTCGCAATGACCATATCAGACGACTTCCCAGAAAATATAATGCACACAGCTTGCAGAACAAGAAACTTCAACCTTGACTATGATGTTCACACTGTAACTCTACAGCCTAGCATCTGACATACATAAAGTTGATGCACGAACGATTGCAGTGACCGTATCAAACGACTTTGAAGTGTTCATAACGGGTACAATAGGCAAATCAAGATACATCGACGTCATCGTTTTGCACACTATATCTCTCTATCCTATCATCCTACATGGACACTATTGAAGCGGACAAGTTCGCAATCACCATATTGGACGACTTCCGAGCTGGTATAACGCACACAGCTTGCAGAACAAGAAACCCCGACTTCGACAATGTTTACATTGTAACTCTGCAGTGAAACATCTGAGATGCATACAGTTGAAACAGATACGACTGCAGTGACCATATAAAACGATTTTGAAGGGTATATAGCGAGAACAGCAGACAAATGGGGATATATCGACTTCACCGTTGTGCACACCATATCTCTCTATCTTATCATCTTTCGTTCACACTATTGAAGCCGACAAGTTTGCATTGACCATATGAGACGACTCCTAATCGGGTATAACGCACACAGCTCGCAGTACAAGAAATCCCGATATTGGCTATGTTTACACTGTAACTCTGCAGTCTAGCATCTGACATGCATACAGTTGAAGCAGATACGATAGCAGTGACCGTATGAGACGACTTAGAAGAGTATATAACGAGTACAACAGGCGAATGGGGATGCATCGATTTCATCGTCGTACACACTATATCTCTCTATCCTATCATCTCAAATGGACGCAATTGAAGCAAGCAAGTTCGCATTGACCATATAAGACGACTTCTGAGCAGGTATAACGTACACAGTTTGCAGAACAAGAAACTTCGACTTTGTCTATGTTTACACTCTTACTCTGCAGTTTAACATCTGACATGCATACAATTGGAGAAGATTCGACTACAGTGACCATATGAGACGACTTTGAAGAGTATGTAGCGAGTACAACAGGCTTATGAGGATATCAACTTCATCGTTCTGAACACTATATCCTTCTATCCTATCATCTCACATAGCCAATATTGAAGCAGACAAGTTCACATCGACCATATAAGACGACTCTCAAGCTCGTATAACGCACGCAGGTATGTTTTCACTGTAACTCTGCGGTATAACATCTGACATGCATACAGTTGAAGCAGATACGACTGCAGTGACCATATAAGACGACTTTGAAGGGTATATAGAAAGTACAACAGGCAAATGGGGATATATCGACTTCATCGTTGTGCACACTATATCTCTCTATCTTATCATCTTACATTCACACTATCAAAGCAGACAAGTTTGCATTAACCATATGAGACGACTTCCAAGCGGGTATCACGCCCACAGCTTGAATGACAAGAGACTCTGACTTTGAATATGTTCACACTGTAACTCTGCAGTCCAGCATCTGACATGCATACAGGTGAAGCAGATACGATGGCAGTGACCGTATGAGACGACTTTAAAAGGTTTATAACGAGTACAATAGGCACATGGGGATACATCGACTCCATCGTCGTACACACTATATATCTTTATCCTATCACCTCACATTAACACTATTGAAGCAAACAAGATCGCATTGACCAACCATATAGACAACTCCCAAGCGGGTATAACGCACACAGCTTGCAGAACAAGAAACTCCGACTTTGACTATGTTCACACTGTAACTCTGCAGTCCAGCATATGACATGCATACAGTTGAAGCAGATACGATGGCAGTGACCGTATAAGACGACTTTGAAGGGTATATAACGAGTACAATAGGCACATATGGATACATCGACTCTATCGTCATACACAGTATATATCTCTATCCTATCATCTCACATGGACACTATTGAAGCAGACGGAATCGCATTGACTATATGAGATGACTTCCAAGCGGGTACAGCGCACACAGCTTGCAGAACAATAAACTCCTACTCTAACTATGTTTACACTGTAACTTTGCAGTCTAGCAATTGACATGCATAGAGTTGAAGCAGATACGATGGCAGTGAATGTATGAGACGACTTCGAAGGGTATATAACGAGTACGACAGGCTAATAGGAAACTTCGATTTTATCGTCGTACACACAATATCACTTCATCCTATCATCTCACATGGACACAATTGAAGCGGACGAGTTCGCATTGACCATATAAGACGACTCCTCAGCGAGTATAACGCACACAGTTTGCAGAACAAGAAACTTCGACTTTGACTATGTTTGCAGTGTAACTCTGCAGTCTAGCATCTGACATGCATACAGTTGGAGAAGATACGATGGCAGTGACCGTATGAGACGACTCAGAAGGGTATATAACGAGTACAATAGGCAAATGAAGATACACCGACTTCATCGTTGTGCACACTATATCTCTCAATTGACACTATTGAAGCAGACATGTTCTCATTGACCATATAAGACGATTTCTGAGCCGGTATGACGCACACAGCATGCAGAACAAGAAACTTCGACTATGTTTACACTGCAACTCTGCCGTCTAGCATCTGACATGCATACAGTTGAAGTCGATATCATTGCAGTGACCGTATGATATGACTTTGAAGGGCATATAACGAGTACAATGAACAAATGAAGATAGATCGACTCCATTATTGTGCACACTATATCTCTCTTTCCTATCATCCCACATGAACACTATTGAAAGAGACAAGTCCCCATTGACCATAAAAGATGACTTTCAAGCGGGTATAACGCAAACAGCTTGCAGAACAAGAAACTTTGACTTCGACTATGTTCACACTGTAACTCTGCAATCGAGCATCTGACATGCATACAGTTGTAGCAGATATTATTGCAGTCACCGTATAAAACGACTTTCAAGGGCATATAACGAGTACAATAGGCAAATGAAGATACATCGACTTCATCGTTGTGCACACTATATCTCTATATCCTATGATCCTAGATTGACACTATTGAAAAAGACAATTTGGCATTGACCATATAAGACGACTCCCAAGCGGGTATATTGCACACATCTCGCAGAACGAGAAACATCGACTCTGACTTTGTTTACACTGTAACTCTGCAGTCTATCATCTCACATGCATACAGTTGAAGCAGATACGATGGTGGTGATCGTATGAGACGACTTTGGAGGCTATATAACGGTTTCAATTGGCAAATGCGGATACATCGACTTCATCGTCGTACACACTATATGTCTCTATCCTTTCATCTCACATGAACACTATTTAAGCACACAAGTTTGCAATGACCATACGGGACGACTTCCAAGTAGGTTTAACGCACACAGCTTGCAGAACAAGAAACTTCGACTTCGACCATGTTCACACTGTAACTCTGCAGTCTAGCATCTGACATGTTATCAATTGACGCAGATGCGATCGCAATGACCATATAAAACGACTCCGAAGGGTATATAGCGAGTACAACAGGCAAATGAGTATACATCGACTTCATGGTCATACACACTATATCTCTCCATCATATCAGCTCATATGGACTCTATCGAAGCAGACGAGTTCGCATTGACCATATATGACGACTACCAAGCGGGTATAACGCACACAGTTTGCAAAACGAGAAACTTCGACTTTGACTATGTTTACACTGTAACTCTGCATTCTAGAATCTGACATACATACAAATGGAGCAGATAACATGGAAGTGTCCGCATGAGACGACTTTGAAGGGTATATAACGAGTACAATAGGCAAATGGAGATACATCGACTTCATCGTTGTTCATACTACATCTCTCTATCCTATCATCTCACATGGATACTAAAGAAGCAGACAAGTTGGCAATAACCACATGAGACGACTCCCAAGCAGGTATATCGCACAAAACTAGCAGTACAAGAAACTTTGTATACGAATATTGTCACGGATGGGACCACTCAGTATATCAGAGTCGATACACCTTCAGATCCAGGTCATTTCAAATAAACAAACAATCAAATTTCAATTCACTTCAAATGATTCGATGGCGTCGACAAAAATCGAACGGTTTGGCAAAACATTAAATTGATCGTTGAACTCAGGAGTTCCACGACCTGGCACCGATTCAGGTAGTTTTGAGAGGTTTTTAGCAAACAAAGCAAACCGTTCGCCAATAAATACGGACCACACTGTGACCGGCGGGCATTCTAGATTCCGAGTTCGGTCGAAATTCAGCCTAGATGCATATTCCGAATTCATTCAAAATTCAGTCAAGATGTGATTCAGAAGTCAGTAGAATTTTAGCCGAGATCCTCCAGATTCATTCGAAATTCAGTCGAGATTCATTCCAAATCCAGCTTAGAAAGAGTTCAAATGCAAAATTGAGTGATTGAGCGGCGTTGGCATCAAGATTGACGTGATGACCCATTCAGGACACATAATCCCCCCGGCGAGAGTATTGGTAGTACTGGTAGCAATGTGAGTACCTCGATCATTTGTTTTCAATATTAGTTGGCCCCATAGTTAGGGAAAATGGGGATCAGTACTCACTTTGAACGCTGCTAATCTTGTGCTAGGCCCTTCCGGCAACTTTAAATAATCCAGGGATGAGGTCAGGTAATGTACTAATGAAGGGGCGTGTCACACGTTACCCTGGTAGGGGATAATGTTAGTAATGTTGAAGCACTCGATTTGTGCATTGTGTTTTCGCTCATGATGTTTTTTTTTTGTATTCTTTCACACTTGACTCACTTTACTTTTATCACATTCGTTTGATTTGCTAATTCCTTTTACACGTACACTCGTTTTGATTTCTTCCACTCTGTACACATATAACTTTCTTCTTTATCTAATTTAATTGTATTCTTTTTTCATTCACACTCTCGTCATTCCTTTGCTAAAACTCCTCTTCGGTCAGATCACCTCTCAAATTGCCACTACGACCCCCAAATAATCTAAACCTCACAGTTCGGCATATCCCACAAGGGAACGTAGCTAGAGGTGTAGCTCATCACGTAGAAGTCAGCAGCCCCAGCAGATAGGGGGCATCGTGCTCTCCCTCGTGGTACAAAGGTAGGAAGGATCACTTTACCGTGACAAGGGTGGAGGCCGCAAGCTACTCCGTGACATATGGTGGAGGCGCGTTGTCTCGAGTCCCCAAGGTTTCATACTTCATAATGGACCTGATAATAAGTCGGTAGGTGATTCAGAAATAGGTCAACTGTAGTTTCTTATATTTTGTTACATCTTTCTTCTCAGTTTTTTAAACAATATAAAGAAATCGTATCATCAAATGTTTAGGGAATATAAGTGATATAAAAAACAAGGATAGGAAAAAGCGTGCATGTGCTGTCAATGACGGGTTACCTATTCAATTCCCTAGTGAGTTGATAGTCATCAGATGTCATAACACATAAACAAGCTGTTTTTTCGTATCTTCTTTTAATATACGGGTGGTGAAAAAAGAGAGGAGAAATATGTGCTTGTGCGGAATATGACGGGTTTTCTATTCAACTCTCAAAATAGAATTAATATACAACAGATGTCAGAACTCATCATCAGGCTGATTTTCCGTCTACTTTGAGCATCAACCACGCCTATTGGTGACAAAAGAGTACCTGTAAGCTAAACGGCTGGCTCACTATTCAACCCCTGAGTATGGGTTGATAGTTAGCAAGTGCCTGTGCTGATATAGGGCTGGCTTGTCATTCATTTTTTTTTTGTTTTTTTTTTCTGTTGCATATAAATAATAGTAGGTACTCAAATTCAATCAGAATCTCATATTATCAATGTCATGCCACGAAAAAACCCAGGAAAGCGTCAGCGAATGTGAGCTAAAAGATACAAAGCATCTATAGCAAATGAGCAGGCACAAAAACACCCTCCTATGGTGAAAAATTCAGTAGTGAAAATACCATCAACGTTACTTATTGAGAGAATGAGAAAATATCTGACTTTTGAGGGGAGAATGCAGATAAAATTCAGAGAACTTTGTGGAGAGGAATGATAGGTATGAAGATTTGATAATTTGTCAAATTTTTTTGTTTATCAATCCCTGGATGACAGAATATTGTATATACCTTGTTTGACAATTTTATTCAACTTGAATTAACCCATGGTAACTTTATTATATCTCGAGTGGATGTATCGAAACCAAATTTTTAATATTGTTACGTTATTCGGGTGCAGAAGCGAACACGACAATATTTATTTTCGAACTGATTTATTTAAACTGAGAAACACTAATTTATATCGAACTTATAACTACTAATTATGTGAAACGATTCATATCACGCGGTCTCTCTGACACTCGCTGCTTAACTGCCTGACAGCAGTTGTTCGGCCGTTTATATATGAGATCACTTGGAAGGTTTTGGTTCGAGAAGGTTCTCGAATGATCTTCCGTTTCATTCTCTCCGTTCTAGAAGCTTCTTAGAACAAAACATATCTCTCTAATTGTTCCATCGATTGTTTCCAGAACATTCCAGAATCTTCTGTGACGTTATTTGTCACTGCGGCATATATTGAGTGTTCGGAAATATGCTGGTGTATGTAGGAATCATTGAGAGGTTGAAGAGCAATCTGGGATGCAAGATACAGGATGATCGATGTACTCCCGCCCTCCTGCTGATGTATCTAAAGCCCCTCCATGGGGAATATCATTTTCACTGCCCCCTCCTTGAAATTCATTCCTCCTGGAATACACTCTGATCACTATGAAGATGAGGACAACTGGTTTCATTTTTACAACGTGCAGTATAATAGAAATAGCATAGCACTGTCTTCTCTTTTAGAGTTCCCTTAGAGTTCCAGCAGCATACCAGAATTTCAACTTCGGTGAATCTAAATGAGACCTTGTTGATGAAGCTCCTCTAACTTCCCGAACTTCCTCATGAACTTGTTCGCTAGTCCTTGAGACATCTGAAGATCCTCGGCGACGCAGTGAGCTAGTGCGTATTGTACAGGAATGGCAAAAAGGTCGCGGTGATCTTCCTCGGTGACGCCAAACCTTGCTTTTGATGAACCACTGTATGTCCCAATGAATTCGTCGAATGTAAGCTCCTTTTCTTCTGGAAAAATTTGTTGAACTTGTTGATCTTGTGTTCCCTCGAATGGTGCTAGTTTGTTGAAATGAACGACTCTTGGTTTGCCACTGGGTTCTTTACTGATACGGTAGATGACATCGTTGATCTTCTTCTTGACGGTATAAGGTCCTTCCCAAGATCTCTGAAGTTTTGGACAAATACCTCGTTTCCTTTGTGGATTGTACAACCACACTAGGTCTTCTTCTGCGTATCCTACACCCTCAGCTTTGATGTCGTATCGGTCTTTCATGCGACCGCTGGCGATTTTCAGATTAGAACGAACCAATTCGTAAATATCGTTCATCTTTTTCATCAAATCCGTGACATAATCTTTCCCCACTATGTCCTCACCAGGTCTACACTCGAAGAACAAGTCACATGAAAGCCTCATCTCACGTCCAAATAGAACCTTCGCCGGAGTCTGTCCTGTAGATTCCTGTACTGCAGATCTGTAGGCCATCAAGAAGAAAGGAATATATTGATCCCAGTCTTGTTGGTGTTGATCTACGACTTTGCAGAGATACCTCCCTATTGTTCGATTCATTCGCTCCACCATGCCATCTGACTGTGGATGCAATGGAGTTGTTCTTGTTTTCTTGATTCCTAACTTCTCGCTCATCTTCTTGAACACTCCACTCTCGAAGTTCCGGCCCTGATCAGAGTGAAGTTCCAATGGCACCCCAAAACGACTTATGAGTTGATTCATTAGGACATCAGCGACAGTTACGGCTTCCTGGTTAGGGATCGCAAACGCATACACCCACTTGGTGAAGTAAGTAGTCCATGCACACAAGGATGTATTTATTTCCATTATCAGTCACTGGAAACGGCCCCGCAATATCCATGGCAATCCTCTCGAAAGGGCTTTCAACATTGTACTGTCTCATGGGTGCCCTTGGTTTACGATGAGGCCTATTGCTGGCAAAGCACACAATGCATTTACGGCACCACTCCCTGACGTCGTCACTGCAGTTCACCCAGTAGAACCGCTCTCGTACCAGCTGCAGTGTCTTTCTCACTCCTAGATGTCCCCCTGAAGTTCTATCATGTACATATCCAAGTACTTCCGACACTTGGCTCCTAGGAATGACCAACTGCATCCGATTATCCGACCCATCATCGCTCTCGAGATTCCTCTTGAGCAGGTCATCTTCTGATACCAAGGAGTCCCACTGACTCCAGTACGCCTTCAAAGTTTGTGAAGATGGTGCTACTTCTTGTCAAGAAGAACGACGATTCGCTTCCTTTCATTCTCGAAGCTTGCGAAGTTCTGAGTCCTTTTCTTGCTCTTGCTCGATTGCTGCCGGTAACCAATCTTCATTGACAACGGTGGTTCTGTAGAGGGCTGCTTCCTTATCCTCCAAACGACTACAATGTGAGCACTCAGGTGGACATGGCCTTCTGGACAATGCATATGCATCCTTATGGCTCGTTCCCACTCGGTGTGTTGTCTCGAAGTCATATTCCTGAAGCCTCTCGATCCAACTAACTACTTGGCCTTTGGGGTTCTTGAAATTCAGGAGCCACTTCAGTGCAGCGTGGTCCGTCCTGCGTAGGAATTTTCGTTCATAAAGGTACTTATAGAAGTGCTCCACCGATTTCACCATGGCCAATAGTTCCCTCCTGGTTACGCAGTAGTTTTGTTCGGCCTTCGATAGCACCTTGCTGAAGTAACCGATGACTCGCTCTTGCCCATATTGATACTGCGAAAGGACTCCACCAATGCCGATATCACTGGCATCTGTGTCAAGAATGAACTGCCCTTGTGGAAGTGGATACCCAAGAATCGGTGTCGTGGTTAAGCGTTCCTTCAGAGCATCAAAGGTGGCCTGGCATTCTGGATCCCAGTGGAAGAGACGTGCTTCCTCGGTGAGACGAGTCAGGGGCTTTGCGATATCCGAAAACATCTGAACGTAACGTCGATAATAAATGCAGAGCCCAATAAAGCTCCTGAGTTGATGCTTATCTCTTGGTACTGGCCATTGCTTTACTCTTATCTTCTCAGGGTCGACTTCCACACCTTGCCTTCCTACGACGTGTCCCAAGTAGTTGACCCGTTTCTGCAGCAGATGGCATTCCTTCAGATTGAGTGTGAGGTTTGCAGCCTGAAGTCTTCTGAAAACTTTCTCTTGGTTAGCCAGATGTTCTTCAAAAGTTTTACCGATCACGATGATGTCATCCAGATAAACCAGGCATGTCTTCCAGGAGAGTCCCCTCAACACATTCTCCATTATTTGGTCCAAAGTGGCCGGAGCATTGCAGAGTTCGAAAGGCATTACCTTGAATTGCCATAACCCAGTGCCGATGGTGAGAGCTGTCTTTTTTCTATCTGCCGGATCCATTTCCACCTGCCTATATCCACTTTTCAGGTCCAGAGTGGAGAAAAGATTCGATTCCGCCAACGTGTCGAGTGTGTCGTCAATTTGAGGCAAGGGATAACTGTCCTTCTTCGTCACGTTGTTCAATCGGCGATAGTCCACGCAGAAACGAGTGTTTCCATCTTTCTTCTTCACTAGTACCACTGGTGAAGCCCAAGGACTATTGGATGCTTCGATTACCCCGTCTTGTTCCATATCCTGGATGATTTTTTCTGCAATTTCTCTCTCGGCCTGTGGTTATCTCCGGGCTGGTTGACGAATCGGTCTGGTATTTCCCGTATCGATTTTGTGACTGACGATATTGGGTCCACCTGTTTTTTCATTGGCAGGTATGGAAATGGATCTATACCTCTGCAGTAACTCGATTATCTTCTTCTTATGTCGGTTGTTGAGTGAGTCGCTTGCAGCAGAGACGAGTTCTTCATACTCGCCGGCCCCATCAGTGGTTGCTGTCACCTGGTGGATTATGGAGGCTGCTGAGACACAGGTTCCAATCTTCGTTCCTTTGCCAATTGTCACAGGGTTATTATTAATGTTGATAAATCGAACAGGTACATGGTCGTCTGCTGACAGTAAAGCCTTGCCGACTAAGATTCCACGTCCAACTTCCTCGTCATGGTTCCAGGGTTCCATGATGATGGGACTTCCTTGCTCCAATGTACCCTCAATCCGCGCTGCTACAATAGTCTCGCTCCGTTTCGGTAACAGGACGTCATCTTCTAACGTCTCCCCTTGCCGCTACCTCCACCCTTGGATGTAAGAAGATCTCCTCGGCACCCACCTCGAGTGTTCGGCTTCTAAAGTCCAGTTGGATTCCTTTGGCACCCATGATGTCCATTCCCAGAATATCATCTTCTTCAATATCTGTCATGATAGCTCGATGTGGAAATTTGACGGTCCCGATCGATATATCCACATCGATTTCCCCATAAACGGTGGCAGCTTCACCCGTAGCAGTTCTCAGACGCCATCTTGAGTTCACAAGTTGCTTCCTGGAAGACGTCAGAAGTCCACGTCGCAGGATCGTCTTCGATGCACCAGTATCCACCAACAAAGCGCATTTCTTTCCGTCGATCTGTCCATCTACGTAGACGCTGCTGTTATCACGCCGTAGGGATGCCACAAAGATGAGAGGGTCTTGAGAATGACGGGTCGAAGCTGCCCCCTCGGAGTCGACCCGCATTAGTTTTCCTGCGGCTGCGTGGATGATCCTTCCTCAGCAGCCTGTCTCGCACGTTTACAAGCTCTCTGGAGGTGGCTTAACTCCCCACAATTCCAACAAAGTACCGGTCTTCTCTTCTTATCCCATAGGTCCTGGATGGCGTTGATTGAGGCTTCAGTTGGATCTTGCTTGGTATTTTCCGCTATGTTTCCGCTGTCATTCATTGCTCGGACTCTCGCTGATCCTCGGGAAGCTTCTGCTGCGGCTTCGATCCCAAGCACAGCTGCCAGAGCACTGGTGAGGTCTTTTGGTCGAGTCAGGCGAACTGCTTTCTGCATTTCGATATCTCGCAATCCATCCACGAACGTTTGAACAGCTAGATATTCCAAAAGGGATTCTGGGGCTGACGGGTAGGCACAGTGGATCAATCGGGCTACATCCACTTCGAATTCTTGGAGACTCTCATTGGCTCTCTGTCGACGGTTCTTCATTTGTGATTGAAACACTTGCTGCAGATGTTCATGGCCATATCGCATGTCAAGACGTTTGACGAGATGATCGTAGCTATCGATTTCACCTTCCGGAATGGTTCGAGATGTTCAATGCATCACCCCGTAGAGCTACTGTTAGAGTCACAACCTTGTCTTTGGATGTCCACCCATTGGCTTTGGAAGCTGCTTCGAACTGCTTCAGATAGTTCGGCCACGATGTTTTGCCATCGAGTGTAGGTGGTTTTTCTCGATTGGTAGTAGTCACTGCATCTGGCCCTACTGTGGCTTCAATCATGAGTCCTTGACCATTTCCAGACTTCTCTAGCACAGATATTCTTTCTCTTTCGAGCTGCAGCTCCTTCTTCATTTCTTCTATCTGGGTGGTGAATTGGGTTGAAACCTGAGCTATAATCTCGTCCTGCTGAGACGCGATCTGTTCTTGCTGAGCAGCGATCTGAGTCAGAACCTCTTCCCGATGTGTTGATATCTGGGTGAATACTTCTTCTTGTTGAGCAGATATCTGAGAGGCAATCTGATCTTGCTGAGCAGAAAACTGAGCTAGGATCTGCGATGCGATCTGATCTTGCTGAGCAGTAATTTGTGCCAGAACATCGTCTCGCTGAGTTTTCATCTGGTCAGCAATATCCTGTCCCTGAGCGACAATTTGGTCCGTGAGGTCCTTTCGCTGAGCCGCTATCTGGTCCGCAATGTCCTGTCGCTGAGCCGCTATCTGGTCCGCGATCTTCTCCTGTTGAGCCACCATCTGGTCCGCAAAGTCCTGTCGCTGAGCCGCTATGTCCTGTCGCTGAGCCGCTATCTGGTCCGCAATGTCCTGTCGCTGAGCCGCTATTTGGTTCGCGATCTTCTCCTGCTGAGCCACTATCTGGTCCGCAATGTCCTGTCGCTGAGCCGCTATCTGTTCCGTGATCTTCTCCTGCTGGGCCACCATCTGGTCCGCAATGTCCTGTCGCTGAGCCGCTGTTCCGAGATACCAGCCAACATCGATTCCGCTGAAGCTGGTTCATCGAACATGAACGTCTCTGGATCTTGACCTACGCTCACCATATACTCTATGAGACGATGCTGAAGTGTAGCCTTGATCCCTGTTGTGTCGAGATCTCTCTCCTCCAACTCGCGTTTCGAGTCCAGCACTTTCAACTCGTGTAATTTCTGCATAACGACGGTCTGTTCACTTCACACTGAAATATCCCACACTTCTGACACCATTTGTTACTTTATTCGGGTGCAGAAGCGAACACGACACTATTTATTCTCGAACTGATTTATTTAAACTGAAGAAACACTAATTTATATCGAACTTATAACTACTATTTATGTAGATCGATTTATATCACGCGGTATATAACTGTCTTTCTGACACTCGCTGCTCAACTGCCTGACAGCAGTTGTTCGGTCGTTTATATATGAGATCACTTGGCAGGCTTTGGTTCGAAAAGGTTCTCGAGTGATCTTCCGTCTTATTGTTTTTGTTCTAGAAGCTTCTTAGAACAAAACCTCTCTCTCTAATTGTTCTATCGATTGTTTCCAGAACATTCCAGAATCTTCTGTGACGTTATTTGTCACTGCGGCATATATTGAGTGTTCGGAAATATGCTGGTGTATGTAGGAATCATTGAGAGGTTGGAGAGCAATCTGGGATGCGTGATATAGGATGCTCGTTGTACTCCTGCCTTCCTGCTGAAGTTTATGAAGCCCCTCCAAGGGGAATATCATTACAATATATCTAAACGATACGTTACCCACCCTAATGTAACCTACCCTAACGTAACCAGAAATGGAATACATGAACTTAGCAAAGTATTGTTTGTCTTATAGAAAGTTGTATATAGAAGATTTTTTGAATAATGTTGAATATATATTTCTTTCACAGTCCAGGGAACAAGTGAGCGGGAAAACTACCACTAGTACCAACCGGCACTCACCAAATCTCAATGATATTCAGAAGAATTACAATTTTCAGCGAAAACCTTTCTCTTATAAAAATTTGTATAGGGACGAGTGTCTCGAAAGTTTGAAAAGCGCCTTGTCCCAAATTGAAAGTTCATTTAGATCACGGGTAGTTGAAAATATCAACATTTCATTAACCACCGCATATGTAAAAGACCTGATTTCTTTCGAAGATGATGAATTGCCTGTCATCCCGTCCATTGAGACAGACCTGATTTCTTTCGAGGACGATGGGTCAATTTCACCACCTTCCGAGCTTAGTGACGAAAAAACGACTGAGGAAAATAAATTAGATTCGGACTCAAATTGTCTTTCGTAGGAATCCGAAGGATCAAGATTTTCACAAAACGATTCAAATCTGGTTTTGACGTCCACTGAGCAGGCCTTGACACAGGGCACCTTGGTTGGAATGAGTCCTAGGAGAATCGGAGAGTTCAACACAGGGGATGAGGTAATAGTGGTGTCCTTGGGGGAGGGGTTAAAGACAAACAACTGTCAAGTGGTTAGGGCCGTATTATATATTGAGGAAAATCGACGATGAAGATTTCGAGATAAAGCTTAGACCCATGGGAAATGGTAAAACTGACGTGGTGCATTATAGTAGGATACTACCCTACAACCACCCATGTGCTCCAACCTTTTTGTATTCGAATGAGGAGAAAGACGAAGAATAAGTCTGTTTTTTCCAGCTCCTCCTCACTTTGAGTCACTCGCCATATCATTATCATCCTGTATATATAAATATTCATTTTTTTCCTCAATTTTTTTCTGTTTCTCCTGGCAACGCCACTTCATGAAAACCTATATCAGATTACTAGAGTGATATATTTTCATTCAGAAAAATTTGACTTCATTTCATTAGATCTAGATAATTCTATTCAAATCAGGAGAGAATTTCAAAAATCGATATTTCTTGTTTATATTATTTTTGTTCTAGTACTACATTTCAAGTTTCGATTTATCAGCGATGTCAACAATGTTTGAATTTTATTCTGAATAGCAACGAAAATATAACATGTTCATTTCTGCAATTTGGTCAACGCGACCGAAGTTCAATCCACGCTGCTGTAGATGGGTCACACAGCTGATGATATCACCATATTATTGTAGGTAAGATCATATTTCACGAAAGTCACTAGCACAAGACAACTCGATAAAAACAATGCGCGGAGATCTTGCATAGGACGGCTGGACATTTAATACTTATTCAATTTACCATTAACTGTATATGGTTTTAGTATACAGGGTGACTCCAAATTTCGAATACAAAACTGAGGCATAGAGACATTGTTTTCCTGTTGTAATTTTTGTTTCATTTAAGTTCTAAATAAGTTCTTCCTGAGAATTTGATTTTTATTTATTCGTTAATTCTTCTGATTTTTCTTTGAAATAATAGATTTTGAGCGGTAGCAAATGAATTACAAAAGCCTTGAAGTTTCGTCTATTCTCGAATTGAGCAAAGATAATTTAGAGAGGAAACTTCTTGATTTCAAGAATTGTTTTAGTATTTTTCTTTTTGAAAGAGTGACTTAACGTCATTAACTGGACTCTAGGTATGCAGAAGGTTAGGAAGAGGTGAGATATTTGTGTTTTTCAGTTATATCTACAAGATGTTTGTTATTAGCACATCGAAGAGTGATTTGTTTGAGAATTTTATGTATTTGGGAAATTGGTACCTTGGTATAGTGAAGCAAGTTGTTAAATTTGAATTGAATTTTTTTTGTAAGAAGATGGAATTGAGAATATAATATAGAGAGAAATAAGTGATGAATGTTGAATTAGAGATGAGGAGTTGTATATTGAAGATGATTGATGGTATAGTAAAGATTAATAATGATGAATTTGAAGATGATTTATGAGATATTGAAGATGAGATGGTATATTGAGGATGATTAATAGTGTATTGAAGATTATGGAAGTTATTGTTGAATTTTTGTGATGAATTGATACGAGATTAATTTTATTTTACTGATGAGTTTAGTAGTGTTTGATAAACAGTTCGGCTAGGGAAGTTCGGCAGATGCTTTGTCAATTACAAAAGTGGAAATTCACCCTGCGGCCAAGACATAACACGTAAGTTATGTGCTATGTTATGAAAAGGAGATATCATTTTGAGTGATATATATATGGATTTTAGTGTTGAGATAATCGAATTATATTTTACTATGAGTTCAGTGATGATTACTAAACAGTTCGGCTAGGGAAGTCTGGCAGATGCTTTGTTAGTTACAAAAGTGGAGATTCACCCTTTGGCCAAGACATAACACGTAAGTTATGTGCTATGTTATGAAAAGGAGATATTATTTTGAGTGATATATATATATATATGGATTTTAGTGTTGAGATAATCGAGTAATATTTCACTATGAGTTTAGTAATGATTACTAAACAGTTCGGCAGAGGGAAGTATGGAGGAAGCCTGCAATATTGGTGAATACTACCCTTAGGGCCAATTCGTGGCACATAAGTGTCATCCAATGCGTGTTGCAATCAAGTTATCGCAAGAGGATGCAATGTGATGAGTGATTGGAAGTAATCAAATTGTTTCAGATATCTAGAGGATATAATCCAATATTCGTCGTTGATATTAGCCAGGAAAGTAGTTGTCTTCTCATAAATATCTCTACGATTTGATCTAATGAAAGCGAGGTACTAATTTGAAATTTCAAGTGCATCATTATGATGTGATATGACAATAGTATGTGATGAGAGCGAAATGTTATGTTTTCAGATTCCATTAGTTGTTTTGTCTCTTTTTCCAGTGAAAACCACTCTGCTCACCTACCGAACCAGAGGAGATTTTTTTCTGTTTGTTGATGCACGAACGATTGCAGTGACCGTATTGAACGACTTTTAAGTGTTTATAACCTCTCTATCTTAACGCCTCACAAGGAAACTATTGAAGCGGACAAGTTCGCAGTGACCATATGAGACAACTTTCAAGCAGGTATAACGCACACAGCTTGCAGAACAAGAAACCCCGACTTCGACTATGTTTACACTGTAACTCTGCAGTATAACATCTGACATTCATACAGTCGAAGCAGATACGACTGCAGTGACCTAATAAGACGACTTCGGAGGGTATATAGCGAGTACAATAGGCAAATGGTGATAAATCGACTTCATCGTTGTGCACACCATATCTCTCTATCTTATGATCTTACATTGACACAATGGAAGCAGACAAGTTTGCATTGACCATATGAGATGACTTCCAAGCGATTATAACGCACACAGCTTGCAGAACAAGAAACTCCGACTATGTCTATGCTTACACTGTAACTCTGCAGTCCAGCATCTGACATGCATACAGTTGAAGTAGATACGATGGCAGTGACCATATAAGACGACTTTGAAAGGTATATAACGAGTTCAATAGGCGAATGAAGATACATTGACTTTATCGTTGTGCACACTATATCTCTTTATCCTATCATCCCACATAGACACTTTTGAAGCAGACAAGTTAGCAATGACCATACAAGACGACTTTCAAGCAGGTATAACGCACACAGCTTGCAGAACAAGAAACTTCGACTTCGACTATGTTTACACTGTAATTCTGCCGTCAAGCATCTGACATGCATACAGTTGAACCATATACGATGGCAGTGATCGTATGAGACGACACTGAAGGGTATATAACGAGTTCAATAGGCAAATGAAGTTACATCGACTTGATCTAGTGCACACTCTATCTCTCTATCCTATCATCTCGGATGGATACTATTTAAGCAGACGAATGTGCAATGCCCATATGAGACGACTTCTGAGCGGATATAGAGCACACAACTTGCAGAACAAGAAACTTCGACCTTCATTATGTTCTTCACAGTAACTCAGAAGTCTAGCATCTGACATGCATACAGTTGATGCAGAAACAGAAGCAGTGACCGTATAAGACGACTTTGAAGAGATTATAACGGGTACAATAGGCAAATGGAGATACACCGACTTCATCGTTGTGCACACTATATCTCTCTGTCCTATCATCTTACATGGACACTATTGGAGCGCACAAGTTCGCAATGACCCATATAAGACGACTTCCAAGAAGGTATAACGCACACAGCTTGCAAAACAAGAAACCTCGACTTCGACTATGTTTACACTGTAACTATGCAGTGAAATATCTGACATGCATACAGTTGAAGCAGATACGACTGCAGTGACCATATGGGACGACTTTGAAGGGTATATAACGAATACAATAGGCACATGGGGATACATCGATACATCGTTGTGCAAACTATAAATCTCTATTTTATCACCTCACATGAACACTATTGAAGCAGACAAGTTTGCATTGACCTCATAAGACGACTTCCAAGCGAGTATAACGCACACAGCTTGCAGAACAAGAAACTCCGACTTTGACTATGTTTACAATGTAACTCTGCAGTGCAGCATCTGACATGCATACAGTTGAAGCTGATACGAAGGCAGTGACCATATGAGACGACTTTGAAGGGTATATAACGAATACAATAGGCACATGGGGATACTCCGATACATCGTTGTGCACACTATAAATCTCTATCCTATCACCTCACATGAACACTATTGGAGCAGACAAGTTTGCATTGACCTCATAAGACGACTTCCAAGCGAGTATAACGCACACAGCTTGCAGAACAAGAAACTCCGACTTTGACTATGTTTACACTGTAACTCTGCAGTGCAGCATCTTGCTACGCTATTTCTGAATAAAACTATCTAATCACTGGAATGCAAGGAAAAGCACAGCAGTCACCGACTAACTCAATCAATGCTATGGGTTCGAACCAGAAAAATTTATATCACGCCAGTCAATTGTGAGAGCCAGTCCAACTCACAGGCTGCTCCTGATATTGATGGAGAATTCCAAGTGATTGTAACAATAATGAGCGTTGAAATAATGAAAAGAAAATAAATCAATGGTGTGGTGTGGTTTGAAGACTGCACATATCTCTCGAGTATAGGAAAGGTTGGTGGAATACAAAAACTCTGACAGTATATTCACAAACCTCTATTCAATGGATCATTCACTACAGGAGAAAATACATGTACGTTACCCCAAAGTCCCTGGCAAGTACCAGACCAGGTAGATCTTCCTATGTCCCGTTGTGATCACAAGGGGCTGACAACTGGAAGTGGTCCTGAAAAATATATATCAATGGGCTCGAGATCAGTGTCTCTAATTACTAGCCCAACACTCTATATATGAAGGTTTGATAAATATCACTGTTGAATATAATATGTACGTAAAATTCAGATTGGCAAGCTCTATGCAAATTAATTCCCGGAAACGATATAGTGTGAAGTTTGAAAAATAGAATTATAAAGTTGAGATACAGATATATATCTACATATATATAGTTACGGTCCTGTCTTTAACCAGTCCAAAAACTTCCTGTCCTGAATATTGAGGAGGATGCCGCACTTGTGTTGATTCAGCGTTGAATAGACGTGACCTCCAACAAACACTTGAAGTAACCTCAAAGTCCTCAGCCTGATCTAGAGATTCAGAGTCAGATGTACCTGCTAGCTCGATGGTGCGGATGATAGAATTAACCCGAAGGGGGTAGGAGTTAACCCTATGATAATGTAGAATTAAACATTGCAAAATTCTCAAACATACGGTACATACCTCAGCGTCTGGATTGTTCAAAATGGCGGCATGTGACAACTCGTAAAAATCCCCAATATGGGAAATCTTCCTTTGTATGACAAATCACAATGACTCTACTAGTCCACAATAATAAAAGGAAGATTGTACATACAGGTAATCAATAGAAATCCACTATAAGTGATTATATATGATTATTGAAACCTGCTACGGTATCACAAGCCGACTCTCGTATCGTCACCACAGGAAAGAAGCCGTAACACCCGTTGAATTCGAAACTTCACTTCAATTATGACAACTGTCAAACATTTGCCAAATCTTTGATGTTTATCGGTCACCAAGGATCCATAACAATGAAGAATAGCCAAATGCACAAAAATATTATACAAGGTGATCAGAAAAACAATATGCACGATATATTCTTCAACGAACGAACGTTTTTGGTATGCACACTGAGGATCATAGAAATAGTAGTAGTAGATTCTTCTCAATGAAATGAAGCAAACTCATGACTAATGAATAAAATGAGTACTTATGATTCTACTGAATTTGAACTGTAACAACTCCCCCTCTTCTTCCGGAGGAAGTGAAGTTCCATGAACTTTACTGACGATAATTAAAATGAATTTAAGTAACCAAGAACGAACGTTGTTGATGAAGATACAATATTAGGATGATTAACCTAATCTGGAAAATTATTGTCGAGATTCGATTGATCCAACTTGAGATCTTGAACATGCCAAATCCCCTTTTGGTTTCCTTGCCCATCCTCTAACTCATATGTCCAAGCACCAATTTTTCTACGAATTTTAAAAGGTCCGACAAACTTAGGAGCAAGCTTCGCCGTGAAATAATCAATAGCATCAGACTGAACTCTGTTTCTTCGCCAAACTTTATCACCCTGTGCAAAAGTAACCATACGCCTATGGGAATCAAAAATTTTCTCACTACGGTCTTGGGATTTCAGAAGACGAGAAGAAACATCATCATACATTTTACGGAAACCTTTTTGACACTGTTCAATATCATCAGTAGGATCCAAATCGTGTGCTGGTACCTGATTCAGATAATCTTGACCATAAAGTTTATATTTCCTACCAAAATTTATGAAATATGGACTGAAACCCACGGTTTCATGACGAGCAGTGCGAATAGCACAACCAATAGCAGCAAGATTCACATCCCAGGTTCGATGATTGCCCTGTACATAAGATGAAATCATAGTCTTTAAAACTCGGTTGACTCGTTCGGTCGGATCCGCACGTGGCAAATAAGAAGCAGTATATGAAATATAAGTTTTATACTTCAGACACAAGTTCTGAAATTCTTTACTTTTCATGGGTTCACCATCATCACAAATAAGGTATTGAGGAGCACCATATACAAGAAAAATAGCCTCTTCCACAAACTTCGACAAAGACTTGCCTGTAGCAGTTCTCATCGGAGAAATTACAACATATTTACTGAAGAAATCAGTAACAAACAAACAATGGACATGACCCTGTGATGATCGAGGAAAAGGACCCATAAAATCTAAACTTATCATCTGCCAAGGTTGTTAAATATTAGGACGAGTTCCCATAAGACCCGCGGGTGCTTTTTGCTCAGGTTTCTGTTCAGCACGAACTTTACAAGACTTTACATAATTTAGAATATCACACTTCATCTTAGGCCAATAATAAGAACAACGAATTTTCCAAAAAGTTTTGAAACTACCCACATGGCCTGACGTAGGATCATCATGATAACGGCGCAGAATTTCTTTCCCACGATCTTTTGGGACAACGAGTTTCCAATAATCTGAAGTTCTAAATAATTCAGGAATTTGACATTTCACGTACTTATACAAGGTATCATTTTCAACCCGCCAAGTAGCAAATTTCTCAGGATGAGCTAAAACTTTCTCACACATACCCAAGTACCAAGTATCACTAGTAACAACGCAAGTTCTATCAGTAACTTCCTCAATGGTAGCAACAGGAACTGCTCGTGACATAAAATCAGGAACAATATGATCCTTGCCTTTCCTATGGATCAATTCAAAATCATACGGTTGCAGACGGAGTATTCAGCGTGCAAGTCGACCTTGAGGATCCTTGAGATTCTGTAACCATAAAAGTGAAAAATGATCCGTTATAACCTTGAAATGAACACCTTCTAGATAATGACAAAGTTTTTCAATGGCCCAAATGACCGCAAGTGCTTCTCGTTCAGTAGTACTGAAATTGCGTTCTTGTTTAGTAAGTGACCGAGACAGAAAACAAATGACCTTTTCACCTTCCGGAAATTCTTGAGACAACACACCACCAATTCCATATGCAGACGCATCAGTTTGGAGAATAAAAGTTTTACTGGAATCAGGACAAGTTAAGATAGGCGCTGTGACAAGACATTCTTTGATGGTGCGAAATGAATTCTCACACTCGTTTGACCAGTTCCATTCAACATTCTTTTTCGTCAAATCAGATGAAGGTGATGAAATTGAAGAAAAATTGGGTATGAAACGACGATACCAGGAGGCAGTACCTATGAACCTACGGATTTGTTGGACATCTTCGGGAGCAGCAATACTGAGGATGGCTTGAACCTTTTCTGGGTCTGGATGTAGACCATGCTCATTCACAATGTAACCGAGATATTTTAGTTGAGGCAAACAAAATTTACACTTTTCAGGACTCACCACTAAACCAGCTGCATGCAAATTATCGAAAACCAATGCTATGGTCTTGAGATGAGAATCAAAGTCTTGAGAAACAATAACTATGTCATCAAGATAAACCAAAACCGAAGGCTGCAGTTCGGGTCCCAGCACAGCTCCTATAATCCTAGTCCAGGTTGCTGGAGCATTTGTTAAACCAAATGGCATGCGCAAAAACTGAAATAATCCGCGACCAGGTACAGTAAACGCTGTATATTCCCTAGACTCTGGCTTCAAAGGAATCTGAAAATATGCTGATTTGATATCAAGCGAGCTCAGATACTTTGCATCTCTCAACTGATCAAGAATATGTGAAATGTATGGCAAAGGGTAAGCATCTTCCTTAGTATGAGAATTCAGCTGACGAAAATCAATGCAAAATCCATAAGTCTCATCTTTTTTTTCAACAAGACAAACGGGTGAAGACCAAGCACTTTTTGAAGGTTCGATAATTCCCTTCTTCAACATTGATTCCACTTCATCATCAATGATCTTCTGTTTGAAAGGACTACAAGGATAATATCTCTGTTTGATAGGCTTAGTACCAGGTAAGAGTTCAATTCCATGATTACCAACATTGCACAAACCCAAATTTGTTCCCATTGCCGCTAACTTTTGTTCAACCACATTATTCAATTGAGTTCGTTGTTCAGAAGTCAAATTAGTGTCACTCTGTATACCCTGATTAGGGTTGAACTCAACGGAATCTACATTATTTGTGAAATGCCAAACATCATCACGAAGATCTGGAAGAATATTCATAATTCTCCAGAAATCAATACCTAAAATTAATTTTTGCGAGATTTCAGGAACAACCAGTATATCAATTACATGAGTTTTTCCCATCAAGGATATTGGAGTAGAAATATAACCTAAACTCGAACAAGATTGTCCATCGGCCACAATACAACTAGTATAATTGGAAGTGAGAAATAAACCTAGATTTTCTAAAACTCTATAACTAGACAAATTAACCAGAGTTCTTGAACTTCCACTATCAAGTAGACCCAAAAATGTATAACCCGAAACATTTACTTCAATATAAGGAGGTTGATCATCTCGTGCATGAGAGATAATATAATTCAATAGAACAGTTTCAGGAAAATCAGTATGACAATTTTTGGAAGTGGAATTAACAGAACAATCGGAGGAAAACTGACCACTAATCAATTCCTCCGTGTTTCGTTTCCCGCATTACAATGATCACAAGTTCTCAAAGTGGCCCCAGGTGATCCACATCTGAAACAATGTATTCTTCTAGGTGCATTACAGTCCCTATTGAGGTGTCCCGTTTTTTGACGATTATAACAGGTAATTGGATTTTGAGGCTTGAAATGACTCACTTCATGAACAGAAACTCTACCAGGTTTGAACTTGGACGTAGAAGGCGCAACAACAAATTCTGAATCAACAAAATCAATATTTTTCTGACTGGGTGGAGCATAATTATCAACACGATATTTCTTGGTTTCAAGTTTCAGACATTCACTTTCAACTTCTTGCAAGGTATTAACATGTGGTAACTGGGAAGTATAAAATGGTGAGAGATTTCTAATAACAATATCTAACTGAGTTTGATTTGACATAGAACCATATCTTCTGAACATTGATCTCATACAATTTAAATAATCAATAATGTGATGGATTTTGAGGGGTTCTGGGTCTAGAAGGTTCACTGTCGTAGGTGGAACATATTCCACAACTTTATTTAGCAACAGATTACAAACTTATTGAACTTTTTGTAAGACAAACGTAAAAAAGTACCAAAAAAAGTGTCAATACTGACAATGTCTTCCTTGCGTCAGGTGCCTTACATAGGCGTCGGCAGTAATGGGAAAACGGGATGGTCATTATAACGTGTTACAACTTCTCCCCCTTTGCAGTACACGTACGTCCCGTGTGTGGTGCAACATAAAAGTAGTTACAACAAGTACACTTTGGTTTGACCACCCTTCGCTTGGTTGAGCTAGGGGAATTCCCAGGCTGGAATTCTTATATTGTGTCTGCTGAGACTGAGTCGGTCGGATGGGGCTGATTCTCAGCAGGAACAGCTTCATGGGGTGAACCATTCCTAGAGATTTCATCGTCAGACGGATTTCCAGCTGATAGGGTGCGTGCTGGTCGACCTCGTTTTCGCAAGGGTCTGACTGGTGCTGGGTCATCCTCACTAGTATATAGGGTAGGGGCTGATGCATGATACTTTCCTGATAGAATTTCTGGTTCGCTCAAGGATGCCACAACATAAGTGGTTGGAGAGATAACCTGCATGATTTGATAGGGTCCATCTCGTTTGGGTGCAAATTTTGAAGTGTATGACTCTTTAGCTCTACTCGAAGCGTGGACGTTCACTAATACCTTATCTCCAAGTTTGAAGACAGCATTACGTCTATGAGCATCCTGATACTGGTTCCTTCTATCTTGTGCACGCTCGTGATTCACACGTGCTTCGCGTAAGGTTGCACCTATACATGCTAAATAGGGAGTGATTTGGGTAGTGAAGTTGTCGTTTTCCACTATGGCTCGTTGATCTCTATGCACATCGTCTGGTGTCCTCAATTCACGACCAAATGTCAGGTATGCAGGGGTGAATTGAGTGGATTCACACTTGGCTGTGTTAATCGCGAACCTTATGGATGGTAATTTGTCAATCCACTTGGTATGATCATGTGAAGTGAGAATGGCAAACTGCGTCTTCATGTCGCGATTCTTACGCTCGACGGGATTGGCTTCGGGGTGATAGACAGGAACCAGGCTCTGCTGAAAACCGAGGGCATGCGCTACTTGCTGCATCACGGCTCCAACAAATTGAACTCCATTATCGCTAATCACTCGTCTGGGTAGACCATACCTTAGTATTACTTCATCAATCAAACATCTTGCACAGGCATCTGCAGTCGCTGTCTTCAGCGGAAACAACTCTACCCATCTGCTGGCTGTATCCTCTATTATGAATACCCATCGTTCGCCAGTAGAGGCTTCAGGGGGTGGGCCGAAAAGGTCCACGGATAGAACCTCAAATCTCTGAGATTGAGTAGGCGTTTGCAATAGTCCTGTGGGCTTCAGGTTGGATGCTTTGAAACGTTGGCAGTCGATACATTTACCAACATGTTCGCTAACTGATCTTCTCATGCCGGGCCAGTAGTATCGGGCAGCAATTCTGCTCAGGGTTCTGTCTACTCCATAATGTCCTGCTAGTTCGGAATCGTGAAACTCTTTCAGAATGCTAGGCACTTGGCTTTTCGCAGCTACCAGCTGTGGTTGTTCCTCGTCAATGTCAGGTGCATATCTATATGGTATACCATTGTTCATAATAAATCCTCTCTCCACCCATTTCTTGTAGTCGACTTCAGTAGTGGGTTTTTCAAGACAGGTGATGATTTTTTCCAAATCTGGGTCGGCAAGCTGTTCTGTACGAACTTCGTTTGATGAGCGAGTAGGAAAATCAATAGTTACTGTATTTATCTCTGTTTCTTCGATCGGAGGTCGTGACAGAGTGTCTGCAACTACGTTTGATTCACCACTTATGTAGTCAATTCGAAGGTCAAAGCATTGCAGTGCTAACGACCATCTGGCTAGACGACCGCTAGGTGATTTTAGGGACATTAACCACTTGAGCGGTTGATGGTCGCTTTGTACAATCGTAGTGGCACCTTCCAAATATCCTCTGAATTTCTGAACGGCCCACACTACTGCGAGTGCTTCTCGCTTTGACGTGGAATAATTCTTTTCAGCGGAGGTAAGTAGGCGACTGGCGTACTCGACAGGACGTTCATCTGTTTCCTCCCCCTGGAGTAAACATGCACCAAGAGCATATGCTGAAGCGTCTGTGCGTAGCAGGTATGGCAGTCTAGGATCAGCTTGGCGAAGAATCGGTGCTGTGCTCAATTTTGTCTTCAGGGTATTGATCGATTCGATTTGATCTTGTCCCCAGATCCATTTTGCATTTTTCTTCGTCAGCTTCGATAATGGTTTAGTGATATCCGCAAAATTTTCAATGAATCTCCTAAACCAAGAGCAGGTTTGTAAGAAACTCAGAAGCTGCTTGACATTTCGTGGCGACTGCATATTGAGAATAGCAGATACCTTGGATTCGTCAGGTTGTATCCCATTGGGTGAAATAATATGTCCGAGATATCGTACGGACTGGCAGGCAAAATAACATTTTCCTCTGTTCAGAGTGAGCTTATATAATTCCAATCTTTGGAATAATTTTCTGAGGTCGCTGATGTGTTCCGAAAAATCAGACGAGATCACGATCAGATCATCTAGATATACCAATAACAGCATACTCTGTAGACCTGACCTGAATCTGTCCATCAACCTCTGGAATGTTGAAGGTGCGTTTCGTAGTCCGAAAGGTAGGCGGGTATATCTGTATGTTCCGAATGGTGTGACAAACGCTGTTTTGTCACGGTCCGAGGGACGTACCGAAACTTGATGGTACCCAGATTTCAGATCCAATGTTGACATATAGGCACTTCGTTTAGCGGCGTGGAGGAGGTCATCAATCCTGGGCAGAGGGTAGCGATCTGCTCTGGTGATTGCATTTAATCCTCTGTAGTCGATAGTCAGCCTAGTACTACCATCCTTTTTAGGTACCAAGACTACCGGAGCAGCATATGGTGATTCGCACTCTTCAATTGTGCCATTTTCCAGGAGTTTGTCCAATTCCTCTCTCAATATACATTTTTTCGGGTCAGACATGCGGTACGGTGGCACAGCTATCGGAGTATCATCCATCAGTGTGTGTACAGAATTTATTATCATGGATTATCGAAGTTAATCACTCTATGTATTATTCTGATATATGAAATGAGTTGTCATGGAAAAATGTTGTGGAGAGAGAAATAATTTGTTTTCAATAAACCAAGTTTTCATAAAAATACCATTCAATCAATCAATTCATTCAAACACAAAGCGAATCGAATCAAAAACCAAAACATAATGGTCCTTCGTCGCTCGGATATTCAAGTACCTGTTTAATTAAAGTCCTAAGTGAAAGAAAAGCTGTTCGTCACGAGCCAAGCAGTGAAGAGCAGAGTGAGTCCGTCTATTTCCTTTCTTTCCCAATCCATCCCTATTCCCAGTATTGTTTCAATCTGTTTGATATTCAAATATTATCATGCCAAAAAGAGGACAGCAAAATAATGATGAAATCACACCTTTACTCAGACAAAGAGAGTCAATCAATGCTAGACTGCGTCTTTTTGGTGATTATTTGGAAGATATGAATAACACTATCATTGAAATAGGTTTAAATAATCTTGATAAGGCCATAATGATTCAATTGAAGGATAGACTCAACAGAACTGAAAATCTCTTCGAGGATTTTGAAATTTGTCAAAATTCTTTGGAAGGTGTCATGGATATGTCACATGAATTAATCGAAGACAGAAAGCAATTTGAATCATTATATTTCACGTTGATAGCACAAGCAAAGAAAATCATTTTGGAATACAATGACATTATGTCAGAATCTGAAAATAAATCTCAAAAAACACAGAGCGATACTTCGACTAGTTCAGAATTTGCACTAACTGGTATTCGTTTGCCTCAAATTCAGCTTAACAAATTCAATGGTAATTCAGAATACTGGTTAGAATTCCGTGATACATATGAATCACTGATCCACAATAACCCAACATTGACTGATATTCATAAATATCATTATTTACGATCTACTCTGGAAGGAAGTGCCAAGCAAGTTATTGTATCTTTGGAATTTACTGCTGCTAATTACAATGATGCTTGGAAATTACTCCATGAAAGATACAACAACACTCGTTTACTATTAAACAATCATTTGAAATCAATTTTCAATTTTCCAAAAATCATTCAAGAATCAGCTAATGATATTCAAAGGTTAGTTGATGTAATCTCAAAACATTTGCAAGCTCTCCAGTCTCTAGGAGTCGAAACAACTAACTGGGATCCAATAATTATATACAGTATGAGTCAAAAACTTGATGATGTCACATCTCGCGAATGGGAGGAATACAAGGTGAAAACTGACCTTCCTTCGTTGGATGAATTCAAATCATTCTTGAGAAGTAAATCAAACTTACTGCAAACTCTTAATTCAAACAAAATGCCTCAAAACTATAATACAAGAGGATCATTTCAAAAATTCAAATCCAATCAATCAAATACATTCACTACATCAACATTTCGAATGAGATGTAAACTGTGTCAAGAAAATCATTCAATTTTCAATTGCCCCAAGTTCTTGAATCTATCAGTTCGAAACAGAATTGAACACGCTGATCAGTTGAGATTATGCAAGAATTGTTTAAAATCAAATCATTCTTCAAACAACTGTTTGATGACTGTTGGATGTAAGAAATGTGGTTCAAAGCATAACACATTATTGCATATAGAATGGCAGAACAACGAAAATCAAAACCAATCTATCAATCAGGTATCAACCAATGAAGAATCGAAAAATCAACCTTCTTCCTCAATTGTATGTGTTACTGTATCAGAACCTCAATCAATAAACATGTCGAATCAGAATGTCGATGAAATTGATACTGTATTTCTTTCCACAGCATTAGTTCAGATTACTGATTCGTTCAATAATACACATACTTGCAGAGCCTTACTGGATTCGGCAAGTCAATCAAACATGATCACTCAAGAATTATGCGAAAGGTTACAGTTAGAAAAAACAAATTTCGATACGTCAGTAATAGGTATTGGTCAAATATCTTCAGTTATCAAACATAGAGCTGCCTTTACCATTCATTCCTGTCACAACAATTTCAGAACTAACATTTCATGCTTAGTTATTCCTCAAATTAGTTCAAATATTCCACGCCAATCAGCTAGGTCACCGATTAAAATCCCAGGAAATATCAGATTAGCAGATCCAACATTCAATACTCCAGGTACAATTGATATGCTAATTGGTGCAGAAATATTTTATCACCTTTTATGTGTAGGTCAGATAACTTTAGGTGAACACCAGCCCATTTTACAAAAAACAGTTTTGGGATGGGTAATTTCAGGCCCTTTGAGATCTGTAGGTTTCACTAATCCGTCATGTTTCCTGAATCTCAATGATATTAATTTAGATGTGCAAAATCAGTTGAAAAAATTCTGGGAACTTGAGGAGTGCTCATCAGTGGCTGAACAAATGTTAACACCTGAAGAACGAGAATGTGAAACCTTGTTTCAATCCACTACCAGTCGTTCAGAAAGTGGTCAATTCATAGTGAAATATCCTCTTTAACAATCTCCATCCTATCTTGGTGATTCTAAGCAAAAGGCAATTAGACAGTTCTTCTCATTAGAGAACAAATTAAACAAGAACCCAAAGTTATGTCAAATGTACAAAGATTTTATGAATGAATATATAAAATTAGGACATATGTCAAAGGTTGATTTGTCATCAACAAATGATCCAGTTTCATATTATCTTCCACATCATGGGATTCTTAATGAAATGAAAATAACCACGAAACTTAGAGTTGTATTCAACGGTTCATCACCAACAACTTCTGGATGGTCATTAAATGATCTTCAAATGATAGGTCCCACCATACAGGATGATCTTTTCTCAATCATCTTGAGATTCAGGAAACATAATGTGGTAATTTGTTCCGACGTGGAAAAAATGTATCGCCAAATATTGATTCATCCTAGTCAAAGATCTCTGCAACAAATTGTTTGGAGATCAAATCGAAATGAGCAAATTGAGACATATAAATTAAATACCGTTACATACGGAACAACAGCTGCTCCATTTCTTGCAGTAAGATGCTTGAAACAATTAGCAATAGACCATAGTGTCAATCATCCAAAAACATCCAATGTCATCCTGAAGGATTTTTATATGGATGACTTGCTAACTGGTGCAGAAACTACAAGTCAAGCAGTTCAACTGGCAAAAGAAATATATTCCATTTTAAAAGGTGCTTCTTAATTCTCCGAAAATGGTCTTCAAATAAACAAGAAGTTTTGCATGAATTAGAAATGAGTGAATCTTCATTTCACGTCCTCAAATTAGGCGAAAAGGAAACGTCAAAAACACTTGGTCTTTATTGGCACAGTCAATATGACATTTTGTAATATAATATTGATGTTTCCACTGATTCCAAAGTAGTAACAAAAAGAACTATTCTTTCAGAAATATCTCAGATTTTCGATCCTTTAGGTCTAGTGAGTCCCTGTATTATATTAACAAAAATCTTATTACAAGAACTATGGTTACATAAAATTGCTTGGGACGAAAGTATTCCATTATCTCTGGATACAAAATGGAGATATTTCAAAAATAAACTAAACTCAATTAATGATCTAAAAATTCCAAGACATGTCATTCATGAGAATGCTAGTCGCGTGGAACTTCATGGATTCTCAGATGCATCTTCTGTTGCTTATGGTGCTTGTATTTATGTCAGAAGTATCACATCTTCAGAACAAATTCATATTTCCTTATTGTGTGCTAAATCAAAGGTAGCTCCCATTAAACAATTGACTATTCCACGTTTGGAACTTTGTGCTGCCTGGCAAAAGAAATATATTCCATTTCAAAAGGTGCTTCATTAATTCTCCGAAAGTGGTCTTCAAATAAACAAGAAGTTTTGCATGAATTAGAAATGAGTGAATCTTCATTTCACGTCCTTAAATTAGGCGAAAAGGAAACGTCAAAAACACTTGGTCTTTATTGGCACAGTCAATATGACATTTTGAAATATAATATTGATGTTTCCACTGATTCCAAAGTAGTAACAAAAAGAACTATTCTTTCAGAAATATCTCAGATTTTCGATCCTTTAGGTCTAGTGAGTCCCTGTATTATATTAACAAAAATCTTATTACAAGAACTATGGTTACATAAAATTGCTTGGGACGAAAGTATTCCATTATCTCTGGATACAAAATGGAGATATTTCAAAAATAAACTAAACTCAATTAATGATCTAAAAATTCCAAGACATGTCATTCATGAGAATGCTAGTCGCGTGGAACTTCATGGATTCTCAGATGCATCTTCTGTTGCTTATGGTGCTTGTATTCATGTCAGAAGTATCACATCTTCAGAACAAATTCATATTTCCTTATTGTGTGCTAAATCAAAGGTAGCTCCCATAAAACAATTGACTATTCCACGTTTGGAACTTTGTGCTGCCTTAGTTTTATCCAAACTTTATTCAAAGGTCATCAATTCTATGAGTTATCATTTTGATTCGGAATTTTTCTGGACAGATTCTGCAGTAGTTTGACATTGGATAAACAAAGAACCGTGTTATCTCCAACAGTTTGTTGCAAATAGGGTTACACAAATTCAAAGCCTCACAAAGTCAGATTATTGGCGACATGTTGTTTCTGAAGATGATCCCGCAGATGTTTTGTCTAGAGGTATTCAACCAGATTTACTAGATGAATGCTCACTGTGGTGGGTTGGCCCAAACTGGCTTTCAAAGGAACAATATCAGTGGCTCAATACATGCCCACAAGATCAAGATATACCGGAACTCAAAAAACTTGGCAATTTGTGTATGACCAACACGTCAGGAAATGAAATATTCCCAATTGATAAATTTTCTAATTCCAGCAAATTGAAACGTGTAACGGCATATATTTTACGATTCATCTACAACTGTCGTTTTCCTGAAAAGCGGAAGAGTGGAGTTTTAACAGTGAATGAATGTGATCTTGCTATTTTGTCTCTAGTAATAATTGTTCAAGAACAGCATTTTTCAGATATCATAATTCATTTGAAAAATTATAAGCATAATCAATTGAAAGAAACTATTGCAAGTTCAAGTCCATTTTTAGATCATGATGGTATTCTGAGAGTAGGAGGGAGACTGCAAATGTCTAAATATCCCTATGAAAAAAGACACCCAATTTTATTGTCGGCTAAACATCATTTCACCAAACTGTTGTTTGATTATGAACATTCGAGACTTTTCCATGCAGGACCTCAACTACTTCTTTCTTCAATTCGAGAATATTACTGGCCACTGGGTGGAAGATGTTTAGCAAGGAAAACAGTACGTTCATGTGTGAGATGTTTTCGCTACAATCCATCTCAACCCAACCCAGTGATGGGAGTATTACCAAAAGATCGAGTAAAAATTGCACCTCCGTTTAATTTCACAGGTGTGGATTACGCCGGGCCCTTCAATATCAAAGAAAAACATGGAAGAGGTTCAAAATCAATTAAATGTTGGGTTAGTTTATTCATATGTTTCGTTACAAAAGCCATTCATTTAGAACCTGTAACTCAAATGTCATCTGAAGCGTTTTTGGCTATGTTCAGACGATTTGTATCTAGAAGAGGTAAACCACAAACAATTCATTCAGATAATGGAACAACCATGGTTGGTGCAAATTCAGAACTCATCGAATTGGGATCATTTCTGTTAGACTCCAACCAAACTATATCTGAACATGTTGCTAACGATGGTGTAAACTGGTTATTTTTACCAGCATACAGTCCAAATTTCGGGGGACTATGGGAAGCTGGTGTAAAATCTTCCAAATATCACCTGAAAAGAGTGATGTCAAATGCATTGTTGACATACGAAGAATTTTATACTGTTTTGACACAAATTGAAGCAATACTAAACTCCCGTCCTCTAACCCCTTTATCTTCTGATCCATCTGACCTTGAACCCTTAACTCCATACCATTTCCTAATCGGCCGAAAACTCACTTCATTACCTGACCCATCTTTAACCCATATCCCGGAGAATCGATTATCAAGATTCCAGAGGATTCAACAAATTCAGCAGCATTTTTGGTCAAGATGGGAAAAAGAATATGTCTCTGAACTGCAGCAGAAACAGAAATGGAAGATTAATCAATGTAAATTGAAAGTCGGTGATATGGTACTCATCAAACAAGATAATTGTCAATCAATTCAATGGCCCATCGGTAGAATTATCGATATTCATCCTGGACCAGATGGTGTTGCCAGAGTAGCCTCGATCAAGACGTCGTCTGGAGTAGTGAAGCGGTCTTACTCCAAGATTTGTGTTCTACCCATTGAAGCTCAGTGATTTTCATAAAGATTTTGAAAGTGAATTGCATTTGAAAGCCCTAGTCCTTTCAAGGCGGGGGGAATGTACAGAATTTATTATCATGGATTATCGAAGTTCATCACTCTATGTATTATTCTGATATATGAAGTGAGTTGTCATGGAAAAATGTTGTGGAGAGAGAAATAATTTGTTTTCAATAA
Source organism: Phaedon cochleariae (assembly GCA_918026855.4). Taxonomy (NCBI): domain Eukaryota; kingdom Metazoa; phylum Arthropoda; class Insecta; order Coleoptera; family Chrysomelidae; genus Phaedon; species Phaedon cochleariae. Next base: position 16,114,157 of record OU896722.1, on the reverse strand, counting down.
ACCAAGTTTTCATAAAAATACCATTCAATCAATCAATTCATTCAAACACAAAGCAAATCGAATCAAAAACCAAAACAGTGTGATAGTATGCTCAGCGAATGGCGTCGGTTCCTCTCTGGCCAAAAATACAGCAGCATTCGCAATTATCAGAGCATCAAGATTTTCACGTTCATCTGGAAGAAGTGATAGACCTTCATCTTTCCTCAGTTTCACTTCCTCAAACTTTATGGAGTTCAAAGTACATGAGGTGGGGGGCATCGTACTTTCTTCGCAGGCAAAGGTATGTACTGTGTTGGGGTCGTCACCAAAATAAAACTGGTTATTGAGTAGATCAAGAACAATGTTTGCTGCTTTGATGAAATCTACACCCAATAGAGTTCTACTATGTTCATGTTCTGGTACTGAAATGAGTTTAAGGCTAACTGTTTTATTTTCCAGTACGACTTTGGATTGAAAAACAAGTGCTTGTACATTCCGCTGAACACCATCTGCTAGAGTCATATTCAATTGTTCTTTAGTATATGGAACATTATCGTTGATTAGCAGATTCGCAAGCATGTGTCCGGCGACACTGGATTTTGCACCAGTATGTATGAATGCGAAACCATTATGGCCACTAATATTCAGTGGGACTAGAGGTCGGACGTGTGCTGACGTCGTTACCATGAAAGAACTACAAAAGAATTCGGTTGACATCACCTGATTGTCTCTTGATTTTGACGTACAGTTCGGACAATTACTACGAATGAAACCAGGATTACATTAACAAGCAAGCTTATGTATAGTAGTGCTGAAAGTTCCTGGAGAAACGGCAGCTACTGATGAAGTGTCTTGTTTTGACGTTGAAGGCACGTTAGTTTCACTCGTAGATTCTGCTGTTTTGTTCTGGTATTTTGCTAATTTACGGCACTCTTCTTTGTTATGACCGGGGTTTCGGCAGTAAGAACACCGTTTTTTCGTAGAAAGATTATTCTCATACTTTACTGAATCGTTGGAATCAAAGAAAATGTCACAATTTTCTTCTGCCACGCGCGCTTGCGTAAGAAGTTCATCAAAAGAGTTGACGTTGTCTCTCGGCACTTTCTCACGAATTTTCCTGTGCAATGATCCGTACACCATATCCAATTGAATGTTTTGAGTCAATGTGTTACTCGGTAATTGAGCTAGAATAGATCGAGCCTTACAAATAAACACATCTGTTTTTGTTTTGATATCCTGTTCACACAAAAACAGTTCGCGATAAACACGTTATGGTGGTTTAGTTGGTCCGAAAGTCGATCTGAGCAGTTGAATTGCATCTTTCCAATTCGTCGAGGTTGATTTAACTCCTTGGAACCACGTAGCTGCGAAACCATCAAGCAACATAGGTAGTCCCTTGAGCGCGTTTTCATCGGAAATGTTTGTACAATCCTTGTATACCTCGATCGCATCGACAAATGCATTGACATCTGCGTCTTTGTTTCCGTCGAATCGGGAAGAACATCTTGAAAAATTTCCAGTGGTTGTAGCATTAGCGACTGCCAAACGTGACAGGAGTTCTTGGAATTGATCCTGCGTTAACGCAACGTAAGCCATATTTTTGATTTCGACTTCACTCTGAGCTGTTGTTTGATCGAAAGATCGCAAGAAATATGGATGCTGTCGTTCACCCGTTTTGTAGACTTATTCAGTCCCAACGAAGCACAATTTGGAACAAACACTTGTTAGGTTGTCCTAAAACTTTTAGGAGCAGTTCCACTTGTTGTCCTATTGATTGCACTGAATATTACGAAATTTGTCTCCGAAGTAGTCCTACTACAGTAGAAGCAATGTTCGTATGCAGAAAGTTCGCGTTGAAGAATGTCCTACAATCGGTAGAAGCAGTCCTCGTAAAACTTTCGAATGTCCTGCGAGATCGCGTTACACACCCGTAATACAAGTCTTCACACGGTAAATCGAAACATTTTCCACACACACAGCAAACTGATTTCTAGGCCCTCGTTGTAGCGCCAGTTTGTGATGGATTTTGAGGGGTTCTGGGACTAGAAGGTTCACTGTCGTAGGTGGAACATATTCCACAACATTATTTAGCAACAGATTACAAACTTATTGAACTTTTTGTAAGACAAACGTAAAAAAGTACCAAAAAAAGTGTCAAATACTGACAATGTCTTCCTTGCGTCAGGTGCCTTACATAGGCGTCGGCAGTAATGGGAAAACGGGATGGTCATTATAACGTGTTACAATAATAGTTTCATTGACATCTTGAGTTCTTCTCAGAATGTTTTCGAATAACCTAGGCATATAATCCGGAACAAAATAATGTTTGATCAATAGATCAGAAAGACTTTGCCAATTAGTAAATCGATCTCGGTTATTCACAAACCAATTGCGTGCCTTTTCCTCAAAAAGTTCATAAGCTGAATCAAATAAATCAATATCAGAAACTTTTCGAGCTGCTTTCAACTCAGAAACTCTATCCAAGAATTCATGAACAGATAATTCATCAGGATTTCCCGAAAACTTGACGTTCCACTTATGAATAGGCAAAGGTTTGACGTTGACGGTATTCAACATAGATGAATTAGAAGAAATATTGTTATTTTCAGCAGATGAAACTGGAGCAGTCATAGAAATATTCATGTCTGCGACTGTTGAATTTAAACCAGCATTCTCAAAAATTATGCTCAGATTGGGATCTTGTTTTGAAACAGTTTCCAAACTGTCGAGAGCTGAAAGAATTTTTGCCATGAGTTCCGCTCTAGCAATCATGTGCTCTCCAATAGCAGATATACGATCACAACGAAGTAATAAATGAACCAAACGAGACTGAAGCCGTTCAAACTTGGTTTTAGAATTTTCACTAGATTTGTTAGTTATAGCTGTAGTTATCTCTTTCAATTTTTGATTTATTGTTTGTTGTCTGAAGAAATCCTTGTCAAAGATACTTTATACATTTCCAATTTGAAGATGAACCTCTTATCTATTGGCAAAATTGCTGATAAAGGAAACGAACTATTTTTCAATGACAGAAACTGTACCATAACGAACAAAAATACCAAAAAAACGATAGGAGTAGGTTCTAGAAGTAAAGATGGCCTGTACATATTGGACATTTTCAAAGAAAAAGTATGTATGACGAAAACTTCAAGTGATTATGATCTATGGCATCAACGCCTTGCTCATATCAGTCATAATGGATTGCAAAAACTACAGAAAGGATTAGTATCAGGATAACCTGCAAATATTTCATACAATGGAGACATATGTGAACGATGTATTATTGAAAAAAAAACTAGAGCCTCATTTCCTAACAAAAAGGGGAAAAGAGCTAATGAAATACTGGGACTTGTGCATTCTGATCTATGCGGACCCATGGAAGTTGAATCTATTGGAAAAGCAAAATATTTTCTCACATTTATCGACGACAAGTCACGGGAAACTAATGTCTATTTTCTAAGTCAGGAAAGTGAAGTATTCAATTACTTCGAAAAATATAAATTGTCGGTTGAAGTTGAAACAGGAAAGAAAATCAAGAAACTGAGAGCTGACAATGGCCGGGAGTATGTAAATAAATCAATGAAAGAATTTCTACAGCGAAATGGAATCTGTCATCAACTGTCAGCTCCATATACCCCCGAACAAACCGGTGTAGCTGAAAGGGCCAATCGTACCATAGTGGAACGAGTAAGATGCATTCTTGAAGAAGCAAACCTGAATGAATCATTTTGGGCAGGAGCTGTGAGCACCATAGTTTACCTCAAGAATCGTTCTCCAACGATTGCCCTGATAATTCTACCCCTGAGGAAGTTTGGAGCGGAGAAAAGCCCGATGTGAGCAACTTACGAGTTTTCGGCTGCAGAGCATTTGTTCAGATCCTAGATGTTGAAAGGAAAAAGTTAGACTCGGAATCTGAAGAGTGTATTTTTCTTGGATATGAGAAAAATACTAAGGCTTATAGATTTTTCAATGAAAGCCGCCAGAGAATCGTGATTTCAAGAAACGTTGTTTTTCCTTTTCCTCAAAAAGTTCATAAGCTGAATCAAATAAATCAATATCAGAAACTTTTCGAGCTGCTTTAAACTCAGAAACTCTATCCAAGAATTCATGAACAGATAATTCATCAGGATTTCCCGAAAACTTGACGTTCCACTTATGAATAGGCAAAGGTTTGACGTTGACGGTATTCAACATAGATGAATTAGAAGAAATATTGTTATTTTCAGCAGATGAAACTGGAGCAGTCATAGAAATATTCATGTCTGCGACTTTTGAATTTAAACCAGCATTCTCAAAAATTATGCTCAGATTGGGATCTTGTTTTGAAACAGTTTCCAAACTGTCGAGAGCTGAAAGAATGTTTGCCATGAGTTCCGCTCTAGCAATCATGTGCTCTCCAATAGCAGATATACGATCACAACGAAGTAATAAATGTACCAAACGAGACTGAAGCCGTTCAAACTTGGTTTTAGAATTTTCACTAGATTTGTTAGTTATAGCTGTAGTTATCTCTTTCAATTTTTGATTTATTGTTTGTTGTCTGAAGAAATCCTTGTCAAAGATACTTTATACATTTCCAATTTGAAGATGAACCTCTTATCTATTGGCAAAATTGCTGATAAAGGAAACGAACTATTTTTCAATGACAGAAACTGTACCATAACGAACAAAAATACCAAAAAAACGATAGGAGTAGGTTCTAGAAGTGAAGATGGCCTGTACATATTGGACATTTTCAAAGAAAAAGTATGTATGACGAAAACTTCAAGTGATTATGATCTATGGCATCAACGCCTTGCTCATATCAGTCATAATGGATTGCAAAAACTACAGAAAGGATAAGTATCAGGATAACCTGCAAATATTTCATACAATGGAGACATATGTGAACGATGTATTATTGAAAAAAAAAACTAGAGCCTCATTTCCTAACAAAAAGGGGAAAAGAGCTAATGAAATACTGGGACTTGTGCATTCTGATCTATGCGGACCCATGGAAGTTGAATCTATTGGAAAAGCAAAATATTTTCCCACATTTATCGACGACAAGTCACGGGAAACTATTGTCTATTTTCTAAGTCAGAAAAGTGAAGTATTCAATTACTTCGAAAAATATAAATTGTCGGTTGAAGTTGAAACAGGAGAGAAAATCAAGGAACTGAGAACTGACAATGGCCGGGAGTATGTAAATAAATCAATGAAAGAATTTCTACAGCGAAATGGAATCTGTCATCAACTGTCAGCTCCATATACCCCCGAACAAACCGGTGTAGCTGAAAGGGCCAATCGTACTATAGTGGAACGAGTAAGATGCATTCTTGAAGAAGCAAACCTGGATAAATCATTTTGGGCAGGAGCTGTGAGCACCATAGTTCACCTCAAGAATCGTTCTCCAACGATTGCCCTAATAATTCTACCCCTGAGGAAGTTTGGAGCGGAGAAAAGCCCGATGTGAGCAACTTACGAGTTTTCGGCTGCAGAGCATTTGTTCAGATCCCAGATGTTGAAAGGAAAAAGTTAGACTCGGAATCTGAAGAGTGTATTTTACTTGGATATGAGAAAAATACTAAGGCTTATAGATTTTTCAATGAAAGCCGCCAGAGAATCGTGATTTCAAGAAACGTTGTTTTTCTAGAAAATCAGATATCACCTTGTACACGTCCGAAGGAAGAAGAAAATGAAATATTGATTACTCATCAGAAACCAGAAGATCATGAAGCAGTGCGGAACGAAAGTGCAGAAATAGAAGCAGAACATGTTATTGCAGAAGAAAATACAAGAATAAGCGAGAGTATTGGTGAAGAGAAAGTAACAAGCTCAAGAAGAAATCGTAAGGTACCAACCTACCTGCGAGACTACATATATTTAGCGAGTTCATCAAATGACTCCATTTATTCTGAACCGACGACATTGACAGAAGCTTTGGATAGTGACAGTTCCGAAAATTGGAAACAAGCTATAGTCCAGGAGCTGAGAGCCCATGAAATCAACAATACTTGGGAAGTTATAGAAAAGTTGCCGGAAGGACGAAAAGCAATCAAAAGCAAATGGGTCTTCAAGCTCAAGAAGGGAGCAGATGGTAAAATAGTGAGATACAAGGCAAGACTAGTAGCCAAAGGTTATTCTCAAGAAGAAGGGATAGATTTCGATGAAACATTTTCACCTGTTGTTCGACAATCCACCCTAAAAGCCCTTATTGCACTGGCAGCCGAGCTTGATCTTGAAATCGAATTGATGGACGTCGTGACTGCATATCTGAATTCTGAGTTATCAGAAGAAATATACATGGAATTACCAAAAATACCTGATACAGGGGAATCAAAAATCATTTGCCGATTGAAAAAAGCAATATATGGATTGAAGCAATCAGGTCGCGTATGGAATAAGAAACTACATACTGAGCTGATGAAGCATCACTTGGTTCAATCAAAAGTTGACCCTTGTCTTTGTTATCAGATTAAAAATTTTGAATTTCTCATCATTACAATTTATGTTGATGACATCTTGGTATTTGGAAATAACAAAAAGAAAATTGAAGAATTCAAAGAAAACCTGAGGAGGGTATTCGAAATAAAAGATTTGGGACCATTTCACCAATGTCTTGGAATAAGAATAGAGAGAGATAGAAGAAGAGGTATCATCACTTTGGACCAAGAACATTATGTTAATTCAATTCTGAAAGAGTTCAACATGAGCAATTGCCATCCAGTTTCAATACCTATGCTGGTAAACCAGAAATTGACTCGTGATATGGGACCAAACAGCGAAGAAGAAAGAAATGAAATGAAAAACATTCCCTACAGAGGAGCAGTAGGTAAACTGATTTATCTTTCTCATTGGACTAGGCCTGACATCAGTCATACAGTTAGTGTTCTCAGTAAATTCAACAATGATCCAGGAAGAGCCCACTGGACAACGGTTAAACGAGTTTTACGATACCTTCAAGGCACTACGGGAAAGAAGTTAACATATGAGAGAAGCAGCAATAAGGAATTAACAGGATATTGTGATTCAGACTGGGGCAGAGACTCAAATGATCGCAAGTCTTATGTCGGTTATGTATTCAAACTTGGCAAATCCTTAATCTCATGGAATAGCAAGAAACAACCAACAGTAGCTTTGTCAACAACGGAAGCTGAATACATGGCATTGAGTCACGCAACAAAGGAAGCATTATGGTTGCAACAGTTGTTTCAAGAATTTGGACTGGGAAATATCAAATACAAGCCCATTGATATTTTCTGTGATAACAAGGGAGCTATTGAGTTATCAAAGAATAACGTGTTTCACTCAAGAAGCAAACACATAGACATTCGTCACCACTTTGTTCGAGATGCTGTTGAAAGTAAGAACATTTGCGTGAGGCCTATGGCAACGGATAATATGCCAGCAGATATTCTTACGAAGATTACACCTCAAGCAAAATATGAACGGTGCATTCAAAATTTTGTTTTGATGTGAGATTCAAAAATCTTCGCAAAGTAGCCAAGTAGGTGGGGTGTTGAAATAATACACTCTGTATACATTATTTCATATCATGGAATCTTTGCAATGATTCTGAATAGTTGAAGTTGTTGAGATAATTGATTCAGTTGTTATTGTGACACTGTCAAAATATTTTTTCTTTGATATATACATTTTTCCTATTCTGCCCAATATTCATAATTCATCACAGATATATATCTACATATAAGGAAGGGAAGTCTTTGCTGACCAGTTAGAGATAAAACTAGTAGTTTAGTGGGGATGCAGCAAAAGTAAATGTGTACTCATTCAAGTTTGTCCAAGCTTTCGGAAATGTATATTTCCATCATCAGGGTAGACTACAAAAATTGGAAGTATTAAAATTAATTCACAATATTGAAAAAACTTTGTCACTTACACTTATTAAGAATGGTTAGTCTGTTGTAGAATTTGTAAAATTGTTAACATTAACATACTGGTGAGACGAAAAACAAGTTAAAAGAAATTATTTATTTATAATCATGATTAGATAAGAGGCTACTTATTACCTCATGAATAAGTTTGGATTTTCAAAACCAACGTGGTTGAAACGATTTTAACAAATCTGCAAAATAAAGGTTAGAATGTTTCTTCTTCTTCTCTTTCTTAGGTTGACATGAGTAGGTCGTAAGTCAGAATTCTTAACCCTTATGGTACATACTAATGTAAGTAATCCTTCAAATCTCAACCCAATGGAACAGAAAAAGGGGGAACATACTAATTACATAGTTGGTAGGCCATGGAATACAACAGGTTTAACTGGAAAAGGTTTGATGTGAGGAAATTTTAAAAAAAGACTGTATGTTATTATTCGGAATTGTTGATGTTCAAAATGCTATAAGGAAATCGAGGTTGTTTGTCCAAAACTAATAGAAATGAGTATATTTCACTCAAATGTTGAATATCAGTTCTTTTATTAATGCAATTGGGATTTTGTGAGATGAATGCCATTTCTAGGAAGGATCTTTTAGTGAGGTTACTTTCAATTGCTACAATTCTTGCTGAGTCATAGTCCATACGATGATTCATTTTGTTAACATGATCTGCAAGAGCACATCTTTCTGGATGTAATCTAGAGTCGCTCCATAATGATGGAAATATACATTTCCGAAAGCTCGGACAAACTTGAATGAGTACACATTTACTTTTGCTGCATCCCCACTAAACTACTAGTTTCATCTACATATATATAGTTACGGTCCTGTCTTTAACCAGTCCAAAAACTTCCTGTCCTGAATATTGAGGAGGATGCCGCACTTGTGTTAATTCAGCGTTGGATAGAAGTGGCCTCCAACAAACACTTGAAGTAACCTCAAAGTCCTCAGCCTGATCTAGAGATTCAGAGTCAGATGTACCTGCTAGCTCGATGGTGCGGATGGTAGAATTAACCCGAAGTGGGTAGGAGTGAACCCTATGATAATGTAGAATTGAACATTGCGAAATTCTCAAACATACGGTACATACCTCAGCGTCTGGAGGGTTCAAAATGGCGGCATGTGACAACTTGTAAAAATCCCCAATTTGGGAAATCTTCCTTTGTATGACAAATCACAATGACTCTACTAGTCCACAATAATAAAAGGAAGATTGTACATACATGTAATCAATAGAAATCCACTATAAGTGATTATATATGATTATTGAAACCTGCTACGGTATCACAAGCCGACTCTCGTATCGTCACCACAGGAAAGAAGCCGTAACAACCGTTGAATTCGAAACTTCACTTCAATTATGACAACTGTCAAACATTTGCCAAATCTTTGATGTTTATCGGTCATCAAGGATCCATAACAATGAAGAATAGCCAAATGCACAAAAATATTATACAAGGTGATCAGAAAAACAATATGCACGATATATTCTTCAACGAACGAACGTTTTTGGTATGCACACTGAGGATCATAGAAATAGTAGTAGTAGATTCTTCTCAATGAAATGAAGCAAACTCATGACTAATGAATGAAATGAGTACTTATGATTCTACTGAATTTGAACTGTAACAATCTGACATTCATACAGTTGAAGCTAATACGATGGCAGTGACCATATAAAAAGACTTTGAAAGGTATATAACGACTACAATAAGCACATGGGGATACATCGACTTCATCGTCGTACACACTATATATCTCTATCCTATCACCTCAAATGAACACTATTGCAGCAGACAAGTTTGCATTGACCTCATAAGACGACTTCCAAGCGAGAATAACGCACACAGCTTGCAGAACAAGAAACTCCGACTTTGACTATGTTTACACTGTAACTCTGCAGTCCAGCATCTGACATGCATACAGTTGAAGCAGATACGATGGCAGTGACCATATGAGACGACTTTGAAAGGTATATAACGAGTACAATAGGCACATGGGGATACATCGACTCCATCGTCGTACACACTAAATATCTCTATCCTTACACCTTACATGAACACAATTGAAGCAGACAAATTCGCATTGATCATGACTTTGAAGGGTATATAACGAGTACAACAGGAAAATGGGAATACATCGACTTCATCGTCGAGCACACTTTATCTTTCTATCCTATCATCTCACATGGACACCATTGGAGCAGACAAGTTCGCATTGACCATATAAGACGACTTCCGAGCGGGTATAACGCACACAGTTTGCAGAATAAGAGACTTCGACTTTGACTATGTTCACACTTTTACTATGCAGTCTAGCATCTGACATGCGAACAGTTGGAGACAGAAATGATGGCAGTGACCGTATGAGATGACTTCGAAGGGTATATAACGAGTACAATAGGCAAATGAAGAAACATCGACTCCATCGTTGTGCACACTATATCTCTCTATCCTATCATCTCACATGGACACTATTGAAGCTAACAAGTTCGCAATGACCATATGAGACGACTTTCCAGAAGGTGTAGTGCACACAGCTTGCAGAACAAGAAACTTCGACTTGGAGGATATATAGAAAGTACAGAAGGCAGATGAATATACATCGAATTCATCAGAGTGCACACTCTATCTCTCTATCTTAACATCTCACATGGATACTGTTGGAGCAGACGGGTTCGTAATGCCCATATGAGACGACATTTACGCGGGTATAACGCACACAACTGGCAGAACAAGAAACTTCGACTTCGACTATGTTCACACTGTTACTCGCCAGTGTAGCATCTGACATGCATAAAGTTGATGCACGAACGATTGCAGTGATTGTATTAAACGACTTTGAAGTGTTTAAACCGGGTACAATAGGCTAATTAAGATACTTCGACTCCATAGTTATGCACACTCTATCTCTCTATCTTAACATCTCACATGGATACTGTTGGAGCAGAAGAGTTCGTTATGCCCATATGAGACGACTTTTGAGCGGGTATAACGCACACAACTTGCAGAACAAGAAACTTCGACTTCGACTATGTTCACACTGTAACTCTGCAGTCTAGCATCTGACATGCATAAAGTTGATGCACAAACGATTGCAGAGACCGTATTAGACGACTTTGAAGTGTATATAACGGGTACAATTGGCAAATCAAGATACATCGACGTCATCGTTGTGCACACTATATCTCTCTATCCTATCATCCTACATGAACACTATTGAAGCGGACAAGTTTGGACAAACTTGGTATAACGCACGCAGCTTGCAGAACAAGAAACACCAACTTCGACAATGTCTACACTGTAACTCTGCAGTACTATTGAACTTCTGACATACATACAGATACGACTGCAGTGACCATATAAAACGATTTTGAAGGGTATATAACGAGATCAACAGACAAATGGGGATATATCGACTTCATCATTGTGCACACTATATCTTTCCATCTCATCATCTTTCATTCACACTATTGAAGCAGTTAAGTTTGCATCGACCATATAAGACGACTCCCAATCGGGAATAACGCTTTCAGAACAAGAAATCTCGATATTGGCTATGTTTACACTGTAACTCTGCAGTTCAGCATCTGACATGCATACAGTTGAAGCAGATACGATGGCAGTGACCGTATGAGACGACTTAGAAGGGTATATAACGAGTACAACAGGCAGATGGGGATACATCGATTTCATCGTCGTACACACTATACCGGGTGGCTACGGAAGTATTGCCTACGGAATATCTCAGTTATTGTATGAAGTAGGTTTGTGAAATTTGGAGCTCTGATATAATGACATAAGAGCTAGAATTTGAGCATATTGACATGTCGGAGTTAACTTCCGGTCTGACCGGAAGTATCATCAACTTTCTTATTTTAAATGGAAACCCTTTTTTTTTTCTTTTCGCCTTATTCAGCATTCAATTCCCTTTTTGATGACCTATCACAAGTTGGTATCTAACCAGAAACTAGATCAGAAAAAAATTATTATTGAAATTCACCGAGTAGGCCGTGGAAGCAAAATGAAAGCCAAAAATTGAAAAGTTGACTATGGAAACATACGTCACTAGATAACAGTTGCTACTACTGTAATATTTTATTTTCATTCGTCGGCGTTACAAAAAGCCGCCAAAAAAAATATCGGAAAAATTAGAAAAAAAACAATACTCTGTAGGTCCATAACTCAAATAGAAACATACATTTTTTTCTTGCTTGTTCTATTCAGCATAACCATTCCATTCTAATGATATAATAGAAAGTAAGAAATTTTCTGAAATGAAATACCAAAAAATCCGATCATTATTCTACTCGGTGAATTTCAATAATAATTTTTTTCTGATCTAGTTTCTGATTGGGTACCTACTTGTGATATGTCATTAAAACGGGAATTGAATGGTGAATGAAGCGGAAAAAAAAATAGGGTTTCCATTCAAAATAAGGAAGTTGATGATACTTCCGGTCAGACCAGAAGTTAACTCCGACATGTCAATATGCTCAAATTCTAGCTCTTATGTCATTATATCGAAGTTTCAAATGTCACAAACTTACTTCATACAATAACTGAGATATTCCGTAGGCAATACTTCCGTAGCCACCCCATATATCTCTCTATCCTATCATCTCACATGGACACAATTGAAGCAGTCAAGATCGCATTGACCATATAAGACGACTTCTAAGCAGGTATAACGCACACAGTTCGCAGAACAAGAAACTTCGACTTTGACTATGTTCACACTGTAACTCTGCAGTATAACATCTGACAAGCATACAGTTGGAGAAGATTCGACTACACAGTGACCATATGAGACGACTTTGAAGGGTATATTGTCAAGAAGGGCACTTTTTCTGGTGAAAAACAAATTGAATAAAACATCAAGATTTTTTCTATCTCAAATTCATATTCAATATTCTTATTATGAAATCATTTTCAAAAAAACACATTGCTACCTTCAAGTCTATAGAGGATATGGGTCAGCACCAGTAAACAATGAATATTCAATAAGTATGTCATTGCCAAAACTAGAAACGAGAACATCGTTGGATGATAATGGAATGCGAAACTGCTGATTCAGGAAGAGATAGACTTTGAGCTGGCATGAGAATTGATAGGCAGATCTTCGGAAATAGGGACAGTTGTCAGCCCGCGAGGCGAGGGTGAGGATAGATGATGAGTTAGGTAGACCGCGCATCTTGAGTTTTAGTTAGTGCCTTTTTTGTCTTGCGGTTTATTTTTGACCATTAGAGCTCTCGCGTTGCCTCCTCGAGAGAACTGCCGATCATGTTGGTATTATTAAGGTGAGAGAATTTTGTGTTGTACTGGGCGTTGTGTATATTTTTGTTGCCGATTTGTTTCTTCAGGAAAATCTAATAAAATTCTCTGATTTATCAAAACCTGTGGTTGATTCACTGAATAGTGGTTATCCTGAGTAGATAAGATAGAAGCCTCCTAAGATCAGCCTATCAGGCGGACAGGGTTTAGCTGTTCCCTACTGAGTACGTCCCAAGCGACGGGGGTTGATCCTCTATTAGCCCGGTACGCGACATATGGTGGAGGCGCCGATGCTCCTTCCTGTGGGTTAATTCTTCACAATTAACCTGAAAGTAAGAATTCTATTTTAATCCTGTTTATTGAATCGCTGTTGAAATTTTGTAATTGTCATTTGAATGAATTGAAAATTAAAAAATTGAAATTTTCTAGTTCACATTGGATTTCGCATCAGAGGCCTTCTTCATAGAATACAACAATGGAGATGCAAAAAGAGATTTGGAGATACGTCTGTTGCAAAGAAGACAGAAAAAAGGGCAATCAATACAGGAATATTTCTACGATCTACATGCCCTATTCTACGAAAACGACCCGACACTGAACGCAGAGGAGTTCAGGAAGTTCTTTGAGAACGGGATAAACCCTGACCTATACGGATACCGCTTGTTGAGAGAAGATGTGATGACAATGGGAAAATTCAAGGATATTGTGTTCAGACTGAACGATATTTCAAGCCACTCAGCGCAGACAGGGAGTAGTCTGAATAGGTGGAAACCTTCAGGTATGGAGCAACACACAGATTCCCAGAACAGGAACAGGGTTCAAATGTACGACTGGTCCTACCGACAATCACGTTATCCGAACCAGAGGACAGGAAGGTACAACATCGGACAGTCCGGTACGAGAAACCAACCCCCTCAGGAGTACAAGAGTACGAAAGAGGGTATCAGAGACACAATAGACAACCACCGCGGTGGCAGACCGGAGACAGTCCAAGAAACTATGTCCCAAATACAAGAACCAATGACGGGAGACCTAGATATTACCAATGTAACAGCGTAGGCCATTTCGCGTCAGCATGTAATGAAAACGTAAGGAATCACCCAAACGGCCAAGGACGACGCCAATAGACCCCGGCTGCGATTTTACTAAATATACTGCACGCTAGCACAAACCACGCCCACCATAAAACGTCAACATTACCGATATACTCGGAGTCAGCACATCGCACTAAATATACTGTGCTCGAACGCAAGAATACACTTTTCATGATTTCGACACGAATTCGACTGAAGCTCTCTCGTTGTCAATCTCTTGTACGCAGTAAATTCATACACCCAAACGGTCTACTGGTTAGCACTGTCGACTTTCTGTCTGAAGGTCCATGGTTTGAATCTCTGTGAACTTGAACTTATTTTGCAACTTTTTTTTTCACCAATGTTTTTTTATTTCATTCTGGTTTTCCTTTTTCATAAAATATTTGAAGTCAAATAGGTTAGTGCGTTTAGGATAAACAGTCTCATTTCATTCAATTTTGCTGATGAACTCAACTCTTGGAATATATTATTAATCAATGTGTGTCTACACTCCATTCGGTTTCCTTCCTCAAAAATATTGCAATCAGGATGTAACCCTACTTTTATATAAATGAAAGATAGAAACTGTGCAGACGGCAGCTCTTCATCAGTAGGCAGTCATAGGTTCATTTTATTCAAGTAACATGTTGTATTATCAGTGATCAAAAAGGAAAAGAAAATAGTAAGGGCGCCACTCAACTTTTTTATAGAAGAATTCAGAATTATCTGGAAAATTGAGCAACCAAATAATAACTTACCTAGATGATATGCTCTATGATAGACATTCCTCTGCAGATGTTGTAAGTTCAAGAGTGTCAAGGGTCAGATTAACAAATGAACAAAAAACAAGTTCCAATAATGAAACTATTCAATAATTCACTTGGAGAAAGTAGGACTCAATTCAACATGACACATCCATATTATATAAGACAAATTCGAAAGTGGTAAATTGGAAAATAATCAAATATTTGCTCAAAGATATTTAAATTCAATAAATTCATAAATCAATAATATTAGAGTTATGACCTCTTCTCTATGGATGCTTTTATAGTCATAGCTGTGTATGAGGAGGTAAATGGATATGTGACTTACTATATCCGCCAGCGCATGGTACCATGGGTTGGGTAAAAGATATGATAATATTTGAAGTGAAATTCAAAGTTAAGGAGCTATGAAATATAAATCGCAATCCTATACATTCATATACCTGTCAGAAAACATCATAAGCAATGTAAAATAAAAACAAAATAAACCCTCATGTCTATAAAAACCTGAATGTGGTGATAGATCCTACGTCACCAAGTGAAATTTTCCATCCAGCATCAGGACAGCAGCAGAGCCTTCAGCAGTCCTTGTCGAGACAGCCACAGTAGGAATTCTGGTAGACATTTTCTGCCATGGACAACAGCATCACCATCATGGGCCTGCCAACAGGCATCCCAATAGAATAACCAGAAATCACTGGTCCGGCAGCAGGAAGTACAGCATTCATAATTGAATTTGGGTGGAAACAGGAGGTGAACCAAAGGGTGTTGTAGCGAAGTCCAAAGTCATCCAGCAGATCAGAGAAGAACATTTCCAGTTGGTATTCTGGAAGTGTAGATGCCAACAAACCCGGGAAGAACACAGAAATGATAGCGTCCAGGTAGTACTTTAGGTAGGACTCCCGGTAGGACTCTTCCATGAAGGGATGGGGTTGTTTAAAACCCGGCATGAACTACCGGCGTTCACGTGGTTGGATCCAAGAGCCAGTTCTCCAAATGTCTCCAAACCGCCAAGTCCACAAAATCAGCCTGCTATTTCGGCAGATTCCCGAGGGATCGAAATCCAGATCCAGGAATTCCTGTTGGGACCCAAGGAAGGCCTCTCGCCAGTTGCCGGTTCCAAAAAAACACCAAACCACCAAAATGTTCGATCCGAACAACCTCAAATCAACGGCGGAGACAGACTGCCTTTAATCTCCACGTTCTCTCCCCCTCTATTTTCATATCGAAAAATCTGGAATGTTCTAGAAGAATATCTCACATCCGTTCCTTCATGTTTAGCGGGAAGTTTAAATTCAACGAATAAAACACTTGACCATTCTTTTCTGACCAATCAATTCACTTCGTGTTCCATCGACAGAAACCCTAGATCATCCACCAAGTCCACATACATAAGAGGCCGCCACAGTCGTGTCGTCCTTAGATCATTCCGCACCTCGTCACAAGTGATCGAAAGCCTATGTCCAGCGACGAAGACCACCAAAGGAAAGAAAAATAATAAGAAGAAGAAGGAAATGAAATAGGAAAATAAGAACATAAGAAAATAAGAACATAAGAAAATAAGAAGAGATTTAGTGATGACAGATAATTGCATCATTACCCGACAACAATGACACTTGACGTTGATAACCACTGATAAATAATTAAATAAATTTCGGATAATACCAAAAGCTATTTTCAAACATAATCCCGAAAAGAAAATATAATGAATACTTACAAGGCACACCATGCATAATTTGATCCCAAGAACTAGCTTTACACAATCCTGATGTACCAGACAAAAATCATCGGTAACCCAGTCGATGAAGTAACAAGTGAGACTACTAGGTGAGTACTACATTTGTTTTCAATTTTAATCCTACCTTCATGTAATATAATTTTCCTTTCAGATATGATTCTCCCTCAAGCAGATCAACCGAGGACAGATCACTTTCAGAGACATGAAAACTTCAAACTAGTTGAATAATGAATAAGTTAGATTTTTGAAAATAAAGGATTATTTTGACAGTGAGTCCTTCTATTATGATATTTCTCACAATCTCACATCGAAATGTACTGAACAACTGAGTATTCCGTTAGATGTAAATAGCAATTTCAAAATAAAGACTGCACTGAATTGGGAACAAGATATACATGGTGTTTGGTTTTTACTTGAGGTAAGGAAATACTAAATTAAACAAAAAAGTACAGTAGCGGAAATTTACATGCTACATCACCTCTCTCCCAATAAAAAATTTGATCCTACACTGGATCACAATTTTATCTCTATTCTGGAATATTTTGTGGTAGTATCTGTGCGTACTAAACATCCAAAAAGGAAAGTCATAACCGGGAAGTCTAAATCGGTAAAGGTTCAAATTTAGGGTAAGTCACAAGTTCAGATGAGTCTATTCAAAACATCCCAAAAGAGAAAAGTATTAGAATCTACTTGTCTTAATTACTTCTACTTTACATATTTACAAACTAATGAAATCCTATTACTCGTCAGCAATAGGAAGTCAAACAAAAAATCATTAATTTTGGGTTTAAATCATCTACACATAGTGATCATGAAAACTTCAAAGATGATAAGTTGAGACGGAATGAAGACCCTCATATGTTCAAACATGGACGATTCCAAGTTGAATTTGGGGACGTTTTGCAAAACGAAATTCAGGGTATGAAAAAAAATTTGATCAATTTTCATTTTTGTAGGGAGGTGAAATAGAATATATCCAATGAACCTAATCTTCAAGGTTGCATACTGCAATTGAATAATTCCAAATAAATCTTAGTGAAAAAGCAAGCTTCCACTGTGATAGTAAAACTTCAACTTTACTATTAAAACCAATTAGCTAACCGACTGAAACGTCTTAGTTAGATCCGAAATAGGGCTTTAAATCTTTTATATGCCAGTCACCTGCTGGACTACCATTCTCATATTCTAGAGAATATACTAAACGCGAAACTCTATTCCGCACAACACACAGCACATACTTAGGTGCTAATTTTGCACTGAATTTGGCAGCTGCCTCAGACAAAACCTTATTTCTGCGCCAAACCCTATCTCCTATATTAAATGAAAAATCTCTTTTTCTAAGATTATAAGCCTGTGAATTTCGCTGGTAAGCCTTATGTAATTTTTCCTTAATTTCTTTATAGATGGAGACCAACCCTGAAACATTTTCCACATACTCAGACCTATTAGGGAGGTCTAATTCAAATCCCTCTGTATCAGAAGTGTTACCATAATAGTGTCCGGAATTGGGAATATTTCTGGCAAAATTAATAAATGCTGGGGAATAATTGTGAACTTCATGAACCGAGGTGTTTATTGCAAACTGAATTTTTGACAATTCCTTGTCCCAATCTCTGTGTTCATCAACATAGCATCGTATTGCTTGTCCAACAGTTTTATTGTTTCTCTCAACAAAATTGCATTGGGCTGAGTAACGAGGCGTGAACCAAATTTTTAACTTGTAAGCATCAGTCAATTTTTCAAATACCTTTCCTGCAAATTGAGTTCCATTATCTGCAATAATGAACTGAGGTACGCCATACACCAAAAATACCTGGTTTTCCAAAAATTTCACTATACTGGGTGCTGTAGCATCTCGTAAAGGGCATAGAATGGTGTATTTTGAAAACCAGTCTCCAACAACTAACAAGTAAGTGAATCCACGAGGGGATCGAGGGAATGGTCCCATTAAATCAACTGCTGAAACTTGGAAAGGAAAATTTACTTTCTTTTCACAACCCATAAGACCTAAGCGTGAAGTGTTACATAATTTTTGCGACTGACATGTCTTACATGTACGAACATACCTCAAGATATCAGAGCGCATCTTGGGCCAATAATATGATTGTTGAACTCTATTAAAAGTTTTATAGTACCCAAAGTGTGAACAGGTGGGTGGATCATGACACGTTTTTATGACGTCCGGTCTTTGACATTTAGGAACTACAGTTTTCCACTCAATCTCATTGGTTGGAATTAAAGTTTTTGAAGGAATAAATTTGAACAACAAACTTCCTTGAACTTTCCACTGTGGAAACTGTTCAGGATTTTCTAAAATTTTATTTCTGAGTGAAATATACCATTTATCAGTTATGTCTTCTTTAATGTCGATCAACACAATCTCTTGGACATTGTCGGGCAACTCTGGATGGGGTATTCGGGACAAGAAATCTGCTAAAACATTTGTTGAACCAGGTTTGTGCACCAATTCAAATGTGTGCTGTCTGAGCTTCACAGCCCATCTAGCAAGTCTCCCACAAGGGTCCTTGAGGTTGTTGATCCACAAAAGACTACTGTGGTCTGTAAAAACTTTAAACTTGGTACCTTCTACATAAGGTCGAAATTTGTCTATCAAGAATATTAAACTGAGAAGTTCTCTCTCTGTCACCGTATAATTACGTTCTGCTCGAGATAGGGAACGAGACGCGTAAGCTATTATTTTCTCCTGTCCGTCAATAACTTGTGTCAAAGCACCTCCAATACCGAAATCGCTAGCATCACACTGAATTACAAACTGTTGGTCGAAATCAGGTGCACTCAATATCGGAGACGACACGAGAGCATTTTTAACCCGAATAAAGGCATCCTCCGCCTCTGGGGACCAATTTATTGATTGCCCCTTCTTTTTCCCTTTTATAAGGCCTGAAATGGGTGCCATCAAACTAGAGAAATTTGCAATGAATCTCCGATAGAAAGAGCACATACCGATAAATCTCTTTATTTCGGTACTGGTGGTGGGACGTGGATAATTGACCATCACAGACACTTTATCTGTATCTGTACGAATTCCCTCTCTATCTATTACAAAGCCCAAATACTTGAGGAATGTCTTAAAAAATTCACACTTTTTTATATTGACTGTTAAATTTGCCTTTTCAAGGATATTCCTAACCTCAGAAAGAAGTGCTACATGTTCTGCAAAAGTTTTCGAAGTGACAATTATGTCGTCCAAATATGTAAAAATGTGTGGTTCAAATTTAGGTCCAAATAAAGCATCACAGAGCCTCTGTTGGGTCTGAGCACTATTGCACAGCCCAAACGGCATGACAGTAAATTGATACGATCCTCTACCCGGCACACTGAACGAAGTTTTCTCTCTAGACGACTCATCAAGGGGGATTTGCCAGAAGGCTTTTCTAAGGTCTATACTGGAAATAAATTGTGCATCTCTGAGTTGGTTCAAAATTCTGTCGATGCGGGGTAGTGGATAGCTATCATGTTTTGTCAATTCGTTAAGTTTCCTACCGTCGAAACAAAATCTATATTCTCCGGATGACTTCTTTACCAAGAGTACAGGACTGTTATAGGGACTTTGAGAGGGTTCTACCACTCCTAATTTCAACATGTCATCAAGTTCACTATTTAGAATTTTCAACATATATGGAGACATAAGGTACTGCTTAATTCGAAACGGTTTTGCACAACCTGTATCAATTGTCATTTTAATTTTATCTGTAAGACCCAGACGAACTGCACTGCTTACTTCATCATATGACCTTATGACCTGTTCAGCCTGAATTTTTTCACATGGAGATAATTCTGATAGGCTACTCAGTTCGGAATTATGGGTTTCCTCGACATGATCAGAGACAACCTGTATAGAGTTGTGCGTTACGGCACTATGAACATTCCAGATCCTATTTTTGAAATCGATTCTAACCTTGAACTGGCTACAAAAATCGCTACCAAAAATTATAGAGTGAGGCAGTGAGGGCACTACAATAGTAGGAACAATCTGAGTAATGTTGTCTACACAAACTGGTAAGTCTACAACGCCCTGTACCTTTTGTTCAGTTCCGTCAACTGTTGTCACATGTTTTAGGGGAGACTTATTCCATTTTAAATTGAGTTTATTCAATAAATCCAAAGATTTTTGGCCACGAACGGAAATGTTGGCACCACTGTCCAAAAGACATACTACCTTACAATCAAAAATTTTTACTAAAATATAAGGCCTATTATCACGTGACTTATTCACGAAAAGAGGCGCAACATTTAAATTTTCCCGAGCTGTACTCCTACAAAAATTCCTAACTACATCCTTCCAATCATTCCAATCTTTAGGATCAAAAAAATTTGATTTAACCTTGACATTTGTCTTGACCTCTGCATTGACTTTGACTCTTTTAAAACTTGGAGGGAACCAAGAGTCATAATACTTCACCTCCTTTATATGTTTTTCTAGCACCTTTTACAATCTTTAGAAATTACGTCAGCACAGCCACACTTAAAGCAAAATTTTTCAATAATATTGTCTTTAGCTCGACAATTTCTGAATGTGTGATTCGGTTGTAAACATCTCCAACACAAAACTGAATTAGAATTTGTGCTAGTTACATTGATAGATTTATTATCCTGTAAATTTCCCTTAAAATTCTTACTGTTATTCTTGAAGTTACTTTTACGAGGGTTGAAATTTCTCCTAAAATTTTGTTTATGTACTGGCTGTGGTGCATCTGAAAAATGAGCTAATTCAGGATCAACTGAATAATGAGAGGACTTAAAATTCTGATAACTGGAAGAACTGGAAGCAAGACTTAAAATATCAGCTTCTTCTAATTTTTTACATAAATTTCCTAATGTCGCAATAGTGTCTATTTCACTCAAAGCAAGGCGTTTCTGATACTCCGGTTGTAAACCCCGTTTAGTATATTTAATCTTCGTCACTTCTGCCACCCTATGACTAAGCCGACAAAACAGACTTTCAAGACATGCTATGTAAATAACTACTGGTTCGTTTCTCGCTTGTTTTCTCATTCTAATCTGATTCCAGATTTCATCATCGTAGTCTGACACTAGAAAATCTGATTTTAACTTAGCTACCAAAGGAGTCCAATCATTTACCTGTGAACGAATTTGTCTAAACCAAAAAGTTGCCTTATTAGTGAATAGATCACTGGCTGAGCTGAAAAGTTCCGAAGTACTGATATGTCTAGCCTGAGCTACCTCCTCTATGCGTTCAATGAAAGACAGTAAATTTTTTGGATCACCATCAAACTGAATATTCAATTTATACACAGGTACTGACTTATGAGAATGTGATGCTGTATTACTAGCGATGTTTGATGTATTAGGAGTACTAGCCACACCAGTATGAGGGGTAAAAATCGTTGTATTTCTAAGAACAGGGTCTTCCTCAACAACATGTTCATTTAATTCAGCTTCCAGCTGTAATGCTGTTGCATATGCTTCATTCTTAAAATTCAACACCTGGGCATGATTAGCATCTGCTGGCACCAGTCTTATTCGACGTATGCGAAGGCTGACATGAATTATCCTTGAGGTCGCTCTTTTATACACTGAATCGGTTGAAGGGCCTTCGAAACCATCTATAAGTGCCTTTATCGAATCTAAAGTTGCTTGAAGTTCTACCTTTTCAGAATCAAAATTGTAATTTACATCTTGTAAGGTAAGGACATCAATATTACTCTGTCTTTCTTTAG
The DNA here is from genome assembly GCA_918026855.4 of Phaedon cochleariae. Lineage (NCBI taxonomy): Eukaryota > Metazoa > Arthropoda > Insecta > Coleoptera > Chrysomelidae > Phaedon > Phaedon cochleariae. Next base: position 16,091,751 of record OU896722.1, on the reverse strand, counting down.
CCAAAAGTCTTCCAAGAATTTTTCTTTTGTCTTCCTGATTTCTATCTGAAATTACCTCTCGAATCCTCAATTCATAATTCATTTCTGCTTGCAGCAAATGATTAGCTTTAAAATTTGTATCCATTTTGAACCAATTCAATGTTAGAAAAAATTTCAAAAATTTACTAAACTCTACCGATTTTTGAAAATGGCAACACTGGAAATATGATATTTGTCTGAGGCAGGGCCAGTAATCCAAATTTAACTATTTCAACGAAATAAAATGTCATTGATGTCAGGCAACAATGTCAATATCAGACATCAGGTCCAAAGAAATATTGGAAGGGGATGAAAACTTGTTTTCATTCATCTATCAATCCTGACACTCTCAACTTGAACACTGATAACCAAAAACGAAAAATCGAGGCCCCAACGTTCGGACGCCACTTTTGTAACCCTACTTTTATATAAATGAAAGATAGGAACTGTGCAGACGGCAGCTCTTCATCAGTAGGCAGTCATAGGTTCATTTTATTCAAGTAACATGTTGTATTATCAGTGATCAAAAAGGAAAAGAAAATAGTAAGGGCGCCACTCAACTTTTTTATAGAAGAATTCAGAATTATCTGGAAAATTGAGCAACCAAATAATAACTTACCTAGATGATATGCTCTATGATAGACATTCCTCTGCAGATGTTGTAAGTTCAAGAGTGTCAAGGGTCAGATTAACAAATGAACAAAAAACAAGTTCCAATAATAAAACTATTTAATAATTCACTTGGAGAAAGTAGGACTCAATTGAACATGACACATCCATATTATATAAGACAAATTTGGAAGTGGTAAATTGGAAAATAATCAAATATTTGCTCAAAGATATTTAAATTCAATAAATTCATAAATCAATAATATTATTGTTATGACCTCTTCTCTATGGATGCTTTTATAGTCATAGCTGTGTATAAGAAGGTAAATGGATATGTGACTTACTATATCCGCCAGCGCATGGTACCATGGGTTGGGTAAAAAATATGATAATATTTGAAGTGAAATTCAAAGTTAAGGAGCTATGAAATATTAACCGCAATCCTATACATTCATATACCTGTCAGAAAACATCATAAGCAATGTTAAATAAGAACAAAATAAACCCTCATGTCTATAAAAACCTGAATGTGGTGATAGATCCTACGTCACCAAGTGAAATTTTCCATCCAGCATCAGGACAGCAGCAGAGCCTTCAGCAGTCCTTGTCGAGACAGCCACAGTAGGAATTCTGGTAGACATTTTCTGCCATGGACAACAGCATCACCATCATGGGCCTGCCAACAGGCATCCCAATAGAATAACCAGAAATCACTGGTCCGGCAGCAGGAAGTACAGCATTCATAATTGAATTTGGGTGGAAACAGTAGGTGAACCAAAGGGTGTTGTAGCGAAGTCCAAAGTCATCCAGCAGATCAGAGAAGAACATTTCCAGTTGGTATTCCGGAAGTGTAGATGCCAACAAACCCGGGAAGAACACAGAAATGATAGCGTCCAGGTAGGACTTTAGGTAGGACTCCCGGTAGGACTCTTCCATGAAGGGATGGGGTTGTTTAAAACCCGGCATGAACTACCGGCGTTCACGTGGTTGGATCCAAGAGCCAGTTCTCCAAATGTCTCCAAACCGCCAAGTCCACAAATTCAGCCTGCTATTTCGGCAGATTCCCGAGGGATCGGAATCCAGATCCAGGAATTCCTGTTGGGACCCAAGGAAGGCCTCTCGCCAGTTGCCGGTTCCAAAAAAACACCAAACCACCAAAATGTTCGATCCGAACAACCTCAAATCAACGGCGGAGACAGACTGCCTTTAATCTCCACGTTCTCTCCCCCTCTATTTTCATATCGAAAAATCTGGAATGTTCTAGAAGGATATCTCACATCCGTTTCTTTATGTTTAGCGGGAAGTTTAAATTCAACGAATAACACACTTGACCATTCTTTTCTGACCAATCAATTCACTTCGTGTTCCATCGACAGAAACCCTAGATCATCCACCAAGTCCACATACATAAGAGGCCGCCACAGTCGTGTCGTCCTTAGATCATTCCGCACCTCGTCACAAGTGATCGAAAGCCTATGTCCAGCGACGAAGACCACCAAAGGAAAGAGAAATAATAATAATAAGAAGAAGGAAATAAAATAGGAAAATAAGAACATAAGAAAATAAGAACATAAGAAAATAAGAAGAGATTTAGTGATGACAGATAATTGCATCATTACCCGACAACAATGACACTTGACGTTGATAACCACTGATAAATTATTAAATAAGTTTCGGATAATACCAAAAGCTATTTTCAAACATAATCCCGAAAAGAAAATATAATGAATATATACAAGGCACACCATGCATAATTTGATCCCAAGAACTAGCTTTACACAATCCTGATGTACCAGACAAAAATCATCGGTAACCCAGTCGATGAAGTAACAAGTGAGACTACTAGGTGAGTACTACATTTGTTTTCAATTTCAATCCTACCTTCATGTAATATAATTTTCCTTTCAGATATGATTCTCCCTCAAGCAGATCAACCGAGGACAGATCACTTTCAGAGACATGAAAACTTCAAACTAGTTGAATAATGAATAAATTAGATTTTTGAAAATAAAGGATTATTTTGACAGTGAGTCCTTCTATTATGATATTTCTCACAATCTCACATCGAAATGTACTGAAAAACTGAGTATTCCGTTAGATGTAAATAGCAATTTCAAAATAAAGACTGCACTGAATTGGGAACAAGATATACATGGTGTTTGGTTTTTACTTGAGGTAAGGAAATACTAAATTAAACAAAAAAGTACAGTAGCGGAAATTTACATGCTACAATTTCATGCTTAGTTATTCCTCAAATTAGTTCAAATATTCCACGCCAATCAGCTAGGTCACCGATTAAAATCCCAGGAAATATCAGATTAGCAGATCCAACATTCAATACTCCAGGTACAATTGATATGCTAATTGGTGCAGAAATATTTTATCACCTTTTATGTGTAGGTCAGATAACTTTAGGTGAACACCAGCCCATTTTACAAAAAACAGTTTTGGGATGGGTAATTTCAGGCCCTTTGAGATCTGTAGGTTTCACTAATCCGTCATGTTTCCTGAATCTCAATGATATTAATTTAGATGTGCAAAATCAGTTGAAAAAATTCTGGGAACTTGAGGAGTGCTCATCAGTGGCTGAACAAATGTTAACACCTGAAGAACGAGAATGTGAAACCTTGTTTCAATCCACTACCAGTCGTTCAGAAAGTGGTCAATTCATAGTGAAATATCCTCTTAAACAATCTCCATCCTATCTTGGTGATTCTAAGCAAAAGGCAATTAGACAGTTCTTCTCATTAGAGAACAAATTAAACAAGAACCCAAAGTTATGTCAAATGTACAAAGATTTTATGAATGAATATATAGAATTAGGACATATGTCAAAGGTTGATTTGTCATCAACAAATGATCCAGTTTCATATTATCTTCCACATCATGGGATTCTTAATGAAATGAAAATAACCACGAAACTTAGAGTTGTATTCAACGGTTCATCACCAACAACTTCTGGATGGTCATTAAATGATCTTCAAATGATAGGTCCCACCATACAGGATGATCTTTTCTCAATCATCTTGAGATTCAGGAAACATAATGTGGTAATTTGTTCCGACGTGGAAAAAATGTATCGCCAAATATTGATTCATCCTAGTCAAAGATCTCTGCAACAAATTGTTTGGAGAATAAATCGAAATGAGCAAATTGAGACATATAAATTAAATACCGTTACATACGGAACAACAGCTGCTCCATTTCTTGCAGTAAGATGCTTGAAACAATTAGCAATAGACCATAGTGTCAATCATCCAAAAACATCCAATGTCATCCTGAAGGATTTTTATATGGATGACTTGCTAACTGGTGCAGAAACTACAAGTCAAGCAGTTCAACTGGCAAAAGAAATATATTCCATTTCAAAAGGTGCTTCTTAATCCTCCGAAAGTGGTCTTCAAATAAACAAGAAGTTTTGCATGAATTAGAAAGGAGTGAATCTTCATTTCACGTCCTTAAATTAGGCGAAAAGGAAACGTCAAAAACACTTGGTCTTTATTGGCACAGTCAATATGACATTTTGAAATATAATATTGATGTTTCCACTGATTCCAAAGTAGTAACAAAAAGAACTATTCTTTCAGAAATATCTCAGATTTTCGATCCTTTAGGTCTAGTGAGTCCCTGTATTATATTAACAAAAATCTTATTACAAGAACTATGGTTACATAAAATTGCTTGGGACGAAAGTATTCCATTATCTCTGGATACAAAATGGAGATATTTCAAAAATAAACTAAACTCAATTAATGATCTAAAAATTCCAAGACATGTCATTCATGAGAATGCTAGTCGCGTGGAACTTCATGGATTCTCAGATGCATCTTCTGTTGCTTATGGTGCTTGTATTTATGTCAGAAGTATCACATCTTCAGAACAAATTCATATTTTCTTATTGTGTGCTAAATCAAAGGTAGCTCCCATTAAACAATTGACTATTCCACGTTTGGAACTTTGTGCTGCCTGGCAAAAGAAATATATTCCATTTTAAAAGGTGCTTCATTAATTCTCCGAAAGTGGTCTTCAAATAAACAAGAAGTTTTGCATGAATTAGAAATGAGTGAATCTTCATTTCACGTCCTTAAATTAGGCGAAAAGGAAACGTCAAAAACACTTGGTCTTTATTGGCACAGTCAATATGACATTTTGAAATATAATATTGATGTTTCCACTGATTCCAAAGTAGTAACAAAAAGAACTATTCTTTCAGAAATATCTCAGATTTTCGATCCTTTAGGTCTAGTGAGTCCCTGTATTATATTAACAAAAATCTTATTACAAGAACTATGGTTACATAAAATTGCTTGGGACGAAAGTATTCCATTATCTCTGGATACAAAATGGAGATATTTCAAAAATAAACTAAACTCAATTAATGATCTAAAAATTCCAAGACATGTCATTCATGAGAATGCTAGTCGCGTGGAACTTCATGGATTCTCAGATGCATCTTCTGTTGCTTATGGTGCTTGTATTCATGTCGGAAGTATCACATCTTCAGAACAAATTCATATTTCCTTATTGTGTGCTAAATCAAAGGTAGCTCCCATAAAACAATTGACTATTCCACGTTTGGAACTTTGTGCTGCCTTAGTTTTATCCAAACTTTATTCAAAGGTCATCAATTCTATGAGTTATCATTTTGATTCGGTATTTTTCTGGACAGATTCTGCAGTAGTTTTACATTGGATAAACAAAGAACCGTGTTATCTTCAACAGTTTGTTGCAAATAGGGTTACACAAATTCAAAGCCTCACAAAGTCAGATTATTGGCGACATGTTGTTTCTGAAGATAATCCCGCAGATGTTTTGTCTAGAGGTATTCAACCAGATTTACTAGATGAATGCTCACTGTGGTGGGTTGGCCCAAACTGGCTTCCAAAGGAACAATATCAGTGGCACAATACATGCCCACAAGATCAAGATATACCGGAACTCAAAAAACTTGGCAATTTGTGTATGACCAACACGTCAGGAAATGAAATATTCCCAATTGATAAATTTTCTAATTTCAGCAAATTGAAACGTGTAACGGCATATATTTTACGATTCATCTACAACTGTCGTTTTCCTGAAAAGCGGAAGAGTGGAGTTTTAACAGTGAATGAATGTGATCTTGCTATTTTGTCTCTAGTAATAATTGTTCAAGAACAGCATTTTTCAGATATCATAATTCATTTGAAAAATTATAAGCATAATCAATTGAAAGGAACTATTGCAAGTTTAAGTCCATTTTTAGATCATGATGGTATTCTGAGAGTAGGAGGGAGACTGCAAATGTCTAAATATCCCTATGAAAAAAGACAGCCAATTTTATTGTCGGCTAAACATCATTTCACCAAACTGTTGTTTGATTATGAACATTTGAGACTTTTCCATGCAGGACCCCAACTACTTCTTTCTTCAATTCGAGAATATTACTGGCCACTGGGTGGAAGATGTTTAGCAAGGAAAACAGTACGTTCATGTGTGAGATGTTTTCGCTACAATCCATCTCAACCCAACCCAGTGATGGGAGTATTACCAAAAGATCGAGTAAAAATTGCACCTCCGTTTAATTTCACAGGTGTGGATTACGCCGGGCCCTTCAATATCAAAGAAAAACATGGAAGAGGTTCAAAATCAATTAAATGTTGGGTTAGTTTATTCATATGTTTCGTTACAAAAGCCATTCATTTAGAACCTGTAACTCAAATGTCATCTGAAGCGTTTTTGGCTATGTTCAGACGATTTGTATCTAGAAGAGGTAAACCACAAACAATTCATTCAGATAATGGAACAACCATGGTTGGTGCAAATTCAGAACTCATCGAATTGGGATCATTTTTGTTAGACTCCAACCAAACTATATCTGAACATGTTGCTAACGATGGTGTAAACTGGTTATTTTTACCAGCATACAGTCCAAATTTCGGGGGACTATGGGAAGCTGGTGTAAAATCTTCCAAATATCACCTGAAAAGAGTGATGTCAAATGCATTGTTGACATACGAAGAATTTTATACTGTTTTGACACAAATTGAAGCAATACTAAACTCCCGTCCTCTAACCCCTTTATCTTCTGATCCATCTGACCTTGAACCCTTAACTCCATCCCATTTCCTAATCGGCCGAAAACTCACTTCATTACCTGACCCATCTTTCACCCATATCCCGGAGAATCGATTATCAAGATTCCAGAGGATTCAACAAATTCAGCAGCATTTTTGGTCAAGATGGGAAAAAGAATATGTATCTGAACTGCAGCAGAAACAGAAATGGAAGATTAATCAATGTAAATTGAAAGTCGGTGATATGGTACTCATCAAACAAGATAATTGTCAATCAATTCAATGGCCCATCGGTAGAATTATCGATATTCATCCTGGACCAGATGATGTTGCCAGAGTAGCCTCGATCAAGACGTCGTCTGGAGTAGTGAAGCGGTCTTACTCCAAGATTTGTGTTCTACCCATTGAAGCTCAGTGATTTTTATAAAGATTTTGAAAGTGAATTGCATTTGAAAGCCCTAGTCCTTTCAAGGCGGGGGGAATGTACAGAATTTATTATCATGGATTATCGAAGTTCATCACTCTATGTATTATTCTAATATATGAAGTGAGTTGTCATGGAAAAATGTTGTGGAGAGAAAAATAATTTGTTTTCAATAAACCAAGTTTTCATAAAAATACCATTCAATCAATCAATTCATTCAAACACAAAGCAAATCGAATCAAAAACCAAAACAGTGTGATAGTATGCTCAGCGAATGGCGTCGGTTCCCCTCTGGCCGAAAATATAGCAGCATTCGCAATTATCAGAGCATCAAGATTTTCACGTTCATCTGGAAGAAGTGATAGACCTTCATCTTTCCTCAGTTTCACTTCCTCAAACTTTATGGAGTTCAAAGTACATGAGGTGGGGGGCATCGTACTTTCTTCGCAGGCAAATGTATGTACTGTGTTGGGGTCGTCACCAAAATAAAACTGGTTATTGGGTAGATCAAGAACAATGTTTGCTGCTTTGATGAAATCTACACCCAATAGAGTTCTACTATGTTCATGTTCTGGTACTGAAATGAGTTTAAGGCTAACTGTTTTATTTTCCAGTACGACTTTGGATTGAAAAACAAGTGCTTGTACATTCCGCTGAACACCATCTGCTAGAGTCATATTCAATTGTTCTTTAGTATATGGAACATTATCGTTGATTAGCAGATTCGCAAGCATGTGTCCGGCGACACTGGATTTTGCACCAGTATCTATGAATGCGAAACCATTATGGCCACTAATATTCAGTGGGACTAGAGGTCGGACGTGTGCTGACGTCGTTTCCATGAAAGAACTACAAAAGAATTCGGTTGACATCACCTGATTGTCTCTTGATTTTGACGTACAGTTCGGACAATTACTACGAATGAAACCAGGATGACATTAACAAGCAAGCTTATGTATAGTAGTGCTGAAAGTTCCTGGAGAAACGGCAGCTACTGATGAAGTGTCTTGTTTTGACGTTGAAGGCACGTTAGTTTTACTCATAGATTCTGCTGTTTTGTTCTGGTATTTTGCTAATTTACGGCACTCTTCTTTGTTATGACCAGGGTTTCGGCAGTAAGAACACCGTTTTTTCGTAGAAAAATTATTTTCATACTTTACTGAATCGTTGGAATCAAAGAAAATGTCACAATTTTCTTCTGCCACGTGCGCTTGCGTAAGAAGTTCATCAAAAGAGTTGACGTTGTCTCTTTCACTTTCTCACGAATTTTCCTGTGCATTGATCCGTACACCATATCCAATTGAATGTTTTGAGTCAATGTGTTACTCGGTAATTGAGCTAGAATAGATCGAGCCTTACAAATAAACACATCTGTTTTTGTTTTGATATCCTGTTCACACAAAAACAGTTCGCGATAAACGCGTTATGGTGGTTTAGTTGGTCCGAAAGTCGATCTGAGCAGTTGAATTGCATCTTTCCAATTCGTCGAGGTTGATTTAACTCCTTGGAACCACGTAGCTGCGAAACCATCAAGCAACATAGGTAGTCCCTTGAGCGCGTTTTCATCGGAAATGTTTGTACAATCCTTGTATACCTCGATCGCATCGACAAATGCATTGACATCTGCGTCTTTGTTTCCGTCGAATCGGGAAGAACATCTTGAAAAATTCCCAGTGGTTGTAGCATTAGCGACTGCCAAACGTGACAGGAGTTCTTGGAATTGATCCTGCGTTAACGCAACGTTAGCCATATTTTTGATTTCGACTTCACTCTGAGCTGTTGTTTGATCGAAAGATCGCAAGAAATATGGATGCTGTCGTTCACCCGTTTTGTAGACTTATTCAGTCCCAACGAAGCACAATTTGGAACAAACACTTGTTAGGTTGTCCTAAAACTTTTAGGAGCAGTTCCACTTGTTGTCCTATTGATTGCACTGAATATTACGAAATTTGTCTCCGAAGTAGTCCTACTACAGTAGAAGCAATGTTCGTATGCACAAAGTTCGGGTTGAAGAATGTCCTACAATCGGTAGAAGCAATCCTCGTAAAACTGTCGAATGTCCTGCGAGATCGCGTTACACACCCGTAACACAAGTCTTCACACGATAAATCGAAAAATTTTCCACACACACAGCAAACTGATTTCTAGGCCCTCGTTGTAGCGCCAGTTTGTGATGGATTTTGAGGGGTTCTGGGACTAGAAGGTTCACTGTCGTAGGTGGAACATATTCCACAACATTATTTAGCAACAGATTACAAACTTATTGAACTTTTTGTAAGACAAACGTAAAAAAGTACCAAAAAAAGTGTCAAATACTGACAATGTCTTCCTTGCGTCAGGTGCCTTACATAGGCGTCGGCAGTAATGGGAAAACGGGATGGTCATTATAACGTGTTACAATAATAGTTTCATTGACATCTTGAGTTCTTCTCAGAATGTTTTCGAATAACCTAGGCATATAATCCGGAACAGAATAATGTTTGATCAATAGATCAGAAAGATTATGCCAATTAGTAAATCGATCCCGGTTATTCACAAACCAATTGCGTGCCTTTTCCTCAAAAAGTTCATAAGCTGAATCGAATAAATCAATATCAGAAACTTTTCGAGCTGCTTTCAACTCAGAAACTCTATCCAAGAATTCATGAACAGATAATTCATCAGGATTTCCCGAAAACTTGACGTTCCACTTATAAATAGGCAAAGGTTTGACGTTGACGGTATTCAACATAGATGAATTAGAAGAAATATTGTTATTTTCAGCAGATGAAACTGGAGCAGTCATAGAAATATCCATGTCTGCGACTGTTGAATTTAAACCAGCATTCTCAAAAATTATGCTCAGATTGGGATCTTGTTTTGAAACAGTTTCCAAACTGTCGAGAGCTGAAAGAATTTCTGCCATGAGTTCCGCTCTAGCAATCATGTGCTCTCCAATAGCAGATATACGATCACAACGAAGTAATAAATGTACCAAACGAGACTGAAGCCGTTCAAACTTGGTTTTAGAATTTTCACTAGATTTGTTAGTTATAGCTGTAGTTATCTCTTTCAATTTTTGATTCATTGTTTGTTGTCTGAAGAAATCCTTGTCAAAGATACTTTATACATTTCCAATTTGAAGATGAACCTCTTATCTATTGGCAAAATTGCTGATAAAGGAAACGAACTATTTTTCAATGACAGAAACTGTACCATAACGAACAAAAATACCAAAAAAACGATAGGAGTAGGTTCTAGAAGTAAAGATGGCCTGTACATATTGGACATTTTCAAAGAAAAAGTATGTATGACGAAAACTTCAAGTGATTATGATCTATGGCATCAACGCCTTGCTCATATCAGTCATAATGGATTGCAAAAACTACAGAAAGAATTAGTATCAGGATAACCTGCAAATATTTCATACAATGGAGACATATGTGAACGATGTATTATTGAAAAAAAAACTAGAGCCTCATTTCCTAACAAAAAGGGGAAAAGAGCTAATGAAATACTGGGACTTGTGCATTCTGATCTATGCGGACCCATGGAAGTTGAATCTATTGGAAAAGCAAAATATTTTCTCACATTTATCGACGACAAGTCACGGGAAACTATTGTCTATTTTCTAAGTCAGAAAAGTGAAGTATTCAATTACTTCGAAAAATATAAATTGTCGGTTGAAGTTGAAACAGGAAAGAAAATCAAGAAACTGAGAACTGACAATGGCCGGGAGTATGTAAATAAATCAATGAAAGAATTTCTACAGCGAAATGGAATCTGTCATCAACTGTCAGCCCCATATACCCCCGAACAAACCGGTGTAGCTGAAAGGGCCAATCGTACTATAGTGGAACGAGTAAGATGCATTCTTGAAAAAGCAAACCTGGATAAATCATTTTGGGCAGGAGCTGTGAGCACCATAGTTTACCTCAAGAATCGTTCTCCAACGATTGCCCTTATAATTCTACCCCTGAGGAAGTTTGGAGCGGAGAAAAGCCCGATGTGAGCAACTTACGAGTTTTCGGCTGCAGAGCATTTGTTCAGATCCCAGATGTTAAAAGGAAAAAGTTAGACTCGGAATCTGAAGAGTGTATTTTTCTTGGATATGAGAAAAATACTAAGGCTTATAGATTTTTCAATGAAAGCCGCCAGAGAATCGTGATTTCAAGAAACGTTGTTTTTCTAGAAAATCAGATATCACCTTGTACACGTCCGAAGGAAGAAGAAAATGAAATATTGATTACTCATCAGAAACCAGAAGATCATGAAGCAGTGCGGAACGAAAGTGCAGAAATAGAAGCAGAACATGTTATTGCAGAAGAAAATACAAGAATAAGCGAGAGTATTGGTGAAGAGAAAGTAACAAGCTCAAGAAGAAATCGTAAGGTACCAACCTACCTGCGAGACTACATATATTTAGCGAGTTCATCAAATGACTCCATTTATTCTGAACCGACGACATTGACAGAAGCTTTGGATAGTGACAGTTCCGAAAATTGGAAACAAGCTATAGTCCAGGAGCTGAGAGCCCATGAAATCAACAATACTTGGGAAGTTATAGAAAAGTTGCCGGAAGGACGAAAAGCAATCAAAAGCAAATGGGTCTTCAAGCTCAAGAAGGGAGCAGATGATAAAATAGAGAGATACAAGGCAAGACTAGTAGCCAAAGGTTATTCTCAAGAAGAAGGGATAGATTTCGATGAAACATTTTCACCTGTTGTTCGACAATCCACCCTAAAAGCCCTTATTGCACTGGCAGCCGAGCTTGATCTTGAAATCGAATTGATGGACGTCGTGACTGCATATCTGAATTCTGAGTTATCAGAAGAAATAAACATGGAATTACCAAAAATACCTGATACAGGGGAATCAAAAATCATTTGCCGATTGAAAAAAGCAATATATGGATTGAAGCAATCAGGTCGCGTATGGAATGAGAAACTACATACTGAGCTGATGAAGCATCACTTGGTTCAATCAAAAGTTGACCCTTGTCTTTATTATCAGATTGAAAATTTTGAATTTCTCATCATTACAATTTATGTTGATGACATCTTGGTATTTGGAAATAACAAAAAGAAAATTGAAGAATTCAAAGAAAACCTGAGGAGGGTATTCGAAATAAAAGATTTGGGACCATTTCACCAATGTCTTGGAATAAGAATAGAGAGAGATAGAAGAAGAGGTATCATCACTTTGGACCAAGAACATTATGTTAATTCAATTCTGAAAGAGTTCAACATGAGCAATTGCCATCCAGTTTCAATACCTATGCTGGTAAACCAGAAATTGACTCGTGATATGGGACCAAACAGCGAAGAAGAAAGAAATGAAATGAAAAACATTCCCTACAGAGGAGCAGTAGGTAAACTGATTTATCTTTCTCATTGGACTAGGCCTGACATCAGTCATACAGTTAGTGTTCTCAGTAAATTCAACAATGATCGCCCACTGGACAGCGGTTGAAAGAGTTTTACGATACCTTCAAGGCACTACGGGAAAGAAGTTAACATATGAGAGAAGCAGCAATAAGGAATTAACAGGATATTGTGATTCAGACTGGGGAGGAGACTCAGATGATCGCAAGTCTTATGTCGGTTATGTATTCAAACTTGGCAAATCCTTAATCTCATGGAATAGCAAGAAACAACCAACAGTAGCTTTGTCAACAACGGAAGCTGAATACATGGCATTGAGTCACGCAACAAAGGAAGCATTATGGTTGCAACAGTTGTTTCAAGAATTTGGACTGGGAAATATCAAATACAAGCCCATTGATATCTTCTGTGATAACAAGGGAGCTATTGAGTTATCAAAGAATAACGTGTTTCACTCAAGAAGCAAACACATAGACATTCGTCACCACTTTGTTCGAGATGCTGTTGAAAGTAAGAACATTTGCGTGAGGCCTATGGCAACGGATAATATGCCAGCAGATATTCTTACGAAGATTACACCTCAAGCAAAATATGAACGGTGCATTCAAAATTTTGTTTTGATGTGAGATTCAAAAATCTTCGCAAAGTAGCCAAGTAGGTGGGGTGTTGAAATAATACACTCTGTATACATTATTTTATATCATGGAACCTTAGCGATGATTCTGAATAGTTGAAGTTGTTGAGATAATTGATTCAGTTGTTATTGTGACACTGTCAAAATATTTTTTCTTTGATATATAAATGTTTCCTATTCTGCCCAATATTCATAATTCATCACAGATATATATCTACATATAAGGAAGGGAAGTCTTTGCTGACCAGTTAGAGATAAAACTAGTAGTTTAGTGGGGATGCAGCAAAAGTAAATGAGTACTCATTCAAGTTTGTCCGAGCTTTCGGAAATGTATATTTCCATCATCAGGGTAGACTACAAAAATTGGAAGTATCAAAATTAATTCACAATATTGAAAAAACTTTGTCACTTACACTTATTAAGAATGGTTACTCTGTTGTGAAATTTGTAAAATTGTTAACATTAACATACTGGTGAGACGAAAAACAAGTTAAAAGAAATTATTTATTTATAATCATGATTAGATAAGAGGCCACTTATTACCTCATGAATAAGTTTGGATTTTCAAAACCAACGTGGTTGAAACGATTTTAACGAATCTGCAAAATATAGGTTAGAATGTTTCTTCTTCTTCTCTTTCTTAGGTTGACATGAGTAGGTCGTAAGTCAGAATTCTTAACCCTTATGGTACATACTAATGTTAGTAATCCTTCAAATCTCAACCCAATGGAACATAAAAAGGGGGAACATACTAATAACATAGTTGGTAGGCCATGAAATACAACAGGTTTAACTGGAAAAGGTTTGATGTGAGGAAATTTTAAAAAAAGACTGTATGTTATTATTCGGAATTGTTGATGTTCAAAATGCTATGAGGAAATCGAGGTTGTTTGTCCAAAGCTAATAGAAATGAGTATATTTCACTCAAATGTTGAATATCAGTTCCTTCATTAATGCAATTGGGATTTTGTGAGATGAATGCCATTTCTAGGAAGGATCTTTTAGTGAGGTTACTTTCAATTGCTAAAATTCTTGCTGAGTCATAGTCCATACGATGATTCATTTTGTTTACATGATCTGCAAGAGCACATCTTTCTGGATTTAATCTAGAGTCGCTCCAGAAAGATGTGCTCTTGCAGATCATGTAAACAAAATGAATCATCGTATGGAATATGACTCAGCAAGAATTTTAGCAATTGAAAGTAACCTCACTAAAAGATCCTTCCTAGAAATGGCATTCATCTCACAAAATCCCAATTGCATTAATAAAAGAACTGATATTCAACATTTGAGTGAAATATACTCATTTCTATCAGCTTTGGACAAACAACCTCGTTTTCCTCATAGCATTTTGAACATCAACAATTCCGAATAATAACATACAGCCTTTTTTTAAAATTTCCTCACATCAAACCTTTTCCAGTTAAACCTGTTGTATTTCATGGCCTACCAACTATGTAATTAGTATGTTCCCCCTTTTTCTGTTCCATTGGGTTGAGATTTAAAGGATTACTAACATTAGTATGTACCATAAGGGTTAAGAATTTTGACTTACGACCTACTCATGTCAACCTAAGAAAGAGAAGAAGAAGAAACATTCTAACCTATATTTTGCAGATTCGTTAAAATCGTTTCAACCACGTTGGTTTTGAAAATTCAAACTTATTCATGAGGTAATAAGTAGCCTCTTATCTAATCATGATTATAACTAAATTATTTCTTTAAACTTGTTTTTCGTCTCACCAGTATGTTAATGTTAACAATTTTACAAATTTTACAACAGAGTAACCATTCTCAATAAGTGTAAGTGACAAAGTTTTTTCAATATTGTGAATTAATTTTAATACTTCCAATTTTTGTAGTCTACCCTGATGATGGAAATATACATTTCCGAAAGCTCGGACAAACTCGAATGAGTACACATTTACTTTTGCTGCATCCCCACTAAACTACTAGTTTCATCTACATATATATAGTTACGGTCCTGTCTTTAACCAGTCCAAAAACTTCCTGCCCTGAATATTGAGGAGGATGCCGCACTTGTGTTAATTCAGCGTTGGATAGATATGGCCTCCAACAAACACTTGAAGTAACCTCAAAGTCCTCAGCCTGATCTAGAGATTCAGAGTCAGATGTACCTGCTAGCTCGATGGTGCGGATGGTAGAATTAACCCGAAGTGGGTAGGAGTGAACCCTATGATAATGTAGAATTAAACATTGCAAAATTCTCAAACATACGGTACATACCTCAGCGTCTGGAGGGTTCAAAATGGCGGCATGTGACAACTTGTAAAAATCCCCAATTTGGGAAATCTTCCTTTGTATGACAAATCACAATGACTCTACTAGTCCACAATAATAAAAGGAAGATTGTACATACATGTAATCAATAGAAATCCACTATAAGTGATTATATATGATTATTGAAACCTGCTACGGTATCACAAGCCGACTCTCGTATCGTCACCACAGGAAAGAAGCCGTAACACCCGTTGAATTCGAAACTTCACTTCAATTATGACAACTGTCAAACATTTGCCAAATCTTTGATGTTTATCGGTCATCAAGGATCCATAACAATGAAGAATAGCCAAATGCACAAAAATATTATACAAGGTGATCAGAAAAACAATATGCACGATATATTCTTCAACGAACGAACGTTTTTGGTATGCACACTGAGGATCATAGAAATAGTAGTAGTAGATTCTTCTCAATGAAATGAAGCAAACTCATGACTAATGAATGAAATGAGTACTTATGATTCTACTGAATTTGAACTGTAACAATCTGACATTCATACAGTTGAAGCTGATACGATGGCAGTGACCATATAAGAAGACTTTGAAAGGTATATAACGACTACAATAGGCACATGGGGATACATCGACTTCATCGTCGTACACACTATATATCTGTATCCTATCACCTTAATTGAACACTATTGAAGCAGACAAGTTTGCATTGACCTCATAAGACGACTTCCAAGCGAGAATAACGCACATAGCTTGCAGAACAAGAAACTCCGACTTTGACTATGTTTACACTGTAACTCTGCAGTCCAGCATCTGACATGCATACAGTTGAAGCAGATACGATGGCAGTGACCATATGAGACGACTTTGAAAGGTATATAACGAGTACAATAGGCACATGGGGATACATCGACTCCATCGTCGTACACACTAAATATTTCTATCCTTACACCTTACATGAACACAATTGAAGCAGACAAATTCGCATTGATCATGACTTTGAAGGGTATATAACGAGTACAACAGGAAAATGGGAATACATCGACTTCATCGTCGAGCACACTTTATCTTTCTATCCTATCATCTCACATGGACACCATTGGAGCAGACAAGTTCGCATTGACCATATAAGACGACTTCCGAGCGGGTATAACGCACACAGTTTGCAGAACAAGAGACTTCGACTTTGACTATGTTCACACTGTTACTATGCAGTCTAGCATCTGACATGCGAACAGTTGGAGACAGAAATGATGGCAGTGACCGTATGAGATGACTTCGAAGGGTATATAACGAGTACAATAGGCAAATGAAGAAACATCGACTCCATCGTTGTGCACACTATATCTCTCTATCCTATCATCTCACATGGACACTATTGAAGCTAACAAGTTCGCAATGACCATATGAGACGACTTCCCAGAAGGTATAGTGCACACAGCTTGCAGAACAAGAAACTTCGACTTGGAGGATATATAGAAAGTACAGAAGGCAGATGAATATACATCGAATTCATCAGAGTGCACACTCTATCTCTCTATCTTAACATCTCACATGGATACTGTTGGAGCAGACGGGTTTGTAATGCCCATATGAGACGACATTTAAGCGGGTATAACGCACACAACTGGCAGAACAAGAAACTTCGACTTCGACTATGTTCACACTGTTACTCGCCAGTGTAGCATCTGACATGCATAAAGTTGATGCACGAACGATTGCAGTGATTGTATTAAACGACTTTGAAGTGTTAAAACCGGGTACAATAGGCTAATTAAGATACTTCGACTCCATAGTTATGCACACTCTATCTCTCTATCTTAACATCTCACATGGATACTGTTGGAGCAGAAGAGTTCGTTATGCCCATATGAGACGACTTTTGAGCGGGTATAACGCACACAACTTGCAGAACAAGAAACTTCGACTTCGACTATGTTCACACTGTAACTCTGCAGTCTAGCATCTGACATGCATAAAGTTGATGCACAAACGATTGCAGAGACCGTATTAGACGACTTTAAAGTGTATATAACGGGTACAATTGGCAAATCAAGATACATCGACGTCATCGTTGTGCACACTATATTTCTCTATCCTATCATCCTACATGAACACTATTGAAGCGGACAAGTTTGGACAAACTTGGTATAACGCACGCAGCTTGCAGAACAAGAAACACCAACTTCGACAATGTCTACACTGTAACTCTGCAGTACTATTGAACTTCTGACATACATACAGATACGACTGCAGTGACCATATAAAACGATTTTGAAGGGTATATAACGAGATCAACAGACAAATGGGGATATATCGAATTCATCGTTGTGCACACTATATCTTTCCATCTTATCATCTTTCATTCACACTATTGAAGCAGTTAAGTTTGCATCGACCATATAAGACGACTCCCAATCGGGAATAACGCACAAAGCTTTCAGAACAAGAAATCTCGATATTGGCTATGTTTACACTGTAACTCTGCAGTTCAGCATCTGACATGCATACAGTTGGAGCAGATACGATGGCAGTGACCGTATGAGACGACTTAGAAGGGTATATGACGAGTACAACAGGCAAATGGGGATACATCGATTCCATCGTCGTACACACTATACCGGGTGGCTACGGAAGTATTGCCTACGGAATATCTCAGTTATTGTATGAAGTAGGTTTGTGAAATTTGGAGCTCTGATATAATGACATAAGAGCTAGAATTTGAGCATATTGACATGTCGGAGTTAACTTCCGGTCTGACCGGAAGTATCATCAACTTTCTTATTTCAAATGGAAACCCTATTTTTTTTTCTTTTCGCCTTATTCAGCATTCAATTCCCTTTTTAATGACCTATCACAAGTTGGTATCTAACCAGAAACTAGATCAGAAAAAAATTATTATTGAAATTCACCGAGTAGGCCGTGGAAGCAAAATGAAAGCCAAAAATTGAAAAGTTGGCTATGGAAACATACGTCACTTGATAACAGTTGCTACTACTGTAATATTTTATTTTCATTCGTCGGCGTTACGAAAAGCCGCCAAAAAAAATATCGGAAAAATTAGAAAAAAAAACAATACTCTGTAGGTCCATAACTTAAATAGAAACATACAACTTTTTCTTGCTTGTTCTATTCAGCATAACCATTCCATTCTAATGATATAATAGAAAGTAAGAAATTTTCTGAAATGAAATACCAAAAAATCCGATCATTATTCTACTCGGTGAATTTCAATAATAATTTTTTTCTGATCTAGTTTCTGATTGGGTACCTACTTGTGATATGTCATTAAAAAGGGAATTGAATGGTGAATAAAGCAGGAAGAAAAAAAAATAGGGTTTCCATTCAAAATAAGGAAGTTGATGATACTTCCGGTCAGACCAGAAGTTAACTCCGACATGTCAATATGCTCAAATTCTAGCTCTTATGTCATTATATCGAAGTTTCAAATGTCACAAACTTACTTCATACAATAACTGAGATATTCCGTAGGCAATACTTCCGTAGCCACCCGATATATCTCTCTATCCTATCATCTCACATGGACACAATTGAAGCAGTCAAGTTCGCATTGACCATATAAGACGACTTCTAAGCAGGTATAACGCACACAGTTCGCAGAACAAGAAACTTCGACTTTGACTATGTTTACACTGTAACTCTGCAGTATAACATCTGACAAGCATACAGTTGGAGAAGATTCGACTACACAGTGACCATATGAGACGACTTTGAAGGGTATATTGTCAAGAAGGGCACTTTTTCTGGTGAAAAACAAATTGAATAAAACATCAAGATTTTTTCTATCTCAAATTCATATTCAATATTCTTATTATGAAATCATTTACAAAAAAAAAACATTGCTACCTTCAAGTCTATAGAGGATATGGGTCAGCACCAGTAAACAATGAATATTCAATAAGTATGTCATTGCCAAAACTAGAAACGAGAACATCGTTGGATGATAATGGAATGCGAAACTGCTGATTCAGGAAGAGATAGACTTTGAGCTGGCATGAGAATTTATAGGCAGATCTTCGGAGATAGGGACAGTTGTCAGCCCGCGAGGCGAGGGTGAGGAAAGATGATGAGTTAGGTGGACCGCGCATCTTGAGTTTTAGTTAGTGCCTTTTTTGTCTTGCGGTTTATTTTTGACCATTAGAGCTCTCGCGTTGCCTCCTCGAGAGAACTGCCGATCATGTTGGTATTATTAAGGTAAGAGAATTTTGTGTTGTACTGGGCGTTGTGTATATTTTTGTTGCCGATTTGTTTCTTCAGGAAAATCTAATAAAATTCCCTGATTTATCAAAACCTGTGGTTGATTCACTGAATAGTGGTTATCCTGAGTAGATAAGATAGAAGCCTCCTAAGATCAGCCTATCAGGCGGACAGGGTTTAGCTGTTCCCTACTGAGTACGTCCCAAGCGACGGGGGTTGATCCTCTATTAGCCTGGTACGCGACATATGGTGGAGGCGCCGATGCTCCTTCCTGTGGGTTAATTCTTCACAATTAACCTGAAAGTTAGAATTCTATTTTAATCCTGTTTATTGAATCGCTGTTGAAATTTTGTAATTGTCATTTGAATGAATTGAAAATTAAAAAATTGAAATTTTCAAGTTCACATTGGATTTCGCATCAGAGGCCTTCTTCATAGAATACAACAATGGAGATGCAAAAAGAGATTTGGAGATACGTCTGTTGCAAAGAAGACAGAAAAAAGGGAAATCAATACAGGAATATTTCTACGATCTACATACCCTATTCTACGAAAACGACCCGACACTGAACGCAGAGGAGTTCAGGAAGTTCTTTGAGAACGGGATAAACCCTGACCTATACGGATACCGCTTGTTGAGAGAAGATGTGATGACAATGGGAAAATTCAAGGATATTGTGTTCAGACTGAACGATATTTCAAGCCACTCAGCGCAGACAGGGAGTAGTCTGAATAGGTGGAAACCTTCAGGTATGGAGCAACACACAGATTCCCAGAACAGGAACAGGGATCAAATGTACGACTGGTCCTACCGACAATCACGTTATCCGAACCAGAGGACAGAAAGGTACAACATCGGACAGTCCGGTACGAGAAACCAACCCCCTCAGGAGTACAAGAGTACGAAAGAGGGTATCAGAGACACAATAGACAACCACCGCGGTGGCAGACCGGAGACAGTCCAAGAAACTATGTCCCAAATACAAGAACCAATGACGGGAGACCTAGATATTACCAATGTAACAGCGTAGGCCATTTCGCGTCAGCATGTAATGAAAACGTGAGGAACCACCCAAACGGCCAAGGACGACGCCAATAGACCCCGGCTGCGATTTTACTAAATATACTGCACGCTAGCACAAACCACGCCCACCATAAAACGTCAACATTACCGATATACTCGGAGTCAGCACATCGCACTAAATATACTGTGCTCGAACGCAAGAATACACTTTTCATGATTTTGACACGAATTCGACTGAAGCTCTCTCGTTGTCAATCTCTTGTACGCAGTAAATTCATACACCCAAACGGTCTACTGGTTAGCGCTGTCGACTTTCTGTCTGAAGGTCCATGGTTTGAATCTCTGTGAACTTGAACTTATTTTGCAACTTTTTTTTTCACCAATGTTTTTTTATTTCATTCTGGTTTTCCTTTTTCATAAAATATTTGAAGTCAAATAGGTTATTGCGTTTAGGATAAACAGTCTCATTTCATTCAATTTTGCTGAAGAACTCAACTTTTGAAATATATTATTAATCAATGTGTGTCTACACTCCATTCGGTTTTCCTTCCTCAAAAATATTGCAATCAGGAATAGGTTTGTTCGTTGAGAATGAATAGTCTCTGAGTTTTGCCTAAGTAAAGTACTTTGAAGATGAGATATGACGGTGGGCGGTGGTTTGTGCTAGCGTACAGTATATTTAGTAAAATCGCACCCCGGCTTCATCTTATCTGCTTCAGGGGCAAAAGCGGGAAGACAAACAAAGTTCTCACCATAGCAGCAAAGATTAACCAGAGGGAAGTGTAATAGAATAATAAAGCTACCCGTGAACGAAAGAACGTTTCAAGTAATTTGAGTTTGAACAAATCGGATTTCAATATAATACTGGAAGAAATCAGGAAAAGCAGAAGTGAGCTGAAGACCGCAATCGAAGCCAGTGAAGTACATCTCCAATTGAAAATTGAGGAGTCGAATGAGAAAATCAAAAAACTGGAGCAACAAAACTATAATCTGAAAGAAAAAGTAGAAGAACTTGAAAGACAACAAAAAACCAACAATTTGATAATTTTCGGATTGAACAATGATAAAAATGACACCTTCCAATTCATCAGAGAAGAATTATTTCAAAAACTATTGAATATAGATATATCAACGAATGATGTTAAGAACTTCTATCGCTTAGGAAATAATCGAAACTGCCCTGTCAAAATTGAATTAGTGTCGAACCTAAAAAAGAGATGCATCCTACAAAATGCAAAGAAACTTAAAGGTACAAATATTGCAATTCCACATGATTTGACCACCAGGCAGAGAGAAGAATATAAAATATTGAGGAAACACTAAGAAACTCAGAAGAATAATGGCGCTCAAGATTGTTATATTAAGGGAAACAAACTTGTGAGAGAGAAAATAGGATACACCATTCAAGATCTAATAGATATAGAAGAGAGGGAAGAGTTCAGACAAAATAAAAGCGCCCCAGGTACCCCGAGTCAACTGCTACTATCAGAAGTCGACACGAGTGACTCAGAAGTTAGAGAACGCCAGGGAACAATTCCAAAAAAGCACCAGAAATTATCAATCAACCAGTGGATTGTTGAGAATTATCATAAAATAGGATACTATGTATATGATTTGTTACCTTGACATTGATTATTATTGAATAAATTGTCTTCTTGAAATACAAGACTTGTCAGTCTTTCCCCTATTAAAAATCTTCACTATTCATCTAAGAATTAACAAGTTCATCAGGTTATGGGCCCAGAACGTTCATAAAGTCGTCTGGAACAACTTGTGAGAAGATTTTGAAGGTATTTATCTGAAAGTTCCTTTTGTGATAAACATTCATATACCGAGTGTTGAAATTTGACGTCATGGCTAATTCTTCAACTTTACCGTCCTTTGACAAGTTGAAAGGCAGTGAGAATTATAAAACTTGCAAATTTGCCATGGAGCTATATTCATCTGCCGATGATCTTTTTCGATATGCTGCTGGTTCAGTAGAAGATTTAGACGCTAATGTAGACCAAAAAGTCAGAGGAAAAATAGGTTTAATGGTAGAACCACAACTCTATGTACACCTGGTTGGAACGAAAACTGCTAAAGAAGCCTGGACAAATCTCAAAAAAATGTCCGAACCATCTGGTTTGATCGGACGTCTCAGCCTTCAACGTCAGCTTATGGCATGTAAACTTCATGATTTCAAAGATGTGTCATCGTATGTTTCTGAAATCGTAATGTTGTCTCAGCGATTATCAGATATGAATGCACCTGTAGATGATGAATATATTGGAGTTATAATGCTGAGTGGGCTTCCTATATCGTACGATCCATTAATCATGGCATTGGAGAGTAGCGGTCAGAAAATCACGAGCGAGTTAGTGAAGAGAAAATTATTAACAGAAGATCAGCGGAATAAAGAACGTGAGAGTAGTGATACTGCTTTTGTAGTCAAGACTCAACAGAGATATCAGAAGGCGAATTCAGGAAGAAAGAAGTCGAATTTTCCTCTCAAATGTACACGGTATAATCAAAAAGGGCACAAGCGGAGTGATTGTCCAGAGGAGAGGAATTCAAGACTTCCTGATTCTACGACAACGGCAGCGTCTTCCTCTGCCATCAAGCAATGTGAGAATAAACGAGACTTCAGAGCTTTGTATACTGCATATAAGGAGCGAAAGAACATGGATGGTTTATTGATTCTTGTGCTTCTTGTCACATGTCGAATCGGCAAGACTGGTTGACAAACTTCCGTCCTGAGGTTTCTGAGGTAGTCGTAGCAGATGATGCTGTATTAGAATCAGTAGGTATAGGAAATGCTAAAGTTGTACTGAGTGATGGCGAAAAAACCATCACTAATGTAGCATATTTTCCAGATTTGACGGCAAATTTACTCTCAGTTTCAAAAATTGTTGATAAAGGACTGATCGTTGTTTTTTCTAGGAGAGGTTGTATGATGTATCATGAAAATGATTGTGATATTCAGGGTCAAGTAAGGATTACGGGTTCTGAATTCAATGGTACTTACAAACTGAATCAACCATCAGGTAATATCACCCAATCTGTTATGATAGCACATTCTTCACATCAATCAGCATCAACAAATCCTGAAAAAATTGTTTCGAAAGGCTTGTGGCATCGTCGTCTAGGTCATTTGGGTCAAAAAGGGATGGAGCAAATCAAAGGTATGGTTCTTGGTGTTGATTTTTTCAATGATGTGCATGAGCCCTTGTATTGCCTGATGTTGAAGGAAAACAGTCAAGGGCACCACTTGTTAGAACCGGAAGAGCCAACAAGAAACGTGCAAAAGAATTATTAGGAAGAGTCCATAGTGATTTATGCGGACCTATGGAAGAAAAATCTTTGGGAGGGTGTGTTTACATGCTAACATTGATTGATGATCATTCTAGGTTTATTTTTTTGTATTTCCTCAAACAAAAAAATGAAACTATGACAAAATTTCTCGAATATAAATCTTTAGTAGAGAATCAAACGGATAAAACAGTAAAGATACTGAGATCAGATGGTGGCGGTGAGTATGTTGACAATGTTATGGAAGATTTTCTTAAGGAACAAGGTATCAAACATGAAATCACCATGGCTTACACTCCAGAGCAAAATGGAATAGCAGAGAGGCCAAATAGGTCTATTTGCGAAAAAGCAAGGTCGATGATGCAAGTTATATGCTCCAACCCCCAGAAAACCCTTAGATTGTAACTTCCATGTAGTGCTGACTTAGGTTTATACGAATACGATTGACCATGCTAGATAGTTAGTTTTCAGTTCTGTTAGCGACGTCGTACCGTCCACATCTCTCTGTACAAATAAAGTTATTTGTTCGAAACTAAAATTTTGGCTTTTTAAAAATAGTTTCTCGTGGCCCGAAAGCTTAATTGGCGCAGTCGGTAGGATAACGGGAGAATATCGATCGCGAAATTCGTCAGTTTCAACTGTTAATCCGTTATCGAAAGAACAGCTTCGATCGCCCACCAGAGACCGGCATACCCAGTTGCTGCAGACTCCAGCTAAGGATAGCCTGATTCACCACCGTGGTAAGTCGAGTATTCCTTTCTGCTTTCAAATTTTCTCCGAAAACTTTATCGTAAAGATTTTCGCTTGAATTTGTCAAATATCGATTATCAATATCGATTTATCCATCATTTTTCTTTTATCGCAATCGAAATCGGTGGACTGACTTTAGAAGTCAACTAGATTAGTAACTATCGATCTGATCCAAAGAATTTTTATTTCTCACCCGAATTTCTTGATAATTAAATAAATATATATAATCGCATTTCGAAACTAGACACTGTCAGAGTTCGTTGCATTCTCAGAAGGCGACGACGTTTGTTCGAGTGAAATATTACACGGTTTAAAAACCGACGGTGATAAGAAAAAGAATAGCTTGTATTACACGGTGTTATCTTGTAATTCTCGAAAGAAATTGTTTTATTCGTTCAAAGAATATTTCTGTGAGATATTTCAGTGAATTCATCAAAATTCAAGCATACGAAATAACATTTGATGACCGATCCCGTTATTGAAAGTTTAGCAAATACTTTAAGTTCATTGCGAGTTTCGAATATGACGGAGGTAAACTATACGCTGTTCAAAATTTATTCGGACACCATTCCAACATACGATGGGTCGTCAGAGACCCTCGAAATATTCATAAACGCTGCCGACCAATTCCACAAAAAATATCATGGCACGGACACCACATTAAATCAATGCATTTTGAGTATACTATTGAGTAAGCTGAAGGATAGAGCCCAGCTTTTAATCGGAGCAAGAACCGAATTGAAGACATGGACTCAAGTAAAATTAGAATTAAGAAATACTTTTGGCGACCGCCAAAGCCTTGACAACCTCGAACAACAACTGTTTACTCTCACACCAAACAGGGGCGAACATCCCCTAGACTTTGCAAAGAGAATCCAAGTACTACGTAGTAAGTTAGCATTTAAAATAAACTCTGACGCCGACATGGGCCAAGATGTTAAACTGATACATATTCGACAATACGAATCCCAATCCCTCAAAGTATTCTTGAGAAATCTGAATGTACGACTACAAGACAAAGTTATTGTCCAGAATCCTGATTCCCTAGAAGCAGCGATGAACTTCGTCCTGGAGGACGAGAACTTCAGACACACTCAGAATCTAGTATTCCAAAACCGCCCGAACGCTAATGCGCCCAAACCACCTAATAGACAAATTGAACAAACTCGAAATAACTTTCATTCAAACTATAGCTTTCCAAACTCTCAGCCAATGGCCCCAACTCAAATGACAAGGAACCAAAATCAAACCCAGGGTTTCCGAAATCAACCTTCCAACATCGCTAGAACGCAAAATCAGTTCCCAAATTACAGCCAAAATAATTTTAGACCATCATTTCCCAGCCAACCTATAAATGTCCAACCGAGACCAGTGAGGCAAACATTCCCAACCAACAGACAAGTGTTTGGCCCGCCACGAAATGTTTTTAAATCGACAGGCAAACCCGATCAAAGGACTTTCGAACCGATGTCCACTACATCCAGAAACCCAACGGTTAGCAGACCCATGTCCCATTCATTCACCAATCCGGCCCAATCGCAACCACGAAGATGGACACCCATCGACGAGGAAATGTACAATCACAGCTACGATCAATTTGATTCCGCGCATGACTATTACCCGAATAATTACCAGAACGACTATCACACCTATGACCAAATTGACACTATGCAAGAACTCTATCCTGAACACTATCAAGATAATTCTTATACCGACCAATGCCCTGAACAATCAGATGAACCGAACAATTACACCCACGAATCTGAAAATGAAAATTTTTACAAATCGCCTCCAAAGAACCAGACAATGTGATAGAACTTCATTCTGCCACAGTCAACGGACTCCCATACATAAAAATTCGTAATCCCCCGATTAAATTATTGATTGATACAGGATGTCACACCTCAATTCTCAAGCCATCGATCATCGAAAAATATTATCCTGATAGAATTTTTAGGCAACCGTCCCAACTAAAAACTTCCTTAGGCGAAAAAGAAATTCAGTTTAGAGCCCTTATCCCCGCTTTTGAAGAATTCCAGAGTTGTTATGAGACCGAGTATGTGTTATTTCAATTTCACGAATTTTTTGACGGTATTCTAGGATTGAAAGAACTGAAAAACCTAGGTTTGAATATCGATTTTACAAATCAGCTACTTCGCAACGACCACGTACAAATACCATTCTTCTATAGACAACCTCACGAAACTTCCTTCACTTTCGAAATACCGCCTTTCGAAAGTTTGGTTCGAAAATATCCCGTCACTATTAATGAAGGCGAAATCATAATTACTAATAAAAATTTCAATGGATTATTTATACCGGAAACTTTGACTTGCGCTTCAAACTATCGCGCTACTTTCGAAATTTTCAACAATACTGATAGGACAATCTCTGTCACGATGAACGAACCCTTTCAAGCTATCCGAATTGAAAAAGAATATTTTGAATTTTACCATATCGAGAGCGCTTTACCGAACATCGAATATTATGATTCGACAAAAGACATTTCAAAAAAAATTAAAACAGACCACATGAATCCAGAAGAAAAACATGCCATTTTAAAACTCTATAAAGAATTCGCGGACATATTCCACACCGAAAATGACAAACTTTCATTCACTAATAAAATTAAACACGAAATAAAGACCAAGGATGAGATACCGGTACATACAAAATCCTATCGCTTCCCCCATTGCCACAAGGAGGAAGTCCAGAAGCAAATTCAGAAGATGCTCACCGACGGAATCATTCGACCATCATCTTCTGCTTGGAGTAGCCCGATATGGATTGTGCCAAAGAAGACCGACGCATCAGGAAAGAAGAAATGGCGCATCGTAGTAGACTACCGGAAGTTGAATGAAAAAACAATCGACGACCGATACCCGATTCCGAACATAGAAGACATCCTAGACAAATTGGGGAAATGCAACTATTTCACTACCCTTGACCTGGCATCCGGGTTCCACCAGATTGAAATGGAAGAAAAGTCCATCGAAAAAACGGCCTTCAACGTGGAGCACGGGCACTACGAGTATGTCCGTATGCCATTCGGCCTAAAGAACGCGCCAGCAACCTTCCAAAGAATAATGGACCATATCCTCAAAAATTTGCGGAATAAAATTTGTCTAGTTTACATGGATGATATCATCGTTTTCTCAACTTCTTTGCAAGAGCATATAGCCAACTTAAAACAAGTCTTCAAGACGCTACGCGAAGCTAAGTTGAAAATCCAATTAGACAAGTGTGAGTTCTTAAAACAAAACGTCGAATTTCTAGGCCATGTTGTCACTCCTGATGGCATCAAACCTAACCCCAATAAAATAAAAGCCATTCGAAATTTTCCCATACCAACTACTGCTAGAGAAATTAAATCTTTTCTTGGCCTATTAGGGTATTACCGAAAATTCATAAAAAATTTTGCCGAGCTCACCAAACCATTCACGCGATGTTTAAAAAAAGGCGAGAAAATAATTCATACTTCGGAATTTTTAGAAACTTTCGAGACCTGTAAACAAGTACTCACAAACGAACCCCTACTCCAGTATCCCGACTTTAACAAACCCTTTATACTAACCACCGATGCATCTAACGTAGCCATCGGCGCAGTCTTGTCACAGGGTGTTATAGGAAAAGACAAACCTATCGCGTACGCGTCCAGAACGCTAAACCCCTCTGAACAAAACTACTCGACGATAGAAAAGGAATTATTATCGATAGTTAATTTCACCAAATACTTTAGGCCATATTTATTCGGAAACAAATTTACAATCCTGACTGATCATAAACCCTTACAATGGCTTTTCAATCTCAAAGATCCTAGCTCAAGGTTGGTTAGATGGCGCCTAAAGCTGGAAGAGTATGATTATGACATCGTGTACAGGAAAGGAAAAAATAATTCCGTCGCAGATGCCTTATCCAGGATAGAACTCCATCCCCTGGAAAATCAATCAATGATTGCAAACATCGATTTACCAAGCAACCGACTCGAAGAGGACTTTCCCGAAATCTTCGCGGACTTGGCGAACAAAAAAGAAATCCCAGAAATTTCCGATGAAGACCTTCAAGACCTTGACCACCGCTTAGACGAAGCAATACGGAAACTTGCAGCCTGCAAAAAACCACCAGAACAGGAAAAAGAAAAACCACCAGAAAAAGAAGAAGGAATAAATATTTTATCGGACGTAGTTTTAACCCCAGCGCGACAAGAGCTTCAAGAACCCGACGACAGTAATGAGACTCAACACTCTTCTCAAGAAAATCCAATTCTCGAAATCCGGATTTCTGAGCAACCATTGAATAAATTTAAGAACCAAATTATACTTTCCGAAAGTTTAGACTCTATTTCCTCCCGGGTAAGACTTACAAAACCATTTGATAAAACCCGTCTAAAGGTAGTACTGTCAAACAGAAACTTCGAAGATGACCTAGTGAGAATCTTCTTAGAATATCTAGATCCAAAAATAGTCTATGGCATACTTTTTGAAGAACGTGTGAAAAATAAAGCAATCCCAATAATTCAAAAACATTTCAAACATTCAGCCTTCAAGTTGGTCCAGAGTAATTTCCTTTTAACTGACATCACAGATAAAGATGAACAAACGCAAAAAATCCAGCATCATCACGAAACAAAAACCATTCATAGGGGTATAAATGAAACGAAAGACTCTCTATCTAGAACATATTATTGGCCATACATGATTCAAGACGTGACGAATTATATTAACACTTGTGTCACCTGCCAGAAGTCCAAATATGAACGCCACCCCAATGTTATCAAATTCAATCCTACACCTATTGGAGAACACCCCTTCGAGCATATTTATATTGATGCATTTTCAGCGGATAAACAAAAATTTTTGACAGTTATTGATAGCTTCTCACGCTTTGCCCAAGCATACCCGATTCACTTGAATGCACCCAACATATTAGATGGTTTATTGAAATTTTTTTCCCATTACGGTATCCCAAATAAAATTACTTGCGACTCCGGCACAGAGTTCAAAAATAATCTAATTGAAGACTTTTGTAAATTACACAAAATAATTTTACATTATATAACCCCAAAAAATCCTAACAGCAACAGCCCTATAGAACGCCTACATTCTACGCTCATTGAAGAAATCAGAACACTAAAACTCGAACACCCTGACAGACTAATAACTACACAAATGCTGTACGCAATATTAGGATACAACAACACTATTCACTCCGCAACTAAATTCACCCCTTTTCAAATTATCAAAGGAAACGTTGAACACCAAAATCCATTCGATATAACATTTTCAAAAATAACTTCTGACTACATTGAAAAACACGCAAGAAATCAAAAAATCATCAACGAAATAATCAAACAGAATAATGAAAAATCAAAGAATCTTACCGAAATTAATTCCAAAAGAGATGATCCACCAGAGATAAAAATCGACGAAAACACGTTTCTCAAAGAATCGCCCCGAAATAAATTATCTCCCCTTTATAGAAAAATATCTCCTATCGAAGATTGTGGCACCAAAGTAAAAACGAAAAAATCGAAATATCATAAAAATAAACTGAAACCTCAGAGAAAACTAGCTCAGAAACAAATTTTTCCAGATGACGACGCTGCACCTTTTAATCCTCGGGATCCTAACTGCTAATGGACAAAAGATAACTATGACAGAAATATCTAACCCCATCCTTCCCTTCTCTCTTGGAAAAGCGAGAATCACTACCCAAAAACATACATTTTTGAAACCTATCGACTTGAAACAATTTGACGACCCAATAAATAGTATAACAAACAATTCGAAATACATAACTGATCTCATTTCAATAAAAGACGTCTTATACCCACAACTACATCATATGCATAACCATCTGTTACAACTTCTCAAACAAATCTCTGCGAAATTAACAAACATCAAACCTCAAAAATTCAGCCGACCAAAACGAGGACTAATCAATTTCGTAGGCAGAACGAACAAATGGTTTTTTGGCACCTTAGACGATGAAGACGAACAAAAATATGACCAGGCTATTTCTACATTAACAAACAATCAAAAATTGCTACATCACGATTTGGAAAATTACATAACTATCACAAAAAGATTCCTGAACGAAACAACAAATAATTTGCAACAAATTGTCAAAAACCAACGACTTATCGGCGAACAAATAGAGACTATTGTGAACAGTCTGAATAAATATACGCTATTCTTACGGCTTCAAAACTCTCTCGATACAATGATAATTGATTGTCAAAATATACTGTCAACACTGAACAATATCGAAGAAGCGATATTATTCAGCGAACTGAATATCATTCATAACATAATATTACCAATATCCGAGCTCAAAGAATTAATCGAAATCATGCTCAAAACGTACAGAGGAAGTCTACCAGATTTCGATAACATTCAATCATATTACAAACTTCTGAAAATTGAAACGCTATACAAAAACGATTTAATTCTATTCACGATTCACGTCCCGATACTGCGAGAAAATCTTTACGATTATTATCATTTATTTCCTATCCCGATTTCCAATAATGCCATAATCCCCTTGAAACCATACATCATCCTCAACTCGACTTACCATCACTACGAGGACAGCCCATGCCATGAAGTCGAGACAACCTGTATTTTCCGCCCGGAAAATCAAATATCCAAGGAAGATTGCCTACCCGAACTACTGAAAGGAAAGAGCAGCCAGCCATGCCAATCATTACGAGTCCATCTAGACCAGGATGTAGTAGAACCTGTCAGTGATACCTATGTCATTGTCATTCCCGCCGGACACACCACCGTCGAGAAGAAGTGTAAAGAAAGCGGATATGAAGAAATCCACAAACCACAGCTGATCTACGTCCCTCAGAAATGCAGCCTTATCATTAATGGAGAAGAATACAGCAACGACGTCTCTTCGATACGAGAAACCCCTCTGCAACTACCCAGGGTTGAAATCATCGAACCCGACCATGCGGACCACCCCCTGAAGATCTTGGACAAGATTAACCTGGACGAGCTGACGAAGCTCCAAAAGCTAGCCGAGAATACGCAACTCCACCGACTCCAGGCCTTGGAAGAAAACAACACCCCATATACTACGTTTTATATTTGTATTATTCTGAGCATAATCATTATCGCTCTAACTATTTACTATTTCTCTATGAAATACAAGAATGATATTTTAAAACACTTCAAAAGTGACGAGACAAAACCTAAAGACTTGAATTCTGAACATAATACTACCGTATTATTTTCATCTTAGGGATGGAGGAGTTATATGCTCCAACCCCCAGAAAACCCTTAGATTGTAACTTCCATGTAGTGCTGACTTAGGTTTATACGAATACGATTGACCATGCTAGATAGTTAGTTTTCAGTTCTGTTAGCGACGTCGTACCGTCCACATCTCTCTGTACAAATAAAGTTATTTGTTCGAAACTAAAATTTTGGCTTTTTAAAAATAGTTTCTCGTGGCCCGAAAGCTTAATTTGCAAGATACAAGGTGTCCAAAACGTTTCTGGGCTGAAGCATGCAATACTGCTGTCTACCTTAAGAATCGAAGTCCACATGCATCCACTCAGGGGAAGACACCCATTGAAATATGGACAGGAGAAATACCCAACTTACGGCATCTAAGAGTATTTGGTTGTCAAGTTATGGTGCATACTCCTAAGCAGAAAAAAAAATGGGATGCTAAGAGTGAACAGCATGTGTTCGTGGGATATTGTGATGACTCAACAGATGACAATTGCTATAGATTATTAGATATTGATAATAAACTGATCAGATCTAAAGATGTTATATTTTTCGAAAAGTCGTCATTTTTCGAGTTACCACAAGTAGAATCAAATACGCTCGAGAATGAGGTACTGATTCTGGATGAAACGGTGCAAGAACGTCTAACAAATCCTGATGTACTGAGGATTGAAATATCAGGAAATGCTGATTCTGAACGCTCCATATCAGGAGGTGAGTTTTCTTCAGTTGTTGGGACTGATGTAAATAGAGCAGGAGATGAACCATGTGATATCCTTGGAGACGATATGAATGTTGAACGCAGGTATCCACGTCGAGAAAGGAAAACTAGAGAATTTCCAGGCTTTATGGTCTACAGAACAACTGAAAATAACATGCATGATGATGATCCAGCCACAGTTCATGAAGCACTGGCTAGAAATGACAAGCACAAATGGCTCGATGCAATGGCTGAAGAATATAATTCAATACAACAGAATAAGGTCTGGACACTTGTTGAAAAGCCAGTAAATGTATCTCCTATTTCATGCAAATGGGTCTCCAAAGTAAAAAGAGATGCAAATGGTGAAATTTGTAGATAAAAGGCGAGATTGGTTGCCAAAGGTTTGAAACAGATTCATGGTATCGATTAAAATGAAACCATTGCACCAGTTGTTAGGAAAGAGACAATTCGAATGCTGATAGGTATTGCTGCTGAATTACACCTCTCCATTGATCACATGGATGTGAAAACTGCATTCTTGAATGGTGATTTACAAGAAGTGGTATATATGAGACAACCCGAAGAATTCATCGACCAGGATAATAAGGATAAGGTGTGTTCATTGCACAAAGCCTTGTATGGTCTCAAGCAAGCGGCCAGATCATGGAATAGAAAAATACATGAGGAATTGATCAGGCTAGGATTCAAACAATCTGCTCATGAATGTTGCATTTACCATAAAATGACAGAGAAATATAGTCTGATGATTGCTATTTATGTTGATGACTTATTGATCTTCTTGAGCGATGATAATGAAAAACAAAGAATCATAAAGAAATTGATGTCAATTTTTGATATGCAAGACCTAGGAGATGCGAAATATTGTTAAAGAATCCATATCATCAGAGATGGAGATAATATTTCGATAAATCAGAAGAAATACATTTTAGAAGTCCTTGAGAGATACAAGATGATGGACTGTAATCCTGTGAAAACACCCATTGAATCGAAATTGAAACTATGTTTTCCTGAAACTAGAGATATACCGGATGTGCCATATCAGAGTCTCATTGGTGCACTTATGTATTTAGCTATATGTACTCGACCTGATATATCTTTTGCAGTGAATTCATTGAGTCAATTCAATTCAAACTATTCAATCGAACTGTGGAAGCATGCAAAGAGGATTCTAAAATACTTGAAGGGAACTATCGATCGAAGTTTGGTATTCAGGCCCACTGGAATTAGCCTTATGGGTTTTGTTGATGCTGATTGGGGTGGAAATGCTATAGATAGGCGCTCATTCAGCGGATTTGTTTTTGTTTTTGCTGGGGCTGCAATTTCTTGGGGTAGTAAGAAACAACGTTCAGTATCTTTATCCAGTACCGAATCTGAATACATAGCACTATCAGAAAGTGCAAAAGAGGCAGTATATTTGCTCAATTTGCTAGGAGAACTCACAGAATGTTCTAAACCAATGATTATTTATAATGATAATCAGAGTGCCATAAAATTGTCAACTAATCCTGTTTTTCATAGCAGGACTTAACATATTGACATTCGGTTTCATTTTATTCGTCAATGTATTGAAGATAACAACATAAGTCTCAGATACATGTCAACTAGTCAGATGCCGGCCGATATGATGACAAAAGCATTGTGTGGATCCAAACATAATGATTGTATGAAACATATTGGTTTGCTATGATATCAACATTTGTAGGTTGTATCCAACGAGATCAAATGTTGAATTAATCCATTACAGGGTGATTATGTATTCCTAGTTTGGGGGGTAGTGTTGAGAATTATCATAAAATAGGATACTATGTATATGATTTGTTACCTTGACATTGATTATTATTGAATAAATTGTCTTCTTGAAATACAAGACTTGTCAGTCATTCCCTTATTAAAAATCTTCACTATACATCTAAGAATTAACAAGTTCATCATGGATAAACTGAGGAGGCTCCGATCTGTTTCGTCAAACACCGA
The DNA here is from genome assembly GCA_918026855.4 of Phaedon cochleariae. Taxonomy (NCBI): domain Eukaryota; kingdom Metazoa; phylum Arthropoda; class Insecta; order Coleoptera; family Chrysomelidae; genus Phaedon; species Phaedon cochleariae. The sequence continues at coordinate 16,057,171 of OU896722.1, read as the reverse complement.
AAAAAAATAATAATGAATATATTAAGGGAAACTTTCTACTGTTTTTGTTTCTCGCACTATACGTATATTATTCAATTGTAGAAATTATTATTATTCTTTTACTGTTTGAAGCAATCAGTTCACTATTATATATATTATAATTCTTGCACGTTGTTGTATTCTTGTTCTTTGTACGAAATGCAAAAAAATCTCAGTCTATTACATCTCAATGTTAGGTCTCTCTCTACTGATTTTGAATCTCTCCAGAATTATATAATAAATTGTGACATAGATATTGTTGCCTTGGGCGAAACATGGCTCAGTAATCGAAGTGATCCTGATCCAATTACAATTAGGGGCTACAATTTACTACGTGCAGATAGAAATGGTTTGGGAGGAGGTGTTGCTTTCTATGTAAGAAACTACTTGAAATGTACTATTTGATTGTCTAATATCAGCCCATTTCTAGAACAAATATGGCTATCTATAAAATATGTTCATAAAACAATAATTATATCTGTTGTTTATCGTCCGCCATCTGCACACATAACGAATTGTTTAAATGAGCTAGAGGATGCAGTAGTAAATTTTCTTCCTGAAAGCGATATATTTATCATAGTTGGAGACCTCAATATTAATTTATCAGTACGTGATCGTAAAACGGAACTATTACAGAACATTTTTGAATCTTACGATCTAGCTCAGTTGATAAATACGCCAACCAGAATAACTGATGCCAGCCAAACACTTATCGACTTATTAATTGTAAACAACCCGGTGTACTTCTCATCAGTAGATGTGGTGGATATTGATGGCATTTCTGACCACTGGGCAGTCACAGGCGACATCAACCAACCTGAATGCAACTATCTTGAGTTCATTACATATCGTGATTTTAGTTACTTTGATTCCAACTCCTTCAATCGAGATCTTTTCACTGTTGCCTGGGATGACCTATATGACTATGATAATGTGAATGACATGCTTGCTTTCTTCAATAACAAATTGATAAATTTATTCGATATGCATGCGCCTTACCGCACGATGAAAGCAACCAAGCCACCATCACCTTGGATTACATACAATATAAAGCAAATGCTTAAACTCAAACATAAGGCTTTTCAACGATATAAAAGGATGAAAACCAATAGCAGTTGGAGATAATATACCAACTTACGAAACTACGTATGTAGCGCTGTAAGAAGAGAGAAAACTGCATATCTGAATTATGTATTGCAACGAAAAAGCCCAAAGAATACTTGGAAGACCCTAAGATCTCTTGAGGTTCTTCGCGATAGAAACACTCCTGATATTCCATCACAATTGAGGAATGTGGATTTGCTCAATGAACATTTCACCAACATACCTGTTGCGGAAGAAGACCCTGTGTACATTGAGTTTCTACAAACTGAAGTAGCTGATGTCAAGATTTTTGGAATTTGAGTTGATTATTGTCAAGAAACTGTCATAGTTCTGCAATTATATATTCTACCAGAATATAGTTCATTTTACCCGTTTCATTTATTCAATTTGCTCCTACGTGACCTCACAACGTGTAGTTGAAGGTTCCGTTACATTCTGGCGACCGTGACAGGACTTTTACCTTTGAATGATGGAGAAATTGAAGAGAACTTTGGATATTCAGAGGAGTGCTCTTCTGGGGATCTACGAGAAGGTGATTGAAGAACGTTGCAGAACCCGAAATGTTGGACATCCAAGGTTATCTTAAAGTCCTAGATCAGAAGATCGACACAGTCAACGAAGTTAGTTGACAGCTACTTGATCTCATGCTTGATTCCGAGTCTTCGAATGAAGATATAGATGCTGAAGTTGTTGAAGCCGATGACTTACTAGCCAGGTATTCTAGACTTGAGTTGAAAGTGGAAAGGAGCCTGAATAATAGTCATTCTGACTCGAGTTCTAATCAACAGAAATGTCAATTGAAACTTCCAAATTTTGAATTGGAGAAATTTGGTGGAGAAATGGAAGATTGGGTTCTATTTTGGAGTCAATTTCGTAGAATTCATGAAGATGATTCATTAGATGAAGAAGACAAATTTCAGTATCTTATTCAGGCTACCGTTCAAAAATCAAGAGCTCGTCAGTTGGTGGAGAGTTACCCTCCAAGTTCCGATAATTATCCAAAGGTCATCGAAAGTCTCAAGACTCGTTTTGGTCGCGATGATTTGTTAGTTGAATATTATATTCGCGAACTTCTGAAACTAATTTTGAATAATCTCAACCATGAAGTTCATCTGAGTACTTTATATGATCGAATGGAGTCACAACTGAGAGCACTAGAAACTCTAGGTGTAACGTCAGACAAATGTGCAGCGATGCTCTATCCTTTGGTGGAATCATGTCTTCCTGAGGACATTTCACGTGCTTGGCAGAGAAGTAATCATTATGATTCGGATTCTACTCTCAAAAGTCGTCTTGATAGGCTTATGGGATTTTCAGAAAAAGAGATTGAAAATGAGGAAAGAATTTCATTAGCTGTAACAGGTTTCGATACAAATGAGAAGACATAGAAAATCTCCGAAGATAATATTGTTCCAACGGCTGCAGGTTTGATGAATCATAAAAATGTACCTGAATATGTATTTTGTAAGAAATCACATACTAGTGATATTTGTACTGAAGCAGATAAATGGCCACATCAGCAAAAATTAAAAGTACTATCAGATAACGGATGTTGTCATTCATGTCTTAAGTTTGGACATTTAGCAAAAAGATGCTATGTCAGAATAGTATGTTCGAAATGTAAAGGAGAACATGCCACTCTGATGTGTCAAAGGAACCTCAGAAATAATGAAGTAATTCCGAGTTCAAATATTTCTGACGATCAATGCGTGGTTGAAAATCTCTCCAATAATTCATATCATGAGATTTTTTTGCAAACTCTGGTAGTGAAATTAGTAGGAAAAAATAAGACGCGCTGTATTCGAGTTATTTTTGATACTGGGTCTCAGAGGTCTTATATAATCAAGTATGCAGCTATCGAGATGGACTTCGAACCAGTTAGAAAAGAGAAAATGAAACATGACTTATTTGGGGGTTCAAATACGGAAAATGTCGATCATATTTGTTATAAAATCGATTTGAAAAATTTGAATGTGAAATACATGTGTAATTTTGAAGCCCTGGATCAAAATGTGATATGCAACGATATCAGTCCTGTACGAGACGGTTCTTGGAAATCTGAATTTGATCAGTTAGGGATCAATGTCAGTGATACGAAAGATGGGCCAATCGAAGTTTTGATAGGTGCTGATGTTGCTGGCAAATTATTCACTGGGCGAAAATATACATTGAAATGTGGTTTGGTGGCACTGGAGACTCCTCTAGGGTAGATAGTAATGGGGAAAGTTATGGATATCGAAATTCCTAGGTCATCTACGATGATAGCATCTTCATCATTTTGTAAAAATGATTCAGTCGCTGATTTGTGGAGTTTAGATATATTAGGTATTGAGGATCCCGCTGAGAGGAGATCTAAAGAAGATCACGAGCTTGATATCCTGAAGAAATTTCATGATTCTATCACAATTAATGAGGAAGGTAGGTATGAGGTTAATTCGACTTGGATTGATGGTCATCCTCCGCTACCAAGTCATTTTCATATTGCTAAGAGAAGACTAGATAATCTGTCGAAAATTTCAGAAAAAGATGGATATTATCAGTTATATAATCAGGTATTCAAAGAATGGTTGGCTGAAGGCGTGATCGAAGAAGTACCAGAGGAAGAACTTCAAAAGGATGGACATTATTTGCCCCATAGACATATCATCAAATTGAGTAGCGCTACAACAAAATTGAGGCCAGTATTCGATGCTTCTGCGAAAGAAAAAAATCAGCCTTACTTAAATCATTGTTTGGAAAAAGGTGTGAATTTGATTGAATTGATTCCATCAATACTGATTCGTTACAGACTCTCAAAGATAGAAATTATCTCAGATATTCGAAAAGCATTTCTTCAAATTAGTTTAAAAGTTGAGGATAGAGACTTCCTGAGGTTTTTATGGTACGATGAAAATGGTACAATGATAACTTTTCGCCATACGAGAGTAGTTTTCGGTGTGACTTGCAGTCCTCTCATATTGAGAGCTGTTATAGAATTTCATCTGAGAAAATCACTGGAAAATATTTCCAATAATTTATATTGTTTTTCGAACGTAGAGAAACTTCTCGAAAGTTTTTATGTTGATAACTGCGTCACAAGCGTAGATACTGAAGAGGAACTTTATAAATTCATTGAAGATTCAACATTACTGATGTCTGAAGTTTTTAGAGCTGTTCATTTAGAACTAGTGACTTCTCTCTCAACTGATGCTTTCATACAAGCTTTCCGAAGATTTATTTCCAGAAGAGGTCGACCTGCGATAGTTCACAGCGATAATAGTACTAATTTTGTTGGTGCTGAAAATCTCATCAGCAAAATTGATTGGAATACCATCAAATCATACAGTACTGTTCAGCATATAGACTGGAGGTTTAATCCACCAACAGGAGCTTGGTGGGGCGGATGGTGATAGAGACTTATACGCATTTTGAAACAATTGTTGAGGAAAACATTGGGGAAGACGTCGCTGAATTATGAAGAACTTTCATCTTTGATTTGTGATTGTGAATCAATAATGAATTCTAGACCTCTGACCTATGTATCTGAAGATAACAATGATTTGATTCCTCTGACCCCTGCGATGTTTCTTCGAGAAAATAAAGAAGTTGGTACTCCAGATTTGGATAAAATTGATGAACATTTTATAAAAAAACATTTCAAATATCGTCAAAACCTGAGAGAACAGCTGAAAATGAGATTCCGAATCGAATATTTGAGCACGTGGTTGATGAAACCAAAGAAAATCATGACACATGAATTTAAAGTGGGAGATGTATTTTTGATCGAGAACGACAACAAGAAAAGACTTGATTGGCCTTTGGGTAAAATAGTGGAGGTTTTTCCTGGCATGGATGGAAGGATACGTGTGGTGAAAGTCAAAACATCAACGGGAACATTGATACATCCAATCCAAAGACTTTACCCATTAGAAAGTGGAATTGAGTACAAAAATATTAGACTCGAGTCAGAAAAGGCTATTGATGTGAAATCTACGTGTGAGACAATGGAAGGAAGCGATGAATCGGAAAAGGAGACCGAACGAGAAGAAGATCCGATAGTCGGCGCACAAGATAGTGAAGAGACTGAAGAAAGGACTTCTAGATTTGGAAGAAAACTTCGACCCCCTACCAGGTTTTCTCCGACGTAATCAAATTCGAGTCACTTTTGTTGAACAGTGACTCAAGGTGGGAGGATGTTGCGGAAGAAGACCCTGTGTACATTGAGTTTCTACAAACCGGAGTAGCTGATGTCAAGATTTTTGGAATTTGAGTTGATTATTGTCAAGAAACTGTCATAGTTTGGCAATTATATATTTTATCAGAATATAGTTCATTTTACTCGTTTTATTTATTCAATTTGCTCCTACGTGATTTTACAACGGGTAGTTGAAGGTTCCGTTACATTACCAGTTTTGAACAAATCTCAAATACAAATCGACTTATTTGATGAATATGATATTCCCAAACATGAACCCGGTTTCACCTTCAGTACTGTAGACCCTGGAACTGTTATTAAATACTTCAATAAAATTACAAGCAAAGCAGTTGGGTCTGACGACATTTCTGTTCACGAATGTGACTTATTGCCTTTGCTAGTTGGGATTTGCTAAGGGTTGATACTCAATAAAAAGGACTTAAGTTTGAACAACAAATGGAAATAAGGATTTATTGATGATGAATTACAATTTTGACATTCCTTGAAGAGGCATTTGGTTGAAGATTTAATGAATAATAAAAATGGTACTTACAATAATTCAACACAAAAACTTGGGGATGTCCCAATTGGGACATCCCCGTTGCCACAAACAACCGTCCGCTATTCAGACCAAAAGTCGAGTCCCTCTTGGTACGTGGATTCCGATCGATCACCTCAAATGTTTATTTTATTGAAAAATGTTTTGTCACGAATGAGGACAGTTGGATTGCTGAGGAATATAACAAACTCGATAAATTAGAACAGTGACATAATAATAATAGTAGTAGTAATATTTGAGAATAATTTGAAAAATGTCCTTTCGTGACATTACTCCCCCCTCCAAAAATCACTAGCCCCGAGTGATTGGAAATTTTGAAAATATACCATCCACATACCAAGAGATGAAATTACAATACATTACTGAAAACAGGTTTACAAATAGTTCTCCAAATGTTGACGTCTTCTTCTTGGCTTACATACTCAGATGATCAGCTTCTTCATCCATAATACCATGATACCAACATGATTTTGTATATACCTAATCCATATTTGAGTCCATTATATATTCCAAATTTGGCTACAACCGGCTTCAGCAATGATATTCGACAGAGGTTTATTATGGTTTGGGTATTTCGATTCAAAATCCTCCAATTGGTCATTGCCTTCACCCTTTTCCTCCAAATCATCAACATAATTTGCTTCTTCACTTCAAAATTATGGTTTGGGTGCTTCGATTTCCAAATCATCCATTTCCTCCAAATCATTATCATCAATGCGAGCTCACTTGTTCCTTGAACTTCAACTCCATGGTTAGACATTTTTATGTTGATATATGGATGGGGATGTATACAAGCATTGATACATCTGAGCCAACAGCCTGGTGGACTATATCATGTTTCTGCTACTTTGGTTACATAATTATTCATTCTACCTGCCTTCAGTATCACAACACGATGTATAGTCCTGAAATGAATTGTATAATCAAACATTATAATTTCATAAGATTGGAAACTGCCGGGCATTTCTTTCTCAAAAAAGCACCTAATTAAACCAAGGATAAATCATCCATCATTCCATCGATTGCAAAGTTCTATTCTGAATAAATTATTTTCAGATGGGTATACATTTTCATTTAATGACAAAAAAATTCCTACCAAGTTTTACCCATTTTGATATGCCATTTTATGGCATACTCAACTCAAAATAATTTGAGATGGTCAAATTATTGATGAAATGCTATACCATTGATTTCAATTTACGATTTTTGAAATAAGAATATAGCAAATCAAGTTCATTAAACCACTCAGAAGTTTTTGGAGCTCCTCAAAAACTTCAAGTTTATATATATATATATATATAACCAATAAAAAATAACAATCAAAACCACCCTGGATCATTATTGGAACCTATATTAGAACTATTATATTATTTCCATCTAGGATCAACACACTTTCTTACTTTTTCAAAATCATATCAACTTATTACCTATATCCATGTACCTACATTTCACTGATAAGTACTTTCTTCAATAACAGAATATATCCAGATTCGCCCTGAAGTAAGCGACTGAATAACTCCTCTTCACAAATATCACACCAATATTAATCTCCAAATTTTTTGAATTCATCAGAACCTAGGAACAATTTGGACACTACGATCTCGTCACCTTACCATAATCAATTATGAATATCACATCATTTTTCAACAATACTCAGCATTATCCAGATACTTGACAGGGATCGAATTCAAGTTTTCATTCATATTCATTTAACTCGCCGTCTATATGGCCATATTTTCACACTTTCTCACTATTCAACGGCAGCTCATTTGCTCAGCCGGACAACAATAATGAAACTCCCTGAAATATAATAATCAATTATTATTTCCTATAGCTAGATCCACAAAAGATACGTGAGAATCATGAAGATTTTCACTATTCACCCTTATATAGCCTTTCCATCAAGGATAATCATCATATCAAATTTCTCACATATAAAATTTATTCACATGGTACATTATAAGGTACCTACTGTATGTTATGTACCAGAATTCTCTAAAATATAACATCATTATACCCAACCCGCGCAGATAGCAATAATGAGCATTATTTGTCATCTCAAAATGATTTTCAGTCTCCGAGATTAATCATCAAATAAATCATAATCAACTTTTTATATACTATGCATTCAAGTAAGAACGAAAAATTCATTGAACTTGACCTACTTCAAAAATCATTATTGCTACCTATATGTAATGCACTCTCCAAGTTTCTTTGCAAATTCTACGTCAGCAGAAATCCCAACTGCAGCTACTCGTATTCTTTTTTAAAACAATGAATTGATGATTATTTCTCAAAATATTTAACTAGTCAGAATGAGGTACTTTTATACTCTATAATTCTAAGAAAAATGTCTGATCACCCCCAGAAACCAAATTTACTCTTGTATGAGTACAGACGGTTTTAGCATGCCGAACTATAACGCACTACCAGAGAAGGCCTTACATGGAAAAATTCCTATGTAGAAGCAGTTCAGTTTTAGCATGCTGAACTGTGAGCTAATTTTGGCCAGTGCCTCACACAAGAATCCAAATATTTCCCCTTTCAGAAAACATTGAATTTGAATTTTGAAAAACAACCCCTGAATTCAAAATTTTCTCCCGCATGAGTACAGACGGTTTTAGCATGCCGATCTGTAACGCACTACCAAAAAAGGCCTTACATGGGGAAACTCCCATGCAGAAGCATTTCGGTTTTGTCATGCCGAAATGTGAGCTTTTACTGGCCAGTGCCTCATACGAGAATCCCAATTTGACCCTTCACAAAATATATATACATCATTTCTTGAAAAAAAAAAACTCAAGACAAAGAATAAAAAAAAAACAAATGTTGAGGCTGGTTATGAAGAACCAACCTCGGGAACGAAACACGGCGCCTCCACCATATGTCACGAATCTGACTTATTGCCTTTGCTAGTTGGGATTTGCTGAGGGTTGATACTCAATAAAAAGGACTTAAGTTTCAACAACAAATGGAAATAAGGATTTATCGATGATGAATTACAATTTTGACATTCCTTGAAGAGGCATTTGGTTGAAGATTTAATGAATAATAAAAATGGTACCTACAATAATTCAACACAAAAACTTGGGGATGTCCCAATTGGGACATCCCCGTTGCCACAAGCAACCGTCCGCTATTCAGACCAAAAGTCAAGTCCCTCTTGGTACGTGGATTCCGATCGATCACCTCAAATGTTTATTTTATTGAAAAAATGTTTTGTCACGAATGAGGACAGTTGAATTGCTGAGAAATATAACAAACTCGATAAATTAGAACAGTGAAATAATAATAATAGTAGTAGTAATATTTGAGAATAATTTGGAAAATGTCCTTCCGTGACAATATGTTGCATCTGTTTATCCCTCATTTAATAGAGTACATAACTTTCATCTTCAACTTTGCTATCAGATCCAGTACCTTTCCCTCTCAGTGGAAACACGCTAAAGTCAGACCCTTAGCCAAATGTAATGAACCAGCAGAACTATCAGATTTGAGGCCAATTAGTCTTCTCCCTACTCTTCCAAAAGCCTTCGAAATGATCATAAAAGAACAGGTTACAACCTATGCGAGTGGAAAGAATCTTATAACTGATGTTCAGTCAGGATTCCGCCCACAATACAGCACCACTACGGCATTAAGTCTGATAACGGATGACATTTTATCTATTCTGCTAGATTACAGTAAAGCATTCGACACTTTGGACCCGTCTGTTTTATGCAAAAAACTGAGATATTTCGGTTTTTCTGGAGAAGCAGTAACTGATCGGACTCAGAGTGTTAGCCTAGACGGTGACCAGTCTTCTTCCTTGAGTAGATTATACGGTGTAGTGCAAGGTTCTGTGCTAGGACCACTCCTCTTCGCGCTTTATATATGTGATTTTCACGAATTTGTAAGACTAAGTGAAATACATCATTACGCGGATGATACCCAGTTGTATATGTCGTTCAATTTCAGTGAAGTGAAAGCAGCTGAGAGACATATAAACGATAATCTTCAACTGATATTCAATGTTTTCAGTGCTCACAACTTAAAATCAAATTCCAATAAATCGCAGGTTATGCTGTTTGGTGCCAAAAACAAGAGAAATACCGTGCGTGACTCACTTTCTATATGCATCAACAATGACGTAATTCTATTTGTAAATGAGAGCAAAAACCTAGGTTTATAGATTGATACGGATCTGAGATTTACAAAACACGTCAATCATTTATGTTAAGTATCTTATGATGTACTACGGCAGTTATATCCTAGTAGACACTTAATGTCAAAAAAACTGGAACTGAGTCTCTGCGAGTCCCTGATATTTTCAAGATTAGCCTACTGCAACTTTATTTATGGACCAGCTTTACAACAACAAAATGTTTCACGGTTGCAAAAAATCCAAAATAGTTGTATTAGATTCTCATATGGGATACGAAAGTATGATCATATTAGTACCTCGTTTGAGGATTCTGGTTGGCTAGAAATGAAACAGATAAGAGAAATGCACCTCCTCACCTTCACGCATAAAATTTTGCATTCAAGAACTCCACCATATTTACGTAGGAAATTGTTTCCACTATCACAAAATGCAACTTCCCGAAATAAACGTTACTTGCTGATTCCTAGACATTCTACCGCAATGTATACACTAAGTTTCTCTTATAACGCTGCTGAACTGTACAACAGTATGCCAATTGATTTAAAAGATTGTAGTTTACAAAATTTCAAAAAATTATTGGAAAGCTATGTTCAGAACAAGGCAATGATAATTCAATGACGTTTGCAGTGGTTTCCGAAATTCAAAATTTGATAAATATTTGAAAAATGTAATAAATACTTCAATGTTAGAATATTTAGTTTTATAGTATATGTACATGAATTATATTATTGTTCTTTGTTTGTCAATACTATTATAATATATGTATTTGAAGGTTAGGTTCAAAAACAGCTTCATCAGCTGAACCTCGCCCATCATTCATGTATTATTCTATGTTTCATAACATGTTTTTTTTTCACAGAATGATGAATAACGCCTATTATCATTATTATTATTAAGTGGACATAATCCTGGATACTGGAGCGGAGCAGAATGTGGTGAGAAGAGACGTACTAACAGACGAAGCAATTTACGGATGCCCTAAGTACCTCATAGGGGCTGGAAATACAAGAATTCCAACACTAGGGTCAACAAATTTAACTTTACAGATAGGAGATTTTATTGGTTCCTGTACGGCTTCAGTACCAGTACCAGTACCACTTCTACTGTGGATGGGGTTTTTGTCAGAGAACAGGACCATAATAGATTTACTACAGGGACACATAACACCACATTCGGGACAAAATATTTTCCAGGAACCGATACAGGTATCATCTCCGCCTAATAGTATGGTTAACATGATGAAAACTCCAGATCAAAATTATATAGGATGGTTTGAAATAGATTACAAACACATGTACGGGCAGGAATTTTTCAGGAATTCCGAAAAGGACTGAAAAACGATCACAGCAGCTCATAAAGCGAAAAAGAAGAGTGAAAGCCACGATGTGCTGTTATTGATAAAGCACATGTAGAAAGAAACTGACGCACCGCACAGTACAAACAATGAATCAGGCCAACCTGAGATAGGGGTACAAAGGGAGTTCCATCCAGAAAAGCCGGAGGTGATAAGGCTAGGGATGACAGCAACAGAAGACATCATACGAATAATAACCACATTATGTTTTCTACTCCTATGCCTGACTAACACTTTATTTCACCCCCTAGAAGAGAACAAAGCCAAAGAAATTGAAAATACGCAGATGACAGGAAATAAAATATCATCCAGAGATGAGATATCAGCCCCTGGTTCAAGGGACAGGAAGAATATAGAGCAAATTCACGTCACAGTCAAAACAGACCTCCATGAAAATAAAGACGTGGTCTCATCATTAACATATGAAAACTTCCAAAGATCAGAACACAATGTCGAAAACCAAATCACGAGAGCCCTAATAACAGAAGAAGAAAAGAATCTATTTGACTGCACAGATGATTATACTTTAGCCCATTGCGTGGCAGGTAATGAACATGAGCCGTGGAACTGCACTAGAATTCAGGAACAGATTTGTCTATTGTTCTCATTATATGTCTTGCGAAGTCGTCTAATATGGTCAGTGCGATCGTATCTGCTCTAACTGTAGGCATGTCAAAAGCAAGAATTCAGAGCCACAGTGTAAAAGTCGAAATTTCTTGCTTTCCCTGTTGTGTGAGTTATGCCTGCTTCGATGCCGTGTCATATGATCGTTGCGAACTTACGTGCTTCAAACGCACTCATGTGAGATGATAGAATACAGAGATACGACTGATGTTGTCGAAGTATTCTTACTTACCTATTGTTCTCGTTATATGTCCTTCGAAGTCGTCTGATATGGTCTGTGCGATCGTATCTGCTATAGCTGTAGGTATGTCAGATGCCAGAATGCGAAGTTACAGTGTAGACATATTTGGAGTCGAAGTTTCTTGTTCTGCCTGTTGTGTGCGTGATGTCGTTTTATATGATCGTTGCGAACATATATGCTCCAGAGGTATCTTTGTGAGATGATAGAATACAGAGATACAGTGTGCAGACTGATGTTGTCGAAGTATCTTCACTTGCCTATTGTTCTCGTTGTATGTCCTTTGGAGTCGTCCTATATGGTCAGTTCGATCGTATCTGCTATAACTGTAGGCATGTCAGATGCTAGAATGCAAAGTTACACTGTGAACATAGTCGAAGTCGGAGTTTCTCGTTCTGCCTGTTGTGTGCGTTATACCCGTTTTGATGTCGTCTCATATGATCGATACGAATTGATCCAGAAGTATCCATGTAAGATGATGAAATACAGAGATACAGTGTGCAGACTGATTTTGTCGAAGTATCCTCACCTGCCTATCGATCTCGTTATATGTCCTTCAAAGACTTTCTATATGGTTAGTGCGATCGTATCTGTTCCAACTGTGGGCATGTCAGATACTAGAATTCAGAGCTACAATGTAAACGGAGTCGAAGTCGAAGTCACTTGTTCTGCCGGTTGTGTGCGTCATACCTGCTTTGATGTCGTCCTTCGAAATCGTTGCGAACTGATATGCTCCAAAGGTGTCCATGTGAGATGATAGAATACAGAGATACAGTGTGCGGACTGACGTTATCGACGTATCTTCACATGCCAATTGTCCTCGTTATGAGTCCTTCAAAGTCGTCTCATATGGTCATTGCGATCGTATCGGCCATAACTGTAGGCATGTCAGATGCTAGAATGCGTAATCACAGTGTCAACATAGTCGTAGTCGAAGTTTCTTGTTCTGCCTGTAGTGTGCGTTATTCTCGCTTCGATGTCGTCTCATATAATCGTTGCGAACATATATGCCACAGAGGTATCCATGTGAGATGATAGAATACAGAGATACAGTGTGCGGACCGACGTTGTCGACGTATCTTCACTTGCCAATTGTTCTCGTTATGAGTCCTCCAGAATCGTCTTATATAGTCAGTGCGATCGTATCTGCTATGACTGTAGGCATGTCAGATGCTAGAACGCAAAGTTACAGTGTGAAAATGTAACAACCACTCTCACTAAATGTTAATTTTTTATGAAATATTGATAGTACCAAGTACTCAACTGACCTTTTCAGAGTAATCAATTTAACTCTGGTTTTCACTGAATGTATTTTGAGGACTTGCATTCCCTTTTGTAGGATATTTTGAGCTATTCTGTTACAGATTTCATGGAGCCACGAGTCACTGGCATTCATCGGAGATCATCCTGTATATTCTTCGCATAATCGATTCAAATCGCATGTTATGTTTTGTTGACTTGATGAAAGTTCATTATTTCAGTTTGTTTTGAAAATATTTATATGAAATGTCAAACGAGTTGTTGTGGTTCAAGATTGTAATTCCAATTCTTCTTTTCCTTTTGTTCCTTTGTCCCATGTAGCATTAACGAGTAGTTCAGCGTTCAGACCTTCAACGAGCAGGATCGCGACAGTAACATATCAAGGTTGAGAAACTCCTCTATATCTTTAACATGTCTAAGTAGTAGGCCGTCAGCGTTTTCTTATAGTTATTGATCTGTATTGATTTGTATTGATTATTCATTTGAACCTGATATTGGTTATTGCAACGGTTGGATCGAATCTGGCTATTTGGTAACTATGATTTTTTGTCTTTTATGACATAGAAATTTGAGTTTCCAACTAGAAAAGAGAAAGAAAAATTGAAAATCGTTCATTTCTGCATCTGGCCATCATTGAATGAACTCGCAGGTGGATGTCCGCTAAATTACATTTCTGATCATACACCATTTCTCGTGAGAAACATCCAATTAGAGGTAACTATTCAATTATTAAGAATATTTTTGATTTATAGAAATTATTATTTTTACGGAATTTGGTCCATATTCAGGGAAATTGATTTGTGAACTTTTATCATCTTGAGGTTACGTTATGATAACATGTTTTCTATTTTTCCTATGTTATAGTTCTGCCAGACTGTTATTTTACTTTTACATTTGCTTTATACCTTCACTTTTACTTTTACTTTTATCTTCAACTTTCTGGATTTGGAAGATACTGTAACTATTTTGCTGATGGATGCTTCTTTATGGACTCGAAAGAGTGAGCATTCCTGACGATTTGAGGAAACAATCTTCATGGAGAGATTGTCCTGGCTTTTAGAGCCGATTTATCGTTCCTGTTAACGCTGGAGAGCTATTGATGTAAATTCCAAGAAGATACGAGTAATTTCCAACATGCTGTCATAAATTCAACGTACTGGCTGGACTAAGCATACTTATAGGTCACCTGACGTCTCACCAGACTCGTATGCTCATGAAATCTGGAACCAGGATCTCGAAATGATAATGAAATCGACCATGATGTAATTTGGAAGCTGGAAATATCAATAAGCTCTGGTCAAACAACATTTTCTGGCTTATTCACAGTCTTGCTGATATTAGGTATTCTCTGCATATTATAAAGTTTTCACTGATCGTTTGAAACATTTATTATCAAATCTCTTATAATCTGATATCGAGTACAATTTGGAATCTAGTACAATCAATAAGTCATTATAGTAGAGGAGCTGTACCAGTTTCCGACCAATTTTCAAAATTCTAATTCCTTTTTCCCCAGATTCTACGGAAATTCCGCGATGTGCAGCGGAAAGCCCTATAAGAGCCAATGTAAAGCAGACCAGATTTTTCCCTAGGTCTACGGACTTTTTTAGCGAATTTTAAGCTCAAATATAGCAAAAACGGTCCCCGTCAAGGTCATCTGACCCCGACGAGCGAGCTCTACTGATAAGAACTGCAATAACACATTGGTACCAATAACGAGATATATATACAGGACGTTTAAGTTGAATAAAAATTAAAAAATACTACCTCACTTTAGGTGGGCACATCGAACATATTAGACGAGTAACGTATAACGTATGGCAGATGACGTTTGAAAAATGGCTGATGACAGATATCGAAGATCGATGACGCGTGATCAGGCGACCTGCAAGCCGGCTACCTCCCAAGTCATCAGTTCAATAACAAGATGAATGAACTAGGTGTACAAGTAGAATAAAAATTGGAAAATATATTCAAGATGTCTCACACTTTATGTGGGGCTTAGCAATCATAGTAACGTATGACGTATGCAGATGACGTTTGACAGATGTCCGTTGACAGATTACAGAGATGACACGTGACCATCAGGCGACCTGCAAGCTGTCAGTTCAGTAACAAAAAATGAATGGTTATATACAGGATGTTTCAGTTGAAAAGTAATTTAATAAAATATACAGGGTGGCCCATGGTTAGAGACCACCCTACTTTTGTGTTAAACATCGATTAAACGTATGACAGAGGACTGTTGACAGATAACAGAGATCCATGACATGTGACCAGGCGATCTGCAAGCCGGTTGCTCGCTAGCCGATGATTCCGTTCAATATACAGGGTGTATACATATATGGCGACTCATGGGTAGGCCACCCCACTTTTGGCAGGCCTTGTAAACATATTAGACGAATATGTCGAACAACTCTTAACTTAAACTCATTAAACTGCTCTGTGCTTCACCAAAGGGAAGTTATTCCAGTTAGCCCGTGAAATATGTCAAACAACTCTCTACCAAAACTCATAAAACAGTTCTGGCTTCCGCTAAAGGTATGCAATCAAACACAATGTAGACAATTTTCATAATATATTCAATAATCTATACAAATAGCAGCACATTTCCCCACCACCCTCGAGGTAGTGCCTTGTGGCGCGTTGCTTCTTTTTATAGTGGAAAGCTCTCCGGTAGACCTACTTTGACCACTTGCGACGATAAATAATTAGGTTAACAATTCTTCTCAGGCAGCACGAAGCTTTATTCCTAAATTAATAGAAACACTTCATCAATTCGTCTGATGTATGTTTTTGCAGACAGCAAGAAGATTTATTCCTAAATTAATAGAAACACTTCATTGATTCGTCTGATGTATGTTTTCGCAGACAGCACAAAGATTCATTCCTGAATTAATAGAAACACTTCATTAATTCGTCTGATGGTTCTTTTTTGTTCAATTGCTAACCTAATCATTCATCACACATTTTACATAAAATTAATTAATTAATTATCAATTTCCATTGCTTCACCATTGATGGAATAATGGCCCCATGGTAACGCTTCATCGATTCCTGGTATAATGTATCTCTTATCATCATTTGGACTGAGAGCTATCTTGTTCTGCGTGATTGAATGGACCTGGTACTGTTTGGCTCTAATCAAGTTTTGTGATACTGTTTTCTGTTTGGCTGTTTCCAGACATTCAACATAGTCATTGAAAGTTATAGTTGTTTTAACAACAGAAATTACACCTTTAGTCTTCTTCATTACACCCATATTCATGATTATATCATCGATTTCCTCCTGATCATAGTTTTCTGCATGCAATTCTGATCTTTCCTTTTCAATTTCATTTTCAGTTGTCAACACTTTGGTGGCATATAGTTTAGATCTCAAGCCCACATAGTCCGTCATCATTTGACTCTTGTTTTCATCTGACATCATTCCCAGCACTTTTTTATTGACCTGTGGTATTCCGAATTGGTTATTCATAGGATGGTCAGAGGTATCGAATCGTTGATGGCAATCTCACTTCATGACTTCATATGGATCTCGATTGGTAATCTCATAGATGAGCGAGTCAGTATCAGTGTACAGAACGGAGCAATCATGGAATGTGTGAACCATATAGTCGTAGTAAAAGTCATATAGGGTAGTCTTGGCGAGATCGAGAATGGCTTGACCGACGTATATGGGCTTATTCAGCCAGATTTCCAATTTCCCGAGCTCAACTGCTACCAAGTTCTCATTGAAGATGATACAGTTCTCAAACTCGGGTTTGGAAATATACGACTCGGCGCCATATCTTCCCGCCCACTCCGTTAAAAGCCTAACGTTGACTCTCTTACGGATGTTCTCCATCGTTTTCCCGAAAACAGCGTTGTTCATCAGAGATTTTTCTCGATTTCATTTTTTGCCTGTTTACGTAGGTTGGTGTTGAGGTCAATATAGGATTTAAGCCATGAGGATTGTCAAAACTTGAGTACTCGGTGAATCTTTTTCAACACTAGGCCATGCTTCAGCGCCTGTTCCAAGGTGCGGTAGTGAATGACGTACTTCTCCTTATGATTTAACGTTGCCATCAACTTGGTAGGCTGAGATGATCTCGTTGGAGGCTTCATCGTCTTCGGATTGATGTGTTCAGGGCAGAAAGGAATGTCTTCATGTAGATTATGGAGGCGTTGTGGATACTCCAAGTCGACTTCCAAAATACATCCTTTATCAGCATCATCAGGAATAGCTGTGACGTCGATATTAGTGTCAGTCCATTCAAAGCCTCCATATGGTAACGACTGAGAGTAGTAAAGATTGGCCGGTTCTGGCTCTCCGCCCTAGGTCACCGTCCTCCGACCTTGGGCGGAGTGACCTTGGGCGGGAGTGACCTTGAACGGGTCTGACCTTGGGCGGGAGTAACCTCGTATAGTGAAGTGTCGACAGCACGCCCTTGAACGCGGAGGTGACCTTGAGGGCGAGACAAAGTGACCTTGAAGGAAGGTTGTACGAGTAACCTTCGCATATGTGACCTTGGGAACGAGTGACCTTGAGTTGTAGAGAGAGAGAGAGAGAGAGGGACCTCGACCTTGGAGAGGGAGGTGAAAGCGTGTGCGACCTTGAAAATGGGAGTAGGCTGGTCGAGATCGTTTTGGTAGAAGTGGGGTGCTGTGTTACGTCATGACTCCCTCCTATATAAACCCAATAGTTGTGTCCATGAGAGCACAGTTCTCTCTCAATACTTTCATCAAACATCAAGTTGAATAGTTCTTCGTGAGCGATAAATCATCTAAACAAAATGTTAGTTTGCAGTGTGTGCGCTAAACCTTTCACACGTAGTGACAATCTACGACGTCATCAAAGGGTTGCATGTGTGGGAAATTTCAACCCATCTATTGCAAAGAAGCCTCGACTGGAAGATGGCACTCAACAAGCAGCAACTTCTGCAAATGTGCAGACATGTACTGTTTGCAATTAGACCATTCCAACCGATAGAATGGGTGCGCATAAAAGGACATTGGAGCATCGGACAAACGCTTGCGTCAATTATAGGGACGGAGTATATGTGATTGAAAATGCGTTCAAATGCCGCATTGTGAGCTATCGATTGGAATGCAGAACTGATGTATTGGATTACAATACGTTTTTTAATGAAAATAAGGCAACCATTATATCTTTATTGGATAATATAATCTCGATTCACCACTCCATCAAGGTGAATATGGAAGTGTTTGGAAGATACATTTTACAATCCCAAGATCTTCATGACATCAAATCCTTCATGACGCCAAATCACATCATGGATTCATCGCTGGATTTGGAGGCCGTGGTTGACACATTCAAGGACATCTTATTGAATCAAACGACCGAATTCGAGGAGCGTGATTCTGGTGAGTTGGTATGATTTTTGAAATATTTCTGATCATTAACAGATGTTACTATCGTTATAGGTTGGGCTTTAGAAAAAATCATGTTCCTGGAAATCAATATCAACAAGTACAGCCCTCTGCGTGGATGCTCTTACATGAAGCTACCAAGCTTCATAGAGAATAAAAAGGCCGTTGTAAACATAGTGAATCAGGACGAGTGCTGTTTCGCTTGGGCTGTGACGTCTGCACTGTATCCGGCAAGAGCTAATGTTTGCGAAACCTCTCCATATCCGCACTATTCTGAATTCGGTGGGTATAGAGTTCCCTGTTAAAGTGAGTAGCATTCCAAAATTCGAAATTCTCAATGATTGTTCCATCAACGTTTACGGGTTAGAGAGTGTATTTGAAGATCATCAAGTGAAATATCATGTAGTCGGCCCACTGTATTACTCCAAGAAAAGAATGAGTAAACATGTGAATTTACTTTTGACCACAGATGATGAAACTGGAAATAGCCACTATTGCTGGATAAAGAATTTATCAAGGCTGGTATCTAGCCAGATATCTGCCAAAGCGCATAAGAAATTTTTTTGCGACGGTTGTTTGATATATTTCTCAGATGAAACAAAGTTGTTACGCCATCAGCTGAATGATTGTAATCATACATATACTACAACTCCGTCCACAGAGATCAAAGTCGATAAATTTGGAAATTCAGTACCTGAAAACATCTTGAAATTCGAGAAATTTGAGAAACAGATGAAAGTACCATTCGTTATTTATGCAGATTTCGAATCAGTTCTGAAACCGATACATACTAGTCAGCCAGATCCGAATAAACCCTTTACTAATAGAACATTCGCACATGAACCTTATTCATTTGCATACCTTATCAAATGCTCTTTCGATAATTCTATCACGAAATATGTTACATTCCGTGGAAAAGATGCTGCGAAAAAATTCGTATCCAATTTAGTCAATGACTGCAAAATAATATACAACTTGTTTCTGAAACGTGTAGTTCCTATGGAAAAATTAACTCCGGCAGAAGAAGTTGAATTCGCTAATGCCACGGAGTGCGGTATTTGCGATAAAGCTTTTATATATGGCGACGTCAAAGTGAGAGACCACTGCCATCTAACGGGAAAAAAAAGATTCGGTGCCGCACATTCAATATGTAATTTGAACTTTAAAATTCCAAATTTCATCCCCATATTTTTTCATAATATGAGTGGCTACGATAGCCACCTTTTCATCAAGCAATCATTCGATAGAGAAGAGAGAGTTGATTGTATCGCGCAAACTAAGGAAAAATATATTTCATTTACCAAACATATTTTAGTAGACGAATATTTGGGAAAAAACGGTGTGAATCAGAATGTCTTCTTGAAACTGCGATTCTTGGATAGCTACAAATTCCTTGCCCAACCCCTGCAATCCTTGGCCAAAAATTTGAATGAATCTCAATTTGTAGAAACTGCTAGATATTTTCGCGACCCTGAAGAATTCAAATACATGACGCAGAAGGGAGTTTTTCCATATAGTTTCATAACGTCTATGGATAAATTGGATAATGAAGATCTGCCATCAAAAAGTGATTTTTTCGATAATTTATCTAATACACATATTTCGGACGAGGATTATCGAAGAGCTGAGCATGTTTGGAATTTATTCCAATGTAAATCACTCGGTGATTACTCTGACCTTTATTTAAAATCAGATGTTTTATTATTATGTGATGTTTTCGAGAACTTCCGGAATGTTTGTTTGAAAACGTACAAGTTAGATCCGTGCCAATACTTCACTGCACCCGGTTTATCGTGGGATGCTATGTTGAGGTACACAAAAATCGAATTGGAATTGTTAACCGACATCGATATGATTCATTATTTTTTCAAAAAAGGTAAAAGAGGCGGGATTAGTCAATGTAGTCTGAGGAGTCATGTTGCGAATAATAAGTTCATCCCAAACTTCAATCCAAATGAACCATCAACATTTATCATGTATTTAGATGCAACTAACTTGTACGGTCATAGTATGTCACAGCCGCTACCAACATCCGATTTTAGGTGGTTGACCAACCAAGAAATTTTAGAGTTAGATGTCATGAGCGTTGAAAACGATAGCCCGTATGGGTATGTCCTTGAAGTTGATGTGTACTATCCTGAAGAATTACATGATGCACACTCAGATCTACCCTTCCTCGTGGAATCCATTGCTCCACCCGGATCGAAATCTAAGCTGAAAAAACTGATTCCTAATTTGTCGAATGAAATTAAATATATTGTTCATTACAGAAATCCCAAACAGGCTATGGAAAACGGTTTGACCTTGATAAAAACCCATAGAGTTCTCAAATTTAAGCAATCCCCGTGGTTAAAAAAGTATGTTGACCTCAATACAGAAATGCGTAATAAGAGTACAAATAAAGCTGATAAAAGTTTATACAAGAATATGGTCAACTCAGTTTATGGCAAAACCATGGAGAATGTTGATAAAAGAAGCGATATCAAACTTGTGACTCATTGGGAAAGTATCACAAAGAGGAAGGGTGCTAATGCATTGATAGCACTCCCCAATTATAAAACCTGTAAAGTATTCCATGAAAATTTCGTAGCAATCCATATGGGAAAAGTTAAAGTGCATTATGATAAACCGCTGTATTTAGGTTTCAGCATATTAGATGTGTCAAAAGTCGTTATATATAACTTTCTGTATGAATGCATTAAGAAACATTTCTCTGGTAAATCGTGGCTATTGTATACTGATACGGATTCTTTGATATTGAAAATAGAAACAGAAAACTTTTATAATTTCATGAAGGAGAATATAAGGTATTTCGACACATCTAATTACCCCGTAGATAACAAATTCAATATTCCAATAACGAAATCAGTAGTGGGAAATATGAAGGACGAATTTCCAAATGATCCTATTGTGAGCTTCTATGGGACGGGTGCCAAAGCGTATTACGTTCAATCTTCGAATTCCGAATTGAAAAAAGCGAAGGGTGTTTCAAGACCAGTTGTTAGAAGTGGATTATCGATAGATGATTATAAGAAAATCGTAGAAAATGGTGGCTTGATATTCAGAAAAATGAATACTTTTCGTAGCGATCGGCACGATATTTATACTGAAATGAAAAACAAAGTCGCCCTTTCATACCATGACGATAAACGGTTTATCATACCTAATACTGTTAAAACTTTACCTTGGGGGCACAATGATATCGAATTTTATCAAACGAGTCCTGAACGTAATATGCTTTGGGTACAACAAGCAATATCTGCTACAATGCAAACAGCTGAGAAATCAAATTCTAGCGATAATTTAGATGACCTGATAAAAATGTTGATGGAACACTCAGAGCCTCGATAATAATAATAATAATAATAATAATGCGAACTCTGTACCCAACCTCATACGCTTATATTCATATTTAGTTTTTAATCTAGTCTCCATATAATGTGATACGAGTTCTGTACACTCTTCATCTAGTCTACATATTATATTATTTATATATATATAACAATTGAATATATATATATATATATAAGGATAAACTTTAAAGAGTTTCGCTTTTACTTGCTGCATTCCCCAATACATTAGTTTTCTATATATATATATATACCTACATCGGTACCTTCGAGACCATCACCCCCCTCCACTGTTAGTGGGCGGGGCTATATATGTATTCAGTTACAGAAGCGACACAATGGGCCCATGCGATGTTGCCAGATCTGAAAAAACTATAATGGCTTCAATGTGATGCTTGGGTGCAATATCAGTAGTATCAGCATTTTTTTCATAAGGTGTATTGATTGTCAAAGAGGTTCTGTTGTAAAACAACAATAATAAACAATATTTCCTTTTTTATATCAAACGGATTGAAAATATTTCTCATTTGGCATGCCTTTACAGATTATAGAATCATAAACGTGGCAAATCGAGACGGAATAGTTATTAAATCAACTAATGTATATTAATGGAGGCGATCATTGATCGAGATATTTCAACGTGCGAGCGAAGCGATGATTACAGAACTTTTCTGTCAATCTCATATTACAGATGAAATGAATCTTTGAAAAGAGAATGTTTATCTAACAAAATAAACAGTAGGTACAGATTCAAATTGGAAATGAATTTGACAACGCAAAGGTGCTTGGATTTGGGTCAAGATGGTAAACTGTTACGGTAACATATGAATTCAGGTTAGGTAAAAATTCTGAAAAAACTCAAAATGACTGATTTCAATCTAAAAAACAAAAATATGTCATCAAATATTCGAATATTTTCACAATAACTTGTTGGTATTTCATATAATTGAAGAAAGTGAATTGCTGTTTTTTAGCGTACTTTGACCAGAAATATCTCGAAAACTATGTGTTCTAGCGACCTGGTCGAGGTCGCAATCGATTCAGCTCGGCCTGTTTCACTACGACAAGTGATATTCGCAAGATTTTCGGCTTTTCTCTATGAATAATTGGCATCTGAAAATGGTTGAAAAATGAAAATTTCCAATTTTTGAATAAAAATTCTGAAAAAACTCGAAATGACTGATTTCAATCTAAAAAACAGAAATATGTCATCAAATATTCGAATATTTTCAGCAAAAATCTCGCGAATATCACATTTTATTGTGAAACAGGCCTAGCTGAATCAATTGCGACCTCGACCAGGTCGCTAGAACACATAGTTTTCGAGATATTTCTGGTCAAAGTACGCTAAAAAACAGCAATTCAATTTCTTCAATTATATGAAATTCCAACAAGTTATTGTGAAAATATTCGAATATTTGATGACCTATTCCTGTTTTTTAGATTGAAATCAGTCATTTTGAGTTCTTTCAGAATTTTTATTCAAAAATTGGAAATTTTCATTTTTCAACCATTTTCAGATGCCAATAATTCATAGAGAAAAGCCAAAAATCTCGCGAATATCACATTTGATAGTGAAACAGGCCGAGCTGAATCGATTGCGACCTCGACCAGGTCGCTAGAACGCATAGTTTTCGAGATATTTCTGGTCAAAGTACGCTAAAAATCAGCAATTCACTTTCTTCAATTATATGAAATACGAACAAGTAATTGAGAAAATATTCGAATATTTGATGACATATTTCTGTTTTTTAGATTGATATCAGTCATTTTGAATTTTTTCAGAATTTTTATCAAAAAATTGGAAATTTTCATTTTTCAACCATTTTCAGATGCCAATAATTCATAGAGAAAAGCCTGAAATCTCGCGAATATCACATTTTATAGTGAAACAGGCCGAGCTGAATCGATTGCGACCTCGACCAGGTCGCTAGAACACATAGTTTTCGAGATATTTCTGGTCAAAGTACGCTAAAAATTAGCAAATCACATTCTTCAATTATATGAAATTCCAACAAATAATTGTGAAAATTGAAAATATTCGAATATTTGATGACATATTTCTGTTTTTTAGATTGAAATCAGTCATTTTGAGTTTTTTCAAAATTTTCATTCAAAAATTGGAAATTTTCATTTTTCAACCATTTTCAGATGCCAATAATTCATAAAGAAAATCCGGAAACCTCGCGAATATCACATTTTATTGTGAAACAGGCCGAGCTGAATCGATTGCAACCTCGACCAGGTCGCTAGAACACATAGTTTTTGGGATATTTCTGGTCAAAGTACGCTAAAAATCAGCAATTCACTTTCTTCAATTATATGAAATACGAACAAGTTATTGAGAAAATATTCGAATATTTGATGACATATTTCTGTTTTTTAGATTGAAATCAGTCATTTTGAGTTTTTTCAGAAATTTTATTCAAAAATTAGAAATTTTCATTTTTCAACCATTTTCAGATGCCAATAATTATTCATAGAGAAAAGCCGAAAATCTCGCAAATATCACATGTTAAAGTGAAACAGGCCGATCTGACTCGATTGCGACCTCGACCAGGTCGCTAGAACACATAGTTTTCGAGATATTTCTGGTCAAAGTACGCTAAAAAACAGCAAATCACTTTCTTCAATTATATGAAATACCAACAAAATATTGTGAAAATATTCGAATATTTGATGACATATTTCTGTTTTTTAGATTGAAATCAGTCATTTTGAGTTTTTTCAGAATTTTTATTCAAAAATTGGAAATTTTCATTTTTCAACCATTTTCAGATGCCAATAATTCATAAAAAAAATCCGGAAATCTCGCGAATATCACAATTTATAGTGGAACAGGCCGAGCTGAATCGATTGCGACCTCGACCAGGTCGCTAGAACACATAGTTTTTGAGATATTTCTGGTCAAAGTACGCTAAAAAACAGCAAATCACTTTCTTCAATTATATGATATACCAACGAGTTATTGAGAAAATATTCGAATATTTGATGACATATTTCTGTTTTTTAGATTGAAATCAGTCATTTTGAGTTTTTTCAGAATTTTTATTCAAAAATTGGAAATTTTCATTTTTCAACCATTTTCAGATGCCAATTATTCATAGAAAAATGCCGAAAATTTCGCGAATATCACATTTTATAGTGGAACAGGCCGAGCTGAATCGATTGCAACCTCGACCAGGTCGCTAGAACACATAGTTTTCGAGATATTTCTGGTCAAAGTACGCTAAAAAACAGCAATTCACATTCTTCAATTATATGAAATACCAACAAATAATTGTGAAAATTGAAAATATTCGGATATTTGATGACATATTTCTGTTTTTCAGATTGAAATTAGTCATTTTGAGTTTTTTCAGAATTTTTATTCAACAATTGGAAATTTTCATTTTTCAACCATTTTCAGATGCCAATAATTCATAAAAAAAATCCGGAAATCTCGCGAATATCACAATTTATAGTGGAACAGGCCGAGCTGAATCGATTGCGACCTCGACCAGGTCGCTAGAACACATAGTTTTCGAGATATTTCTGGTCAAAGTACGCTAAAAAACAGCAAATCACTTTCTTCAATTATATGAAATACCAACAAGTTATTGAGAAAATATTCGAATATTTAAAAGGAATATTCTCAGATATATTATAAACATGAAAAAATGGATACATTTGAATAAATACATTGAGAATTCGCATTCTCTATGTGATGAAATTATTAATTCTTCCTCGGCATATTCAACAGAAAACAACTACTTTCCTGGCTATATGCCACGACGAACATTGAATTATATCAATTGAACATACACGATAGGAATTTGAGCATAAAATGAATATCGTCTGAAATTGAGAATTGACATTCTCTTCCAGAATCGGATGAATACTATGATGAATATAACGATATAAAAAATATATTACTTACCAAATTGGTATGAAAATTGGAATGTATGGGAGAAATATACTAGTATACATACTCTGTTCTTGTTGAGTCGTGAATTTATCAAAAATCATCCGTATCCATGATGTTTGGGATATATGCACATCTCTTTCACATAGGTTAGATGATTTTGATTCGAATAAAATTCATTTCGAGTTTCAAACTCTCCTCAGTAACCTGAAGTCCAGTCATTCCTTGATATAATTCAATGTTCGTCGTGGCATATAGCCAGGAAAGTAGTTGTTTTCTGTTGAATATGCCGAGAAAGAATTAATAATTTCATCACATAGAGAATGCGAATTCTCAATGTATTTATTCAAATGTATCCATTTTTTCATGTTTATAATATATCTGAGAATATTCCTTTTCAATACTTTCATACCCAATCAAGGGGTTCAAACTTGAACGATGGAAACTTGTTATTTTTATAGACCTTCAATCGCAGATTCGTGATTGGGTTTTTCTCAATTCAGAATTTCTTTCCACGCCCTGTATGATAAATGTCAGTTTGTCATACATCTAAAACAATTCGAATATTTGATGACATATTTCTGTTTTTTAGATTGAAATCAGTCATTTTGAGTTTTTTCAGAATTTTTATTCAAAAATTGGAAATTTTCATTTTTCAACCATTTTCAGATGCCAATTATTCATAGAAAAATGCCGAAAATCTCGCGAATATCACATGTTAAAGTGAAACAGGCCGATCTGAATCGATTGCGACCTCGACCAGGTCGCTAGAACACATAGTTTTCGAGATATTTCTGGTCAAAGTACGCTAAAAAACAGCAAATCACTTTCTTCAATTATATGAAATACCAACAAAATATTGTGAAAATATTCGAATATTTGATGACATATTTCTGTTTTTTAGATTGAAATCAGTCATTTTGAGTTTTTTCAGAATTTTTATTCAAAAATTGGAAATTTTCATTTTTCAACCATTTTCAGATGCCAATAATTCATAAAAAAAATCCGGAAATCTCGCGAATATCACAATTTATAGTGGAACAGGCCGAGCTGAATCGATTGCGACCTCGACCAGGTCGCTAGAACACATAGTTTTTGAGATATTTCTGGTCAAAGTACGCTAAAAAACAGCAAATCACTTTCTTCAATTATATGAAATACCAACGAGTTATTGAGAAAATATTCGAATATTTGATGACATATTTCTGTTTTTTAGATTGAAATCATTCATTTTGAGTTTTTTCAGAATTTTTATTCAAAAATTGGAAATTTTCATTTTTCAACCATTTTCAGATGCCAATTATTCATGGAGAAAAGCCGAAAATCTCGCGAATATCACATGTTAAAGTGAAACAGGCCGATCTGAATCGATTGCGACCTCGACCAGGTCGCTAGAACACATAGTTTTCGAGATATTTCTGGTCAAAGTACGCTAAAAAACAGCAAATCACTTTCTTCAATTATATGAAATACCTACCAACAAGTTATTGAGAAAATATTCGAATATTTGATGACATATTTTTGTTTTTTAGATTGAAATCAGTCATTTTCAGTTTTTTCAGAATTTTTATTCAAAAATTGGAAATTTTCATTTTTCAACCATTTTCAGATGCCAATTATTCATAGAAAAATGCCGAAAATCTCGCGAATATCACATTTTATAGTGAAACAGGCCGGGCTGAATCGATTGCAACCTCGACCAGGTCGCTAGAACACATAGTTTTCGAGATATTTCTGGTCAAAGTACGCTAAAAAACAGCAATTCACATTCTTCAATTATATGAAATACCAACAAATAATTGTGAAAATTGAAAATATTCGGATATTTGATGACATATTTCTGTTTTTCAGATTGAAATTAGTCATTTTGAGTTTTTTCAGAATTTTTATTCAACAATTGGAAATTTTCATTTTTCAACCATTTTCAGATGCCAATTATTCATAGAAAAATGCCGAAAATCTCGCGAATATCACATTTTATAGTGAAACAGGCCGAGCTGAATCGATTGCAACCTCGACCAGGTCGCTAGAACACATAGTTTTTGAGATATTTTTGGTCAAAGTACGCTAAAAAACAGCAATTCACTTTCTTCAATTATATGAAATACCAACAAGTTATTGAAAAAATATTCGAATATTTGATGACATATTTCTGTTTTTTAGATTGAAATCATTCATTTTGAGTTTTTTCAGAATTTTTATTCAAAAATTGGAAATTTTCATTTTTCAACCATTTTCAGATGCCAATTATTCATGGAGAAAAGCCGAAAATCTCGCGAATATCACATGTTAAAGTGAAACAGGCCGATCTGAATCGATTGCGACCTCGACCAGGTCGCTAGAACACATAGTTTTCGAGATATTTCTGGTCAAAGTACGCTAAAAAACAGCAAATCACTTTCTTCAATTATATGAAATACCTACCAACAAGTTATTGAGAAAATATTCGAATATTTGATGACATATTTTTGTTTTTTAGATTGAAATCAGTCATTTTCAGTTTTTTCAGAATTTTTATTCAAAAATTGGAAATTTTCATTTTTCAACCATTTTCAGATGCCAATTATTCATAGAAAAATGCCGAAAATCTCGCGAATATCACATTTTATAGTGAAACAGGCCGGGCTGAATCGATTGCAACCTCGACCAGGTCGCTAGAATACATAGTTTTCGAGATATTTCTGGTCAAAGTACGCTAAAAAACAGCAATTCACTTTCTTCAATTATATGAAATACCAACAAGTTATTGTGAAAATATTCGAATATTTGATGACATATTTCTGTTTTTTAGATTGAAATCAGTCATTTCGAGTTTTTTCAGAATTTTTATTCAAAAATTGGAAATTTTCATTTTTCAACCATTTTCAGATGCCAATTATTCATGGAGAAAAGCCGAAAATCTCGCGAATATCACATGTTAAAGTGAAACAGGCCGATCTGAATCGATAGCGACCTCGACCAGGTCGCTAGAACACATAGTTTTCGAGATATTTCTGGTCAAAGTACGCTAAAAAACAGCAATTCACATTCTTCAATTATATATATGAAATACCAACAAATTATTGTGAAAATTGAGAATATTCGAATATTTGATGACATATTTCTATTTTTCAGATTGAAATCAGTCATTTTGAGTTTTTTCAGAATATTTATTCAAAAATTGGAAATTTTCATTTTTCAACCATTTTCAGATGCCAATAATTCATAAAGAAAATCCGAAAATCTCGCGAATATCACATTTTAAAGTGAAACAGGCCGAGTTGAATCGATGGCGACCTCGACCAGATCGCTAGAACACATAGTTTTCGAGATATTTCTGGTCAAAGTACGCTAAAAAACAGCAATTCACATTCTTCAATTATATGAAATACCAACAAATGATTGTGAAAATGGAAAATATTCGGATATTTGATGACATATTTCTGTTTCTCAGATTGAAATTAGTCATTTTGAGTTTTTTCAGAATTTTTATTCAACAATTGGAAATTTTCATTTTTCAACCATTTTCAGATGCCAATAATTCATAAAAAAAAATCCGGAAATCTCGCGAATATCACAATTTATGATGGAACAGGCCGAGCTGAATCGATTGCGACCTCGACCAGGTCGCTAGAGCACATAGTTTTCGAGATATTTCTGGTCAAAGTACGCTAAAAAACAGCAAATCACTTTCTTCAATTATATGAAATACCAACAAGTTATTGAGAAAATATTCGAATATTTGATGACATATTTCTGTTTTTTAGATTGAAATCAGTCATTTTGAGTTTTTTCAGAATTTTTATTCAAAAATTGGAAATTTTCATTTTTCAACCATTTTCAGATGCCAATTATTCATAAATGCCGAAAATCTCGCGAATATCACATTTTATAGTGAAACAGGCCGAGCTGAATCGATTGCAACCTCGACCAGGTCGCTAGAACACATAGTTTTTGAGATATTTTTGGTCAAAGTACGCTAAAAAACAGCAATTCACTTTCTTCAATTATATGAAATACCAACAAGTTATTGAAAAAATATTCGAATATTTGATGACATATTTCTGTTTT
The DNA here is from genome assembly GCA_918026855.4 of Phaedon cochleariae. Lineage (NCBI taxonomy): Eukaryota > Metazoa > Arthropoda > Insecta > Coleoptera > Chrysomelidae > Phaedon > Phaedon cochleariae. Next base: position 16,027,019 of record OU896722.1, on the reverse strand, counting down.
TTAGATTGAAATCATTCATTTTGAGTTTTTTTCAGAATTTTTATTCAAAAATTGGAAATTTTCATTTTTCAACCATTTTCAGATGCCAATTATTCATGGAGAAAAGCCGAAAATCTCGCGAATATCACATGTTAAAGTGAAACAGGCCGATCTGAATCGATTGCGACCTCGACCAGGTCGCTAGAACACATAGTTTTCGAGATATTTCTGGTCAAAGTACGCTAAAAAACAGCAAATCACTTTCTTCAATTATATGAAATACCTACCAACAAGTTATTGAGAAAATATTCGAATATTTGATGACATATTTTTGTTTTTTAGATTGAAATCAGTCATTTTGAGTTTTTTCAGAATTTTTATTCAAAAATTGGAAATTTTCATTTTTCAACCATTTTCAGATGCCAATTATTCATAGAAAAATGCCGAAAATCTCGCGAATATCACATTTTATAGTGAAACAGGCCGGGCTGAATCGATTGCAACCTCGACCAGGTCGCTAGAACACATAGTTTTCGAGATATTTCTGGTCAAAGTACGCTAAAAAACAGCAATTCACTTTCTTCAATTATATGAAATACCAACAAGTTATTGTGAAAATATTCGAATATTTGATGACATATTTCTGTTTTTTAGATTGAAATCAGTCATTTCGAGTTTTTTCAGAATTTTTATTCAAAAATTGGAAATTTTCATTTTTCAACCATTTTCAGATGCCAATTATTCATGGAGAAAAGCCGAAAATCTCGCGAATATCACATGTTAAAGTGAAACAGGCCGATCTGAATCGATTGCGACCTCGACCAGGTCGCTAGAACACATAGTTTTCGAGATATTTCTGGTCAAAGTACGCTAAAAAACAGCAATTCACATTCTCCAATTATACACTCACCGGCAAAAAAAAACCGGCCACCAAAAAATTTAGTCAAGTTGTTCGCCCTGTAACTTCTTTAGTTCTTGTCGGATTTTGGTGAAATTTTGAACAAATTATAGATTCAAGTTCCGGAATGTTAACCTGAATATGAATTCGCAAAAAAGCTGATAGCTTGGTCATTATACAGGGAAAAACAAGAGTTACTCATTTACCCATAACTTCTTAACGCCCTGTGGCTGAAGTGAGTGGTTGAACTCCTCTTCATTATGTCTTGGATTGAAGAGTATTCTTTTCTCATCACGATAGTTTTTGATTCACGTCGATATCTCATTGTTTAGAAAAGATACGATGGTTTTAAGAAAGTATGGAGTTGTTCAAGTTTTATTTAACAATCATCAGAACGTACATGAACTTATCGATCGACAACTTAAAAAAAACATCTTTAAATCAATATGGCTTATTTCCACATTGTTTTCTTGGTATACTTCCCATATTATTGGAGACGGCTTTGTCTTGATGCATGACAACGCCAGACCACACGTTGCTCGAATTGTAACCGAGTATTTGAATGAGGTCGGAATTCTAAGGCTTGACTGGGCCAGCATGCAGCCCGGATCTCAATCCTATAGAGCATCTTTGGGATGAACTACAGAGGCGCATTCGTCTACGTCCGGCATTGCCAGAGATTCTTCAAGAGCTACGATTCGCCTTTCAAGAAGAATTTGAGGCAATTCCTCAAGACTGCTTGAGAAATCTGATCAACTCGATGCCACGGCGATTAAATGCTGTAATTCAAGCTCGAGGAGGGCATACTCGGTATTGAATACATCTAGGAGATCTACTTTTCGTTTGTTTTTTGTAATTAAGGTTTTTTTGTGTAGGTGTGTCTACGTTCTGATTATTGTTAATAAAACTTGAATAACTCCATACTTTCTTAAAACCCTCGTATCTTTTCTAAAAAATGAGATATCGACGTGAATCAAAAACTATTGTGATGAGAAAAGAATACTCTTCAATCCAAGACATAATGAAGAGGAGTTCAACCACTCACTTCAGCCACAGGGCGTTAAGAAGTTATGGGTAAATGAGTAACTCTTGTTTTTCCCTGTATAATGACCAAGCTATCACCTTTTTTGGGAATTCATATTCAGGTTAACATTCCGGAACATGAATCTACGATTCGATCAAAATTTCACCAAAATCCGACAAGAACTAAAGAAGTTACAGGGTGAACAACTTGACTAAATTTTTTGGTGGCCGGTTTTTTTTGCCGGTGAGTGTATATATGAAATACCAACTAATAATTGTGAAAATTTAAAATATTCGAATATTTGATGACATATTTCTATTTTTCAGATTGAAATCAGTCATTTTGAGTTTTTTCAGAATATTTATTCAAAAATTGGAAATTTTCATTTTTAAACCATTTTCAGATGCCAATAATTCATAAAGAAAATCCGAAAATCTCGCGAATATCACATTTTAAAGTGAAACAGGCCGAGTTGAATCGATGGCGACCTCGACCAGATCGCTAGAACACATAGTTTTCGAGATATTTCTGGTCAGAGTACGCTAAAAAACAGCAATTCACATTCTTCAATTATATGAAATACCAACAAATGATTGTGAAAATGGAAAATATTCGGATATTTGATGACATATTTCTGTTTTTCAGATTGAAATTAGTCATTTTGAGTTTTTTCAGAATTTTTATTCAACAATTGGAAATTTTCATTTTTCAACCATTTTCAGATGCCAATAATTCATAAAAAAAATCCGGAAATCTCGCGAATATCACAATTTATAGTGGAACAGGCCGAGTTGAATCGATTGCGACCTCGACCAGGTCGCTAGAACACATAGTTTTCGAGATATTTCTGGTCAAATTACGCTAAAAAACAGCAAATCACTTTCTTCAATTATATGAAATACCAACAAGTTATTGAGAAAATATTCGAATATTTGATGACATATTTCTGTTTTTTAAATTGAAATCAGTCATTTTGAGTTTTTTCAGAATTTTTATTCAAAAATTGGAAATTTTCATTTTTCAACCATTTTCAGATGCCAATTATTCATAGAAAAATGCCGAAAATCTCGCGAATATCACATTTTATAGTGAAACAGGCCGAGCTGAATCGATTGCAACCTCGACCAGGTCGCTAGAACACATAGTTTTTGAGATATATTTGGTCAAAGTACGCTAAAAAACAGCAATTCACTTTCTTCAATTATATGAAATACCAACAAGTTATTGTAAAAATATTCGAATATTTGATGACATATTTCTGTTTTTCATATTGAAATCATTCATTTTGAGTTTTTTCAGAATTTTTATTCAAAAATTGGAAATTTTCATTTTTCAACCATTTTCAGATGCCAATTATTCATGGAGAAAAGCCGAAAATCTCGCGAATATCACATGTTAAAGTGAAACAGGCCGATCTGAATCGATTGCGACCTCGACCAGGTCGCTAGAACACATAGTTTTCGAGATATTTCTGGTCAAAGTACGCTAAAAAACAGCAAATCACTTTCTTCAATTATATGAAATACCTACCAACAAGTTATTGAGAAAATATTCGAATATTTGATGACATATTTTTGTTTTTTAGATCGAAATCAATCATTTTGAGTTTTTTCAGAATTTTTATTCAAAAATTGGAAATTTTCATTTTTCAACCATTTTCAGATGCCAATTATTCATAGAAAAATGCCGAAAATCTCGCGAATATCACATTTTATAGTGAAACAGGCCGGGCTGAATCGATTGCAACCTCGACCAGGTCGCTAGAACACATAGTTTTCGAGATATTTCTGGTCAAAGTACGCTAAAAAACAGCAATTCACTTTCTCCAATTATATGAAATACCAACAAGTTATTGTGAAAATTTTCGAATATTTGATGACATATTTCGGTTTTTTAGATTGAAATCAGTCATTTTTAGTTTTTTCAGAATTTTTATTCAAAAATTGGAAATTTTCATTTTTCAACCATTTTCAGATGCCAATTATTCATGGAGAAAAGCCGAAAATCTCGCGAATATCACATGTTAAAGTGAAACAGGCCGATCTGAATCGATTGCGACCTCGACCAGGTCGCTAGAACACATAGTTTTCGAGATATTTCTGGTCAAAGTACGCTAAAAAACAGCAATTCACATTCTTCAATTACATATATGAAATACCAACAAATAATTGTGAAAATTGAAAATATTCGAATATTTGATGACATATTCCTATTTTTCAGATTGAAATCAGTCATTTTGAGTTTTTTCAGAATTTTTATTCAAAAATTGGAAATTTTCATTTTTCAACCATTTTCAGATGCCAATAATTCATAAAGAAAATCCGAGAATCTCGCGAATATCACATTTTAAAGTGAAACAGGCCGAGCTGAATCGATGGCGACCTCGACCAGATCGCTAGAACACATAGTTTTCGAGATATTTCTGGTCAAAGTACGCTAAAAAACAGCAATTCACTTTCTTCAATTATATGAAATACCAACAAGTTATTGAAAAAATATTCGAATATTTGATGACATATTTCTGTTTTTTAGATTGAAATCATTCATTTTGAGTTTTTTCAGAATTTTTATTCAAAAATTGGAAATTTTCATTTTTCAACCATTTTCAGATGCCAATTATTCATGGAGAAAAGCCGAAAATCTCGCGAATATCACATGATAAAGTGAAACAGGCCGATCTGAATCGATTGCGACCTCGACCAGGTCGCTAGAACACATAGTTTTCGAGATATTTCTGGTCAAAGTACGCTAAAAAACAGCAAATCACTTTCTTCAATTATATGAAATACCCACCAACAAGTTATTGAGAAAATATTCGAATATTTGATGACATATTTTTGTTTTTTAGATTGAAATCAGTCATTTTCAGTTTTTTCAGAATTTTTATTCAAAAATTGGAAATTTTCATTTTTCAACCATTTTCAGATGCCAATTTTTCATAGAAAAATGCCGAAAATCTCGCGAATATCACATTTTATAGTGAAACAGGCCGGGCTGAATCGATTGCAACCTCGACCAGGTCGCTAGAATACATAGTTTTCGAGATATTTCTGGTCAAAGTACGCTAAAAAACAGCAATTCACTTTCTTCAATTATATGAAATACCAACAAGTTATTGTGAAAATATTCGAATATTTGATGACATATTTCTGTTTTTTAGATTGAAATCAGTCATTTCGAGTTTTTTCAGAATTTTTATTCAAAAATTGGAAATTTTCATTTTTCAACCATTTTCAGATGCCAATTATTCATGGAGAAAAGCCGAAAATCTCGCGAATATCACATGTTAAAGTGAAACAGGCCGATCTGAATCGATTGCGACCTCGACCAGGTCGCTAGAACACATAGTTTTCGAGATATTTCTGGTCAAAGTACGCTAAAAAACAGCAATTCACATTCTTCAATTATATATATGAAATACCAACAAATTATTGTGAAAATTGAGAATATTCGAATATTTGATGACATATTTCTATTTTTCAGATTGAAATCAGTCATTTTGAGTTTTTTCAGAATATTTATTCAAAAATTGGAAATTTTCATTTTTCAACCATTTTCAGATGCCAATAATTCATAAAGAAAATCCGAAAATCTCGCGAATATCACATTTTAAAGTGAAACAGGCCGAGCTGAATCGATGGCGACCTCGACCAGATCGCTAGAACACATAGTTTTCGAGATATTTCTGGTCAAAGTACGCTAAAAAACAGCAATTCACATTCTTCAATTATATGAAATACCAACAAATGATTGTGAAAATGGAAAATATTCGGATATTTGATGACATATTTCTGTTTTTCAGATTGAAATTAGTCATTTCGAGTTTTTTCAGAATTTTTATTCAACAATTGGAAATTTTCATTTTTCAACCATTTTCAGATGCCAATAATTCATAAAAAAAATCCGGAAATCTCGCGAATATCACAATTTATAGTGGAACAGGCCGAGTTGAATCGATTGCGACCTCGACCAGGTCGCTAGAACACATAGTTTTCGAGATATTTCTGGTCAAAGTACGCTAAAAAACAGCAAATCACTTTCTTCAATTATATGAAATACCAACAAGTTATTGAGAAAATATTCGAATATTTGATGACATATTTCTGTTTTTTAGATTGAAATCAGTCATTTTGAGTTTTTTCAGAATTTTTATTCAAAAATTGGAAATTTTCATTTTTCAACCATTTTCAGATGCCAATTATTCATAGAAAAATGCCGAAAATCTCGCGAATATCACATTTTATAGTGAAACAGGCCGAGCTGAATCGATTGCAACCTCGACCAGGTCGCTAGAACACATAGTTTTTGAGATATTTTTGGTCAAAGTACGCTAAAAAACAGCAATTCACTTTCTTCAATTATATGAAATACCAACAAGTTATTGTAAAAATATTCGAATATTTGATGACATATTTCTGTTTTTCAGATTGAAATCATTCATTTTGAGTTTTTTCAGAATTTTTATTCAAAAATTGGAAATTTTCATTTTTCAACCATTTTCAGATGCCAATTATTCATGGAGAAAAGCCGAAAATCTCGCGAATATCACATGTTAAAGTGAAACAGGCCGATCTGAATCGATTGCGACCTCGACCAGGTCGCTAGAACACATAGTTTTCGAGATATTTCTGGTCAAAGTACGCTAAAAAACAGCAAATCACTTTCTTCAATTATATGAAATACCTACCAACAAGTTATTGAGAAAATATTCGAATATTTGATGACATATTTTTGTTTTTTAGATTGAAATCAGTCATTTTGAGTTTTTTCAGAATTTTTATTCAAAAATTGGAAATTTTCATTTTTCAACCATTTTCAGATGCCAATTATTCATAGAAAAATGCCGAAAATCTCGCGAATATCACATTTTATAGTGAAACAGGCCGGGCTGAATCGATTGCAACCTCGACCAGGTCGCTAGAACACATAGTTTTCGAGATATTTCTGGTCAAAGTACGCTAAAAAACAGCAATTCACTTTCTTCAATTATATGAAATACCAACAAGTTATTGTGAAAATATTCGAATATTTGATGACATATTTCTGTTTTTTAGATTGAAATCAGTCATTTTGAGTTTTTTCAGAATTTTTATTCAAAAATTGGAAATTTTCATTTTTCAACCATTTTCAGATGCCAATTATTCATGGAGAAAAGCCGAAAATCTCGCGAATATCACATGTTAAAGTGAAACAGGCCGATCTGAATCGATTGCGACCTCGACCAGGTCGCTAGATCACATAGTTTTCGAGATATTTCTGGTCAAAGTACGCTAAAAAACAGCAATTCACATTCTTCAATTATATATATGAAATACCAACAAATAATTGTGAAAATTGAAAATATTCGAATATTTGATGACATATTTCTATTTTTCAGATTGAAATCAGTCATTTTGAGTTTTTTCAGAATTTTTATTCAAAAATTGGAAATTTTCATTTTTCAACCATTTTCAGATGCCAATAATTCATAAAGAAAATCCGATAATCTCGCGAATATCACATTTTAAAGTGAAACAGGCCGAGCTGAATCGATGGCGACCTCGACCAGATCGCTAGAACACATAGTTTTCGAGATATTTCTGGTCAAAGTACGCTAAAAAACAGCAATTCACTTTCTTCAATTATATGAAATACCAACAAGTTATTGTGAAAATATTCGAATATTTGATGACATATATCTGTTTTTTAGATTGAAATCAGTCATTTTGAGTTTTTTCAGAATTTTTATTCAAAAATTGGAAATTTCCATTTTTCAACCATTTTCAGATGCCAATAATTCATAGAGAAAAGCCAAAAATTAGGGATGCACCGGGTACCCGGTATCGGCCGGGTACTCGGTACCCGGCTTCGCTTTGGATACCCGGCCGGGTATTTTTTCCCGAATAAACGGTGGTCAAGACAAAAACTAAAAGGCTCGAGAACAGAAATATATTAATAACACAAATAACATTCTCACTAGAACCCAAAACAAAAAATCGTGATAAAACTAATATTCAAAATTAAGGAGTGGTAAATTATCATGAAGGAATATTAGTTGTTCTCCGTTTTCTGGCAATAGTCTGTTTCTTGTGGACTCGAAGACATTTCCTGCTTCAGAAAATAAGCGTTCGCTCGATATTGTGGATGCTGGTGCGGACAAAAAGGTCCTTGCTGTCAAAGCTAAATTTGGAAAATGTTCTCGGTTTATTTGCCACCATCCCAACGGAGAAGCCTTTCTATCAATAACATTCAAATTAAGATAAGCCTGAATTTCACTTTTAATTTTTTCTTCTATGGAAACTACACGACAGCTTCAATGCACTTATTTGGTTGATAATACCCGGCCGCCGGGTATCCGTTACCCGGCCTACCTTTAAAATCGGGTACCCGATACCCGGCTTCTTCAGAAAACAGTTCCCGGTGCATCCCTAATTTTCACAATAACTTGTTGGTATTTCATATAATTGAAGAAAGTGAATTGCTGTTTTTTAGCGTACTTTGACCAGAAATATCTCGGAAACTATGTGTTCTAGCGACCTGGTCGAGGTCGCAATCGATTCAGCTCGGCGTGTTTCACTATAAAATGTGATATTCGCGAGATTTTCGGCTTCCCTCTATGAATAAGTGGCATCTGAAAATGGTTGAAAAATGAAAATTTCCTATTTTTGAATAAAAATTCTGAAAAAACTCAAAATGACTGATTTCAATCTAAAAAACAGAAATATGTCATCAAATATTCGAATATTTTCTCAATAACTTGTTCGTATTTCATATAATTGAAGAAAGTGAATTGCTGATTTTTAGCGTACTTTGACCAGAAATATCTCGAAGACTATGTGTTCTAGCGACCTGGTCGAGGTCGCAATCGATTCAGCTCGGCCTGTTTCACTATCAAATGTGATATTCGCGAGATTTTAGGCTTTTCTCTATGAATTATTGGCATCTGAAAATGTTTGAAAAATGAAAATTTCCAATTTTTGATAAAAATTCTGAAAAAATTCAAAATGACTGATTTCAATCTAAAAAACAAAAATATGTCATCAATATTCGAATATTTTCTCAATAACTTGTTCGTATTTCATATTATAATTGAAGAAAGTGAATTGCTGATTTTTAGCGTACTTTGACCAGAAATATCTCGAAAAATATGTGTTCTAGCGACCTGGTCGAGGTCGCAATCGATTCAGCTCGGCCTGTTTCACTATCAAATGTGATATTCGCGAGATTTTTGGCTTTTCTCTATGAATTATTGGCATCTGAAAATGGTTGAAAAATGAAAATTTCCAATTTTTGAATAAAAATTCTGAAAAAACTCAAAATGACTGATTTCAATCTAAAAAACAGAAATATGTCATCGAATATTCGAATATTTTCACAATAACTTGTTGGTATTTCATATAATTGAAGAAAGTGAATTGCTGTTTTTTAGCGTACTTTGACCAGAAATATCTCGAAAACTATGTGTTCTAGCGACCTGGTCGAAGTCGCAATCGATTCAGCTCGGCCTGTTTCACTATGAAATGTGATATTCGCGAGATTTTCGGCTTTTCTCTATGAATAATTGGCATCTGAAAATGGTTGAAAAATGAAAATTTCCAATTTTTGAATACAAATTCTGAAAAAACTCAAAATGACTGATTTCAATCTAAAAAACAGAAGTATGTTATCAAATATTCGAATATTTTCACAATATTTCGTTGGTATTTCATATAATTGAAGAAAGTGAATTGCTGTTTTTTAGCGTAATTTGACCAGAATTATCTCGAAAACTATGTGTTCTAGCGACCTGGTCGAGGTCGCAATCGATTCAGCTCGGCCTGTTTCACTATAACATGTGATATTCGCGAGATTTTCGGCTTTTCTCTATGAATAATTGGCATCTGAAAATGGTTGAAAAATGAAAATTTCCAATTTTTGAATTAAAATTCTGAAAAAACTCAAAATGACTGATTTTATTCTGAAAAACAAAAATTTGTCATCAAATATTCGAATATTTTCAATTTTCACAATTATTTGTTGGTATTTCATATAATTGAAGAATGTCAATTGCTGTTTTTTAGCGTACTTTGACCAGAAATATCTCGAAAACTATGTGTTCTAGCGACCTGGCCGAGGTCGCAATCGATTCAGCTCGGCCTGTTTCACTCTAAAATGTGATATTCGCGAGATTTTCGGCTTTTTTCTTTGAATAATTGGCATCTGAAAATGGTTTGAAAAATGAAAATTTCCAATTTTTGAATACAAATTCTGAAAAAACTCAAAATGACTGATTTCAATCTGAAAAACAGAAATATGTCATCAAATATTCGAATATTTTCGCAATAACTTGTTGGTATTTCATATAATTGAAGAAAGTGAATTGCTGTTTTTTAGCGTACTTTGACCAGAAATATCTCGAAAACTATGTGTTCTAGCGATCTGGTCGAGGTCGCCATCGATTCAGCTCGGCCTGTTTCACTTTAAAATGTGATATTCGCGAGATTCTCGGATTTTCTTTATGAATTATTGGCATCTGAAAATGGTTGAAAAATGAAAATTTCCAATTTTTGAATAAAAATTCTGAAAAAACTCAAAATGACTGATTTCAATCTGAAAAATAGGAATATGTCATCAAATATTCGAATATTTTCAATTTTCACAATTATTTGTTGGTATTTCATATATATAATTGGAGAATGTGAATTGCTGTTTTTTAGCGTACTTTGACCAGAAATATCTCGAAAACTATGTGTTCTAGCGACCTGGTCGAGGTCGCAATCGATTCAGATCGGCCTGTTTCACTTTAACATGTGATATTCGCGAGATTTTCGGCTTTTCTCCATGAATAATTGGCATCTGAAAATGGTTGAAAAATGAAAATTTCCAATTTTTGAATAAAAATTCTGAAAAAACTAAAAATGACTGATTCCAATCTAAAAAACCGAAATATGTCATCAAATATTCGAATATTTTCACAATAACTTGTTGGTATTTCATATAATTGAAGAAAGTGAATTGCTGTTTTTTAGCGTACTTTGACCAGAAATATCTCGAAAACTATGTGTTCTAGCGACCTGGTCGAGGTTGCAATCGATTCAGCTCGGCCTGTTTCACTATAAAATGTGATATTCGCGAGATTTTCGGCATTTTTCTATGAATAATTGGCATCTGAAAATGGTTGAAAAATGAAAATTTCCAATTTTTGAATAAAAATTCTGAAAAAAACTCAAAATGAATGATTTCAATCTAAAAAACAGAAATATGTCATCAAATATTCGAATATTTTCTCAATAACTTGTTGGTATTTCATATAATTGAAGAAAGTGATTTGCTGTTTTTTAGCGTACTTTGACCAGAAATATCTCGAAAACTATGTGTTCTAGCGACCTGGTCGAGGTCGCAATCGATTCAACTCGGCCTGTTCCACTATAAATTGTGATATTCGCGAGATTTCCGGATTTTTTTTATGAATTATTGGCATCTGAAAATGGTTGAAAAATGAAAATTTCCAATTGTTGAATAAAAATTCTGAAAAAACTCAAAATGACTATTTTCAATCTGAAAAACAGAAATATGTCATCAAATATCCGAATATTTTCCATTTTCACAATCATTTGTTGGTATTTCATATAATTGAAGAATGTGAATTGCTGTTTTTTAGCGTACTTTGACCAGAAATATCTCGAAAACTATGTGTTCTAGCGATCTGGTCGAGGTCGCCATCGATTCAACTCGGCCTGTTTCACTTTAAAATGTGATATTCGCGAGATTTTCGTATTTTCTTTATGAATTATTGGCATCTGAAAATGGTTTAAAAATGAAAATTTCCAATTTTTGAATAAATATTCTGAAAAAACTCAAAATGACTGATTTCAATCTGAAAAATAGAAATATGTCATCAAATATTCGAATATTTTCGATTTTCACAATTATTTGTTGGTATTTCATATATATAATTGGAGAATGTGAATTGCTGTTTTTTAGCGTACTTTGACCAGAAATATCTCGAAAACTATGTGTTCTAGCGACCTGGTCGAGGTCGCAATCGATTCAGATCGGCCTGTTTCACTTTAACATGTGATATTCGCGAGATTTTCGGCTTTTCTCCATGAATAATTGGCATCTGAAAATGGTTTGAAAAATGAAAATTTCCAATTTTTGAATAAAAATTCTGAAAAAACTCGAAATGACTGATTTCAATCTAAAAAACAGAAATATGTCATCAAATATTCGAATATTTTCACAATAACTTGTTGGTATTTCATATAATTGAAGAAAGTGAATTGCTGTTTTTTAGCGTACTTTGACCAGAAATATCTCGAAAACTATGTGTTCTAGCGACCTGGTCGAGGTTGCAATCGATTCAGCCCGGCCTGTTTCACTATAAAATGTGATATTCGCGAGATTTTCGGCATTTTTCTATGAATAATTGGCATCTGAAAATGGTTTGAAAAATGAAAATTTCCAATTTTTGAATAAAAATTCTGAAAAAACTCAAAATGACTGATTTCAATCTAAAAAACAAAAATATGTCATCAAATATTCGAATATTTTCTCAATAACTTGTTGGTAGGTATTTCATATAATTGAAGAAAGTGATTTGCTGTTTTTTAGCGTACTTTGACCAGAAATATCTCGAAAACTATGTGTTCTAGCGACCTGGTCGAGGTCGCAATCGATTCAGATCGGCCTGTTTCACTTTAACATGTGATATTCGCGAGATTTTCGGCTTTTCTCCATGAATAATTGGCATCTGAAAATGGTTGAAAAATGAAAATTTCCAATTTTTGAATAAAAATTCTGAAAAAAACTCAAAATGAATGATTTCAATCTAAAAAACAGAAATATGTCATCAAATATTCGAATATTTTTTCAATAACTTGTTGGTATTTCATATAATTGAAGAAAGTGAATTGCTGTTTTTTAGCGTACTTTGACCAAAACTATCTCAAAAACTATGTGTTCTAGCGACCTGGTCGAGGTTGCAATCGATTCAGCTCGGCCTGTTTCACTATAAAATGTGATATTCGCGAGATTTTCGGCATTTTTCTATGAATAATTGGCATCTGAAAATGGTTGAAAAATGAAAATTTCCAATTTTTGAATAATAATTCTGAAAAAACTCAAAATGACTGATTTCAATCTAAAAAACAGAAATATGTCATCAAATATTCGAATATTTTCTCAATAACTTGTTGGTATTTCATATAATTGAAGAAAGTGATTTGCTGTTTTTTAGCGTACTTTGACCAGAAATATCTCGAAAACTATGTGCTCTAGCGACCTGGTCGAGGTCGCAATCGATTCAGCTCGGCCTGTTCCACTATAAATTGTGATATTCGCGAGATTTCCGGATTTTTTTTATGAATTATTGGCATCTGAAAATGGTTGAAAAATGAAAATTTCCAATTGTTGAATAAAAATTCTGAAAAAACTCAAAATGACTAATTTCAATCTGAGAAACAGAAATATGTCATCAAATATCCGAATATTTTCCATTTTCACAATCATTTGTTGGTATTTCATATAATTGAAGAATGTGAATTGCTGTTTTTTAGCGTACTTTGACCAGAAATATCTCGAAAACTATGTGTTCTAGCGATCTGGTCGAGGTCGCCATCGATTCAACTCGGCCTGTTTCACTTTAAAATGTGATATTCGCGAGATTTTCGGATTTTCTTTATGAATTATTGGCATCTGAAAATGGTTGAAAAATGAAAATTTCCAATTTTTGAATAAATATTCTGAAAAAACTCAAAATGACTGATTTCAATCTGAAAAATAGAAATATGTCATCAAATATTCGAATATTCTCAATTTTCACAATAATTTGTTGGTATTTCATATATATAATTGAAGAATGTGAATTGCTGTTTTTTAGCGTACTTTGACCAGAAATATCTCGAAAACTATGTGTTCTAGCGACCTGGTCGAGGTCGCAATCGATTCAGATCGGCCTGTTTCACTTTAACATGTGATATTCGCGAGATTTTCGGCTTTTCTCCATGAATAATTGGCATCTGAAAATGGTTGGAAAAATGAAAATTTCCAATTTTTGAATAAAAATTCTGAAAAAACTCGAAATGACTGATTTCAATCTAAAAAACAGAAATATGTCATCAAATATTCGAATATTTTCTCAATAACTTGTTCGTATTTCATATTATAATTGAAGAAAGTGAATTGCTGATTTTTAGCGTACTTTGACCAGAAATATCTCGAAAACTATGTGTTCTAGCGACCTGGTCGAGGTCGCAATCGATTCAGATCGGCCTGTTTCACTTTAACATGTGATATTCGCGAGATTTTAGGCTTTTCTCTATGAATTATTGGCATCTGAAAATGTTTGAAAAATGAAAATTTCCAATTTTTGATAAAAATTCTGAAAAAATTCAAAATGACTGATTTCAATCTAAAAAACAAAAATATGTCATCAATATTCGAATATTTTCTCAATAACTTGTTCGTATTTCATATTATAATTGAAGAAAGTGAATTGCTGATTTTTAGCGTACTTTGACCAGAAATATCTCGAAAAATATGTGTTCTAGCGACCTGGTCGAGGTCGCAATCGATTCAGCTCGGCCTGTTTCACTATCAAATGTGATATTCGCGAGATTTTTGGCTTTTCTCTATGAATTATTGGCATCTGAAAATGGTTTGAAAAATGAAAATTTCCAATTTTTGAATAAAAATTCTGAAAAAACTCAAAATGACTGATTTCAATCTAAAAAACAGAAATATGTCATCGAATATTCGAATATTTTCACAATAACTTGTTGGTATTTCATATAATTGAAGAAAGTGAATTGCTGTTTTTTAGCGTACTTTGACCAGAAATATCTCGAAAACTATGTGTTCTAGCGACCTGGTCGAAGTCGCAATCGATTCAGCTCGGCCTGTTTCACTATGAAATGTGATATTCGCGAGATTTTCGGCTTTTCTCTATGAATAATTGGCATCTGAAAATGGTTGAAAAATGAAAATTTCCAATTTTTGAATACAAATTCTGAAAAAACTCAAAATGACTGATTTCAATCTAAAAAACAGAAGTATGTTATCAAATATTCGAATATTTTCACAATATTTCGTTGGTATTTCATATAATTGAAGAAAGTGAATTGCTGTTTTTTAGCGTAATTTGACCAGAATTATCTCGAAAACTATGTGTTCTAGCGACCTGGTCGAGGTCGCAATCGATTCAGCTCGGCCTGTTTCACTATAACATGTGATATTCGCGAGATTTTCGGCTTTTCTCTATGAATAATTGGCATTTGAAAATGGTTGAAAAATGAAAATTTCCAATTTTTGAATTAAAATTCTGAAAAAAACTCAAAATGACTGATTTTAATCTGAAAAACAAAAATTTGTCATCAAATATTCGAATATTTTCAATTTTCACAATTATTTGTTGGTATTTCATATAATTGAAGAATGTCAATTGCTGTTTTTTAGCGTACTTTGACCAGAAATATCTCGAAAACTATGTGTTCTAGCGACCTGGCCGAGGTCGCAATCGATTCAGCTCGGCCTGTTTCACTCTAAAATGTGATATTCGCGAGATTTTCGGCTTTTTTCTATGAATAATTGGCATCTGAAAATGGTTGAAAAATTAAAATTTCCAATTTTTGAATACAAATTCTGAAAAAAACTCAAAATGACTGATTTCAATCTGAAAAACAGAAATATGTCATCAAATATTCGAATATTTTCACAATAACTTGTTGGTATTTCATATAATTGAAGAAAGTGAATTGCTGTTTTTTAGCGTACTTTGACCAGAAATATCTCGAAAACTATGTGTTCTAGCGATCTGGTCGAGGTCGCCATCGATTCAGCTCGGCCTGTTTCACTTTAAAATGTGATATTCGCGAGATTCTCGGATTTTCTTTATGAATTATTGGCATCTGAAAATGGTTGAAAAATGAAAATTTCCAATTTTTGAATAAAAATTCTGAAAAAACTCAAAATGACTGATTTCAATCTGAAAAATAGGAATATGTCATCAAATATTCGAATATTTTCAATTTTCACAATTATTTGTTGGTATTTCATATATATAATTGAAGAATGTGAATTGCTGTTTTTTAGCGTACTTTGACCAGAAATATCTCGAAAACTATGTGTTCTAGCGACCTGGTCGAGGTCGCAATCGATTCAGATCGGCCTGTTTCACTTTAACATGTGATATTCGCGAGATTTTCGGCTTTTCTCCATGAATAATTGGCATCTGAAAATGGTTGAAAAATGAAAATTTCCAATTTTTGAATAAAAATTCTGAAAAAACTAAAAATGACTGATTTCAATCTAAAAAACCGAAATATGTCATCAAATATTCGAATATTTTCACAATAACTTGTTGGTATTTCATATAATTGAAGAAAGTGAATTGCTGTTTTTTAGCGTACTTTGACCAGAAATATCTCGAAAACTATGTGTTCTAGCGACCTGGTCGAGGTTGCAATCGATTCAGCCCGGCCTGTTTCACTATAAAATGTGATATTCGCGAGATTTTCGGCATTTTTCTATGAATAATTGGCATCTGAAAAATGGTTGAAAAATGAAAATTTCCAATTTTTGAATAAAAATTCTGAAAAAACTCAAAATGATTGATTTCGATCTAAAAAACAAAAATATGTCATCAAATATTCGAATATTTTCTCAATAACTTGTTGGTAGGTATTTCATATAATTGAAGAAAGTGATTTGCTGTTTTTTAGCGTACTTTGACCAGAAATATCTCGAAAACTATGTGTTCTAGCGACCTGGTCGAGGTCGCAATCGATTCAGATCGGCCTGTTTCACTTTAACATGTGATATTCGCGAGATTTTCGGCTTTTCTCCATGAATAATTGGCATCTGAAAATGGTTGAAAAATGAAAATTTCCAATTTTTGAATAAAAATTCTGAAAAAACTCAAAATGAATGATTTCAATCTAAAAAACAGAAATATGTCATCAAATATTCGAATATTTTTACAATAACTTGTTGGTATTTCATATAATTGAAGAAAGTGAATTGCTGTTTTTTAGCGTACTTTGACCAAAAATATCTCAAAAACTATGTGTTCTAGCGACCTGGTCGAGGTTGCAATCGATTCAGCTCGGCCTGTTTAACTATAAAATGTGATATTCGCGAGATTTTCGGCATTTTTCTATGAATAATTGGCATCTGAAAATGGTTGAAAAATGAAAATTCCAATTTTTGAATAAAAATTCTGAAAAAACTCAAAATGACTGATTTCAATTTAAAAAACAGAAATATGTCATCAAATATTCGAATATTTCCTCAATAACTTGTTGGTATTTCATATAATTGAAGAAAGTGATTTGCTGTTTTTTAGCGTACTTTGACCAGAAATATCTCGAAAACTATGTGTTCTAGCGACCTGGTCGAGGTCGCAATCGATTCAACTCGGCCTGTTTCCACTTATAAATTGTGATATTCGCGAGATTTCCGGATTTTTTTTATGAATTATTGGCATCTGAAAATGGTTGAAAAATGAAAATTTCCAATTGTTGAATAAAAAATTCTGGAAAAAACTCAAAATGACTAATTTCAATCTGAAAAAACAGAAATATGTCATCAAATATCCGAATATTTTCCATTTTCACAATCATTTGTTGGTATTTCATATAATTGAAGAATGTGAATTGCTGTTTTTTAGCGTACTTTGACCAGAAATATCTCGAAAACTATGTGTTCTAGCGATCTGGTCGAGGTCGCCATCGATTCAACTCGGCCTGTTTCACTTTAAAATGTGATATTCGCGAGATTTTCGGATTTTCTTTATGAATTATTGGCATCTGAAAATGGTTTATAAAATGAAAATTTCCAATTTTTGAATAAATATTCTGAAAAAACTCAAAATGACTGATTTCAATCTGAAAAATAGAAATATGTCATCAAATATTCGAATATTTTCGATTTTCACAATTATTTGTTGGTATTTCATATATATAATTGGAGAATGTGAATTGCTGTTTTTTTAGCGTACTTTGACCAGAAATATCTCGAAAACTATGTGTTCTAGCGACCTGGTCGAGGTCGCAATCGATTCAGATCGGCCTGTTTCACTTTAACATGTGATATTCGCGAGATTTTCGGCTTTTCTCCATGATTAATTGGCATCTGAAAATGGTTGAAAAATGAAAATTTCCAATTTTTGAATAAAAATTCTGAAAAAACTCGAATGACTGATTTCAATCTAAAAAACAGAAATATGTCATCAAATATTCGAATATTTTCACAATAACTTGTTGGTATTTCATATAATTGAAGAAAGTGAATTGCTGTTTTTTAGCGTACTTTGACCAGAAATATCTCGAAAACTATGTGTTCTAGCGACCTGGTCGAGGTTGCAATCGATTCAGCCCGGCCTGTTTCACTATAAAATGTGATATTCGCGAGATTTTCGGCATTTTTCTATGAATAATTGGCATCTGAAAATGGTTTGAAAAATGAAAATTTCCAATTTTTGAATAAAAATTCTGAAAAAACTCAAAATGACTGATTTCAATCTAAAAAACAAAAATATGTCATCAAATATTCGAATATTTTCTCAATAACTTGTTGGTAGGTATTTCATATAATTGAAGAAAGTGATTTGCTGTTTTTTAGCGTACTTTGACCAGAAATATCTCGAAAACTATGTGTTCTAGCGACCTGGTCGAGGTCGCAATCGATTCAGATCGGCCTGTTTCACTTTAACATGTGATATTCGCGAGATTTTCGGCTTTTCTCCATGAATAATTGGCATCTGAAAATGGTTTGAAAAATGAAAATTTCCAATTTTTGAATAAAAATTCTGAAAAAAACTCAAAATGAATGATTTCAATCTAAAAAACAGAAATATGTCATCAAATATTCGAATATTTTTTCAATAACTTGTTGGTATTTCATATAATTGAAGAAAGTGAATTGCTGTTTTTTAGCGTAATTTGACCAAAAATATCTCAAAAACTATGTGTTCTAGCGACCTGGTCGAGGTTGCAATCGATTCAGCTCGGCCTGTTTCACTATAAAATGTGATATTCGCGAGATTTTCGGCATTTTTCTATGAATAATTGGCATCTGAAAATGGTTTGAAAAATGAAAATTTCCAATTTTTGAATAAAAATTCTGAAAAAACTCAAAATGACTGATTTCAATCTAAAAAACAGAAATATGTCATCAAATATTCGAATATTTTCTCAATAACTTGTTGGTATTTCATATAATTGAAGAAAGTGATTTGCTGTTTTTTAGCGTACTTTGACCAGAAATATCTCGAAAACTATGTGCTCTAGCGACCTGGTCGAGGTCGCAATCGATTCAGCTCGGCCTGTTCCACTATAAATTGTGATATTCGCGAGATTTCCGGATTTTTTTATGAATTATTGGCATCTGAAAATGGTTGAAAAATGAAAATTTCCAATTGTTGAATAAAAATTCTGAAAAAACTCAAAATGACTAATTTCAATCTGAGAAACAGAAATATGTCATCAAATATCCGAATATTTTCCATTTTCACAATCATTTGTTGGTATTTCATATAATTGAAGAATGTGAATTGCTGTTTTTTTAGCGTACTTTGACCAGAAATATCTCGAAAACTATGTGTTCTAGCGATCTGGTCGAGGTCGCCATCGATTCAACTCGGCCTGTTTCACTTTAAAATGTGATATTTGCGAGATTTTCGGATTTTCTTTATGAATTATTGGCATCTGAAAATGGTTGAAAAATGAAAATTTCCAATTTTTGAATAAATATTCTGAAAAAACTCAAAATGACTGATTTCAATCTGAAAAATAGAAATATGTCATCAAATATTCGAATATTCTCAATTTTCACAATAATTTGTTGGTATTTCATATATATAATTGAAGAATGTGAATTGCTGTTTTTTAGCGTACTTTGACCAGAAATATCTCGAAAACTATGTGTTCTAGCGACCTGGTCGAGGTCGCAATCGATTCAGATCGGCCTGTTTCACTTTAACATGTGATATTCGCGAGATTTTCGGCTTTTCTCCATGAATAATTGGCATCTGAAAATGGTTTGAAAAATGAAAATTTCCAATTTTTGAATAAAAATTCTGAAAAAACTCGAAATGACTGATTTCAATCTAAAAAACAGAAATATGTCATCAAATATTCGAATATTTTCACAATAACTTGTTGGTATTTCATATAATTGAAGAAAGTGAATTGCTGTTTTTTAGCGTACTTTGACCAGAAATATCTCGAAAACTATGTATTCTAGCGACCTGGTCGAGGTTGCAATCGATTCAGCCCGGCCTGTTTCACTATAAAATGTGATATTCGCGAGATTTTCGGCATTTTTCTATGAATAATTGGCATCTGAAAATGGTTGAAAAATGAAAATTTCCAATTTTTGAATAAAAATTCTGAAAAAACTGAAAATGACTGATTTCAATC